>ML660205.1:0-59787 GCA_007570785.1 Antilocapra americana
ACTCCTTTTAGTTCAGGTGGGACATTTGGGCTTTTCCTAGATGTGTGCAACAGGGGAGTCAGACTTCCATTCGTGTAGTTGAGGGTATACCTGAGGTTCCGTTCAATTCACCACAGTGGAATAAAGCCTCATCTCGAATGGAGGGGGTCATCTTGTGATTTTTCTCGAGTTCTCAAGGGAAGCTTTGGATTCCACTCAAGTCATGATGGGCACCTCTGTGATCCTCTCATTTTGCCCAGGGTTGTCAAGTTTCCTTTCAATTTGACTTTCAGAGTGTGGGATTGCTCTGAAATTCGGGTCTCATTTTGATTAAAGGCAGGGGATCTCAGAGTTACATCTTAATTTGTGACAGGGATGTCAAGATTCTTACCGATTTGAAACTGGGAGTCATGTCTCAGTTCATGTTGAGGCATGGAACTCTGCTTTCCTCTTGAGTTGTATAAGAGGCGGCAGTCAGGCTAAGGCAATGAACTGGGGCTTTGTCTAGAGATACAACAAGGGAGTTAGTCCTCACTTTGTATTGTGAGGCTCATACCCTAGGTGCAGGAGATTCAGGCCTTATCTTGAGTTGAAGGGCAACTAGGTGTCATTTTGACTTGGGGCAGGAACATCTGCATTCCTCTTGAGTTTCAATAGGTGAGAAAGGCCTCCTCTTGAGATATGAGAGGTAAGTCGGGAGTCCTCTAAAGATGACATAGCGGGTAGTCTGCCCTCATCTTGTGATGAGGTGGTGAACACGGGACTCTTTCGGGTGGTGGTGGGGAATGTGTGGTCTCTCTTGAACAGTGACACATATGTTGGGGATGCTCTTAAGCTGAATAAATGAAGTCAAGCTTCTTCTTGAATTTTGAGACAGAACCTGGGACTGTTCAGGAGGTGCTGATTGGGAAATGGGCCTCCCCTTGCATTGAGAGGGAAAACTATTTGTTTCCTGAGTTGTGGCGGGAATTTTAGTGTTCCCCTCTATCTGCCCCAGGGACCTTATGGAACCTCCCATGAAACTTCAGGGTAGTCAAGGCAAATTTCGAGTTTGAGGAGGAGCCGAGAAAGATTTTTGAGTCATTACTGGGGATCAGACCTCAAATCGCATTCAGGGGGAAATCTTGACATTTTCCTCGAGTTGCGGTGGGCAGTTTTGGATTCCTCTCGAGTTGCAAACTGGTCCTCTGGGAGCCTCTAATGTTGCCTCAGGGAAATCAGGCACACCTTTTGATATGTCAGGGCCATCATGGGGCACCTCTCGATTCACTCAAGCCAAATAGAGCTTAATCTGGAGTTGCAGTGTGAAACTCATGCTTCCTCTCCAGGTTCATCAGGGCTATCAGAGGTCCTACTGGGTTTCTACAAGAGAGTCAGCCTTCATCTCGTTTTGAGGCATGTAACTCCTCTTTCTTTTTGACTTGTTAGAAATCCTTTTAGTTCAACGAGGGCATTTGGGGTTCGCCTAGATATGTGCAACAGGGTAGTCGGTTCTCCCTTTGTGTAGTTGAGAGTATACCTCTGGTTCCCTTCTAGTTGGCACAGGAAAATAAGGCCACATCAAAAGTTGTGGGAGTTATCTTGTGTTTTTCTTGAGTTTTGGTTGGAAGTTTTGGGTTTCATTGGTTCGTGATGGACATCTAATTGAGCCTCTCCCCTTGCCCACGGAAGTGAAGTCTCCTTTCATGTATCCCGAGGGAGCATGGGAATGCTCTTGAGTCGCTCACAGGGCAATATAGGGTATCATTTTGATTTAAGGTGTTGATCGCAGGGTTCCATCTCCATTCATCACTGGGATCTTAGCAATACTATCAAGTTTTAACTGGGATTCAGGGCTCGGCTCATGTTGAGGCATGGAACTCCACTTTCCTCTCAAGTTGTAAAAGGGGGGAAGTTCAGGACTCCTGTCCAGTGGAGACAGGAAACTGGGACTGTTTCTAGAGGTACAGTAAGGGAGTAAGGCCTCCCTTCGTGTTGTGAAGCAAATACCTAGAAGTGCAGGAGAATCAGGCCTTATATGGAGTTGAGAGGCAACTAGGTGTCCTTTTGACTTGCAGCAGGAAACTCTGGGTTCCTCTCGAATTTCAGTAGGTGAGAAAGGCCTCCTCTTAGGTGCAGGAGAAATGTTGCGAGTCCTCTTGAGAGGAAGCAGGGGCTAATCGGCCTCATCTCGTGAAGAAGTGGGTAACACTTGGCTCTTTTGAGTTGTTGGGGAGACACAAGTTTTCTCATGAACAGTGATATGTAACTTGGGGATTCTCTTGAGTTGCATAAAGGGAGGCAAGCTTTCACTTCAGTTTTGAGAGGGAACTTGGAACTGTTCTGGAGGTGCTGCATGGGAAAAGGGCCTCACCTCGCATTGAGGGGAGGAATTTCTTCATTTCTTGAGTAACAGTAGAAAGTTTAGTGTCACTCTTGATCTACCACTGGAGACTCAGGGATATCTCATGAATCCTCAGGGAAGTTAAGTCAATTTTCAAATTTCTAGGAGGAACTGAGGAAGCTTCTCCACTCACTACAGGGAAACAGGGCTATGTCTCTTTCTGGTGGAAATCTTGTGATGTTTTCAAGTCTCAGCAGGCAGATTTGGATTCCTCTTGAGTTGTGACATTGTCCTCTAAGAGCCTCTAATGTTGCCTCAGGGAAGTCAGGCCATCCTTTCAATGTGTGATGGCCATCTCAGGGCTCTACTTGAGTCACTACAGTGGAATATGGTCTCATCTGGAATGGAAGTGTGAAACTCAGTGTTCCTCTTCAGTTCTCGCAGGTCTATCAGAGTTCCTATTGAGTTTCTACAAGAGAGTCAGTCCTCATTTTGTTTTGAGGGATGTAAGTCCTCTTACTTCTCTAGTTTTCAGCACTCCTTTTAGTTCAGGCAGGGCATTTAGGCTTTTCCTAGATATGTGCAACAGAGGGATCAGACGTTCATTCATGTAGTTGAGGGTATACCTGAGGTTCCTTTTCAGATGGCACAGGGGTATAAAGCCTCATCTCGAGTTAAGGTGGTTATCTTGTGGTTTTTCTCGAGTTGTAGTGGGAAGCTTGGGATTCCCACGAGTCATGACAGGGACCTTGGTGAGCCTCTCCTCTTATTCAGGGAAGTAAAGTTTCATTTCAAGTTGCATTGTGAGTGTGAGGTTACTCTGTAGTTACTGCCGGGGAATCATAGTGTCCCATTCAATTTAAGGTGGAGAAACCCATGGTTCCATCTCCATAAGCGACAGGGATCTTAAAGTTACTACTGAGTTTAAACGGAGTCAGGCCTCGAATCATGTTGAGGCATGGGACTGTACTTTCATCTTGAATTGCATAAAGGTGGGGGTCAGAACTCCTGTCCAGTTGAGTCAAGGAACTGGGGCTTTGTCTAGATGTTCAACAAAGGGGTTAGTCCTCCATTCGTGTTGTATGGTGAATACCCATAAGTGCAGAAAATCAGGCCTTATCTCAAGTTGAGGGGCAACTTGGTGCCCTGTGGACTAGTAGCCGAAAGCTCTGGGTTTCTATAGTGTTTCAATAAGGGAGAAAGTCCTCCTCTTGGGGTGGGAGAAGAAAGTTGAGAGGCCTGTCAAGAATAAGCAATGTCTAAATAGCCCTCATCTAGTGACTATGTGAAGAACACGGGACTAGTTCAAGTTGTGGCAGGCAATGCGAGGCTCCTCTTGAATGACGATGTGTATCTTGCGGATTCTCCTGTGTTGCATAAAGGGAGTCACACTTTCTTTTGAGATCTGAAAGGGAACTTTGAACTTTCCTGAAGGCTATGAATGGGAAAAGGGCCTACAATCGCATTGAGGTGGGTATCTGTTTGTTTCTTGAGTTGCAGTGGGAAGTGTAGTGTTCCTCTCAATCTGCCTTGGAGACATCAGGAAAATTCTGGTGAAGCCTCAGGAGAATCTTAGTGACTATCTAGTTTTGAGAAGGAGATGTGGAAAGTTCTCATGACACTGCAGGGAAAGCAGGCATCCTCTCACATTCAGGGCGAAATCTTAAGATATTTTTTGAGTTACAGTGGGCTGTTTCTTGAGTTGTGGATGGCAGTTTTGCAGTCCTCTCATTTTGAAACATGGTCTTCTGAGAGCCGCTAATTATGCCTCAGGGAGTCATGTCCTTCTTTCGATGTGTGAGAGCCATCTAAGAGATCTTCTCTAGTCACTGCAGTGAAATAGGGCTTCATTTGTAGTAGAGGTGTTAAACTAAGGGATCCTCTCCTCTTTTGACAGGGCTATCAGTGTTTCTATGGAGGTTCTACAAGAGAGTCAGCCCTCATCTCATTTTGAGGCATGTAATTCCATTTTCCTCTCGAGTTGTCAGGATTCCTTTTAATTCAGGTGGAGCATGTGAGCTTTTCCTAGATGTGTGCAACAGGGGAGTCAGACATCCAGGGTATATTTGAGGGTATACCTGGTGTCCCATTCCAGTCAGTGCCAGGGAATAAGGCCTCATTTCGAGTTGAGGGGGTTATATATTGGTTTGCCTCTAGTTATGGTGGGAAGTTAATGGTTCAATTCAAGTTGTTATGGGGACTTCATTGAGCCTCTCGTCTTACCCAGGGACGTCAAGACCCCGTTCATGTTGCCTCTGTGAGCTCCGATTACCCTGGAGTCACTGCTGGGGCATCATAGGGTCTCATTTCGATTTAAGGGTGGGGAAGTAAGGGTTCCTTCTCCATTTGCTAAAGGGATCTATGGGTCTCTATCAAGTTTTACCTGGGAGTCAGGCAACAGCTTGTTTTGAAGCTTTCCTCTCGAGTTGTAAAAGGGGGTATCAGGACTCCTTTCCAGTTGATTCTGAGAATGGGGGCTTTTTAGAGAGGTACAACAAGGGAGTTAGGCCTTGCTTCGTGTTGTGGTGGCAAATACCCCGAGGTGCAGGAGAATCAGGTCTTATATCGAGTTGAGCAGCAACTCGGTGTCCTTTCAACTTGCACAGGAAACTCTAGGACGTCTCGAGCTTCAGTAGGTGAGAAAGGCCTCCTCTTAATGTGTGAGTGGAACATCAGAAGTCCACTCGAGTTGACCCAGGGGCTAATCAAACCTCATCTCACGATGAGGTAGGGAACACGGTGCTCTTTTGAGTTGTGGAAGGGAATACGACTTTCCTTTTAAACGGAGACGCCTGTCCTGGGAATTCTCTTGAGTTGCATTACAGTAGTCAAGATTCCTCTTGTGTTTCGAGAGGAACTTTGGGACTATTCTGGAGGCACTGCACGGGAAAAGGGCCTCACTGATTTTGTGGGAAGAATCTCTTAATTTCTTAAGTTGCAATGGGCAGTTTAGTGTTCCTTTTGATCTGACATGGGAATTCAAGGAAGGCCTTGTGAAGCCTCAGGGTAGTCAGGGCAACTTTTGAGTTTTGAGGAGGAGCTGAGGAAGGTTCTAGAGTAACTGCAGGGAAATCAGACATCATGTCATATTTAGAGGGAAATCTTGGAATGTTTCTCTAGGTGTGGTGGTCAATTTCTCTAGGTGTGGTGGCAGTTTTGGATTCCTCTTGAGTTGCAACAATGTCCTCTGGGAGCCTCAAGGTTTATCCTCAACCCCAAAGTTTATTCTCAGCTACACGAATGTAGGCCTGACTCGCCTGTTGCACATATCAAGGAAAAGCCCAGTTACCCCACCTGAAATCAAAGGACTCCTGACAACTCAAAAGAAAAGAGGAGCTACATACGTACCAATGAGAGAGGACTGACTCTTTTGTAGAAAGTCAGTAGGAAGTCTGAAAGCCCTGCCGAAACAGGAGAGGAATCCTGAGTTTAACACCTCAATTCCAGATGAGGTATTTCCCACTGCCATGACTCAATAAGAGTCCCGAGATGGCCCTCGCACATGGAAAGGAGGGCCTGACTTCCTGAGGCAACATTAGAGGCTCCCAGAGGACCATATCACAACTCAATAGGAACCCTAAACAACCAGCCACAACTGAAGAAATTGCCCACCGCAACTCGAGAAGCATCCCATGATTGCATTCTGAATGCAAGATGAGACCTGATTCCCCTGCAGTGACACAAGACATTTCCTCATCTCCTCAAAATTCCAGAATTTCTTGACTTCCCTGAGGCTTCACGAGAGGTTACTTGAGGTCAAAGTGGCAGATTGAGAGGAAGACTATACTTCCTGACACAACTCAAGAAGAGATTCCCCTCTCAATGCAAGGTGAGACCCTTTTCCCTTGCAGCAACTCCAGAACAATCCCAAGTTCTCTCTAGAATCTCAAAAGGAAGCTTGGTTCCCATAGGCAAATCACAAGAATCTCCAAGATACACATCGTCATATAAGAGGAACCTCATATCCCCCATCACAACTTGAAAGAGCCCCTTGTTCCCCACCTAATGGTGAAATGTAGACCAGTTAGCCCCTGTGTCGTCTGGAGAGGACACCCAAAGTTCCTCTCACACCTCAAGAGGATACCTTTCTCACCAATCGAAATTTGAGAAGAACCCAGAGTTTCCTGCCACATTTGAAAGGACAGCACATTGTCCCTCATCTCCAGGTAAGGCCTGATTCTCAGCACCTCTGGGTGTTCACCTCAGAAAAAGAAGGGAGGACTAAGTCTCTTGTACCTCGAGAAAAAGCCCCAGTTACCTGCCTCTGCTATAGAGCAGTCCTGACCCCTCCCCCTTTTACAACACGAGAGTAATGTGGAGTACCAGGTTCAACATGAGCCAAAGCCTTACCCCCTGCTTCAACTTGATAGGGACCCCAATATACATGTCAAAAATGGCAATGGAACCATGAGTTCCCCTGCCTTCATTTGATATGAGACCTTATGATATTGTGGTATTGACTCCAGATGTTCCTTCAGGCAAACAAAAGGAGACTTGGCTTCCCTGGGCAAGATGAGAGGATCATTGAGGTCCCTGTCACTACTCGAGTGGAACTCCATGCTTCCCGCCAAAACTCGAGAAAAAGCACAATATAACTCCCTCAACTCGAGATAAGGCCTTATTTCCCTGTAGTGACTTGAACAGAACCCCAGGTTTATCCTCAACTACAAGGAAGGAGGTCTGACTCCCCTGATGAACACATCTAGGAAAAACACAAATGTCCCACCTGAACCCAAAGGAGTCCTGACAACTCGAGAGCAAAGAGGGGTTACATACCTCACAACGAGATGAGGGCTGACTCTCTCAGAGAAACTCAGGAGGAACTCTGATAGCCCTTTCAAAACTTGAGAGGAACCCTGAGTTTCACACCTCAAATCCAGATTAGTCGCTACTCCACTCTATTGACTTATAAAGAGTCCCAAGATGGCCCTCACACACTAAAAGAAGGGCGTGACTATCCTGAGGCAACACTCAAGCCTCCAGGGGAACATCATCTCAACTTGAGAGGAATCAAAAACGGCCAGCCACAACTCGATAAACTTTCTGATGCACCTCGACAAATATCCCATGATTTTCCTATGAATGTGAGATGAGGACTGATTCCCCTGAGGTGCCTTGAGAACCTTCCTCGGCTCCTCCTCGAACTTCCCAAGTTGCCTTGACTTCCCTGTGGCTTCACAAGAGAGTCCCTGAATTTAAAGGGGCAACTTGAGAGGAACACTATTCTTCCTGCAACAAATCAAGAAATGAAGAGGTTCCCATCCCAATGTGAGGTGAGTATTTTTTTCCTCATGCATTGCCTACAGAACACTCCCACGTTCCCTATCGAATCAACAGAGGAAGCTTGGCTCCATTTATGCACCTCAAGACAATATCTAAGATACACAAAATCATACAAGAGGAACCTTGTGCTCCCTGCCACAACCCGAAAGGCCCCGTGTTCTCCACCTTACCCTGAGATGAGTGATAATCACCCCTGCATCATCTCCAGTGGATACACGAATTTGGTCTCACATCTCAAGAGGAGGCCTTTCTCACCAACTGAATCACGAGAGAAACCAAGAGCCTCCTGCAGAAAGTACAATGGACAGCAATTTGCCCCTCGACTTTAGGTAAAGCCTGATTCTGGAGGACCTATTGGAATTTACCTCAGAACATGAAGGGAGGCCTCACTGCCTTGTTGTCCATCAAGGAAAAGTTCTAATTACCTGCCTCAAAAATGCAGGAGTCTTGACTCCTCCCTTTTTTACAACAGGAGAGGAAAAGTAAGTGTCATGTCTCAACATGAGCAGAAAACTTCCTCCCAGGTTCACTTCCATCAGGACCCCGAAGTCTGACTCGCAAATGGAGATGGAACCCTGAGTTCCTCTGGCTTCATTTGAAATGCGATCCTGTGACATCCTGGAAGCGATTTCAGAGCAACCCCACGCTCATGCAGGCCACGCAAAAGGACACCTGACTTCACTGGTCAAGACCAGAGGCTCACTGAGGTCCCTGAAATGATTTAATTGAAACCCGAAGGTTCCCAATAAAACTTGAGAAAAAGCACCATATCACCCTCTCCACTCGAGAGGAGGACTGACTTCCTTGTGGTGACATGAACAAAATCACAGGTTTCTGCTCAGCTACAGGGATGGAGGTCTGACACCCCTGTTGCACATATCAAAAACCAGCCCAAAATCTCTGCCTTTATGCAAAGTAGTTCTTACCACCTGAGAGCAAAGATGAGTTACATAACTCACAAAGAGATGAGCATGTACTATCTTGGAGAAACTCAATAGGAACTCTGATAGCCCTGGCAAAACTCGAGATGAAAGCTCAGCTTCATAGTTCAACCAAAGATGAGGACCTATTCCACTGTAGTGACTCAACAAGTGCCTGAGATGGCCCGAGCACTTCAAAATGAGGGCCCGCATTCCATGAGGCAACATTAGAGACTCCAAGATGACAATGTCACAGCTCCAGAGGGATCCATAAGTGCCCACTGCAACTCTAGAAACTGCCTCCCACAAGTCGAGAAACATCCCAAGATTTGACTCGGAAGGCAAGATGAAGCCTGATTCCCCTGCAGTGACGCGAGAACATTCCTCAGGTCCTTGTCTAACCTCCAAAGTTTCCGTGAATTCCCTGAGGCTTCATGAGAGGATCCCTGAATGTAAAGGGTCAACTTGAGAGGAACACTATACAAAATGAAGAGATTTCCCTCTCAATGTGAGGTGAGGTTTTTTTTTTTTTTTAACCAAGCAGGGCCTCCAGAACAGTCCCATGTTCCCTATCGAATCTCAAGACGAATCTTGGTTCCCTTTATGCACCCCACAAGGATCACGAAGATACACATGGTCAGTCAAGAGGAATGTCGTGCTCCAAGCCACAACTCGAAAGGACCAATTTTCTCGTCCTTATAGCGAGCAGAGCGATGATAAGCCCCTGTGTCGTCTCTAACGGACACACGAATTTCCTCTCACACCTGAAGAGGCCACCTTTTTCACCAACAGAATGATGAGAGGAACCCAGAGCCTCCTGCAGGAATTTCAATGGACAGCCATTTGCCCCTGCACTTCAGTAAACCCTGATTATCCTGAACCTATGGGAATTCCCCTCAGAACAGGAAGGGAGGCCTCACTGCCTTGGTGTCATTGAGGAAAATCTCTAATTTTCTGCCTCAACAAGGCAGGAGTCCTGAATCCTCCCTTTGTTACAACAGGAGAGGAAAGGGGAGTGTCATTCCTCAATAGAACTGGAGAAGTTTTCCCAGCGTCAGTTCAATCAGGACCTCCAAATCCGAGTCACAAATGGAGATGGAACCTTGAGTTCCTCTGCCTTCATTTCAAAGGAGACTCTGTGACATTCTGCAAGCGACTCCAGAGAAATCCCATGCTCATAAAGGCTATGCAAAGGGACACCTGACTTTGCTGGTCAAGACCAGAGGCACTGAGGTCCCTGCTACGATTCGAGTGGAACCCGCAGCTTCCCACTCAAACTCAAGAAAAAGCACCATATCACCCCCTCCACTCGAGATGAGGACTGATTTCCTTGTGGTGACTGGAACAAAACCCCAGGTTACTGCTCAGCTGCACGGATGTAGGCCTGAGTGCCCCATAGTACATATAAAAGGTATGCCCCAAAGTCCTGCCTTCATGCAAAGGAGTTCTGAACACCCAAGAGGAAAGATGAGTTACATACCTCACAAGAGATGAGCAGGTAATCTGTTAGGGAAACTCAATAGGAACACTGATAGCCCTGTTAAAACTTGAGATGAAAGCTCAGGTTCATTTCGCAACTAGAGATGAGGACCTATTAGGGTGTAGTGACGCAAGAAGTGCTCCAAGATGGCCTGTGCACATCGAAATCAGGACCTGCCTTCCTTGAGGCAACATTAGAGGCTCCAAGCGGACCACATCGCAGCTCTGTAGGGATCCAAAAGTGCCCACTGCAATTCGTGAAACTGCCCATCGAAAGTTGAGAGACTGTCCACCACAAGTCCATAAACATCCCAAGTTTTCCTTCTGAAACAGAGATGAGGCCTGATTCCTCTTCAGTGATGCGAGAATCTTCCTCAGCTCATCATCAAACCTCCCAAGTTGCCTTGACTTCCCTGAGGCTTCACGAGAGGGTCCCTCAAGTTAAAGGGTCAACTTGAGAGGAACACTATACTTCCCACCACAACTCAAGAAATGAAGAGATTCCCCTCTCAATGTGAGATGAGGCCTTTTTCCCCATGCAGGGCCTCCAGAACACTTCCACTTTCCCTAACGAATTTAAAGATGAAGCTTGGTTCCATTTATGCACCCCAAGTGGATCTCCAAGTGACACACGGTCATGCAAGAGGAACCTTGTGCTCCCTGCCACAACTAGAAAGGCACAGTGTTCTCCAGCTTATCATGGGATGAGCGACAATTAGCCCCTGCGTCATCTCAATGGTACACACGACTTTCCTCTCACATTTCAAAAGGCTGCCTTTTTCACAAATTCAATCATGAGAGGAACCCAGAGACTGCTACAAAAATTTCAAAGGACATCCATTGCCCCTGCATTTCAGGGAAAGCCTGATTCCCAAGCACCTCTGCGAATCACCTCAGAACATGAAGGGAGGACTCACTGCCTTGTTGCCATGGAGGAAAATCTCTAATTAACTGCCTCCACAAGGCAAGAGTCCTGAATCCTCCCTTGTTTCAACAGGAGAGGAAATAGGAGTGTCACTCCTCAACATAAGCAGAGACCTTCCTCCCAGTTGCAGTTCCATTGGGAACCCAAAGTCAGAGTCGCCAATTTAGATAGAACACTGAGTTCCTCTCTTTAATTTGAAATGAGACTCTGTAACATCCCGGAAGTGACTCCAGAGCAATCCTCTGCTCATTCAGCCCACGCAAAAGGACGCCTGACTTCTCTGGTCAAGACCAGAGGCTCTGAAGTCCCTGCCACGTTTTGAGTGGAACCCCCAGCTTCCCACTAAACTTGAGAAAAAGCAGCATATCACCTCCTCCACTCAAGATGAGGACTGATGTCCTTATGGTGACTTGAACAAAACCCCAGGTTTCTGCTCAGCTACATGGATGGAGGTCTGACTTCCCCGTTGCATGTATCAAAAATATGCCCAAACGCCCTGCCTTAATGCAAAGGATTTCTGACCACCCGAGAGCAAAGATGAGTTACATACTTCACAACGAGATCAGCACATATTCTCTTGGAGAAACTCAATAGGAACTCTGATAGCCCTGTCAAAACTCAAGATGAAAGCTCAGGTTCATACCTCAACTAAAGATGAGGACCTATTCGGGTGCAGTGACTCAAGAAGTGCCTCGAGCTGGCCCATATACATCGAAATGGAGGACTGCCTTCCCTGAGGCAACATTAGAGCCTCCCAGAGGACCACGTCGCAGCTCCAGATGGATCCAAAAGTGCCCGCTGCAATGAGAGAACCTGCCCAACTTAAGTCAAGAAACCGCCCGCCGCAAGTCGTGAAACATCCCAAGAATTTCCTCTGAAGGCGAGATGAGGCCTGCGTCCCCTGCATTGATGCGAGAACCTTCCCCGGCTCCTCCTCAAACCTCCCAAGTTGCCTTGACTTCCCTGAGGCTTCATGAGACTGTCTCTGACTTTCAAGGGTCAACTTGAGACAAACATTATACTTCCCACCACAACTCAAGAAACGAAGAGATTCCACTCTCAATGTGTGGTGAGGCATTTTTTCCCATGCAGGTCCTCCAGAACGCTCCCTCCTTCCCTATGGAATCTCAAGACGAAACTTGGTTCCCTTTATGCACCCAATGGGGATCTCCAAGATACACATGGTCATGCAAGAGAACCCTCGTGCTTCCTGACACAACTCAAAAGGCTCAGGGGTCTCCATCTTATCGCGAGATGAGCGATTATTAGCCCCTGCGTAGTCTCGAATGGACAAACGACTTTCTTCTCACATCTCAAGTGCCATGCGGGGGTCACCTGCCCGGGGGCCTCAGGCCCTAACCCGAAGGGCCCCTGGCTGGTCTGTCAGCCCACCCAGGGTCTGTTCAATGCTGGAGCAGGGAGCCAAGCTAGCTCTTGGAGATGGAAGCAAACAGCCATGGGGGCACTGGCAGGCACTTTTTGGGCCCCCCATAGAAGGCTCGCCTGGGAGAAAAATAATGCTTTGGCCCCTAGGCCCAAGTGGCAGGTCTGTTCCTGGGAGGCTCTGACACCGTCTCCCAGCATGGGGAAGCCAGGCCCACCCTTGGCAGCACTCTCTCTCAGTGCAAACATGCTGGAACAGCCGTGTGGAGGGTGCCTTGAGGTTCCCTGGATCTGGGGCCGCCCCCCGTGGGGTTAGGGCCCCAGGGGCCAGGGGCCAGGGGAGAGGAGCCGTTGAAATCTGACCTCCCACCCTGCTCTCCAGGCCAGGTCTGATTCTGTGATCGCAGGCATCTGGGGAAGCTTCATGTTTGCCGGAAGTCAGGCAGCCCCAGAGAGTGTGTTTTGAGCCCTCATTCTCCCCAGTCAAGTGTGGGGCTGCTCAGGCGCCAGAGCTCCGGGCCTGGCCCCAGGGCCTCCAATCCCGAATCGGGGCCAGGTGTGAGCCCGCATGCTGGGAGCATTGCAAACACGTTCATAGGGAAGCGCAGTTCTCCCTAGCACCCGGGGGGCTGCGGGAGGTGCCAGAGTGGGATGGGCACCATGTGGGGCTCACCTGGCCGGGAACCCTGGACACCCCGCAGGGGGCCTCCAGCTGGTCGATCAGCTGACCATGGGCCTGTTCAATTTTGGAGCAGGGAGCCAAGCTAGCTCTGGCAGAAGGAATCAAACAGCCCCAGCAGGCCCGGGCAGGCACTTGCTGGGCCTGCCCCAGTAAGACTTCCCTGGGAGAGAACTAGTGCTTTGGGCCCCTATGCCCGGGAGGCAGGTGGGCACCTGGTCTCTTCTGCCCACAGTCTCCCAGCATGGGGCAGCCAGTCCCAGCCTCGCCAGCATTCACCCTCAGCGCGAACGTGCTGGAACAGCCATGTGGAAGGTGCCTTGAGGTTCCCTGGGGCTGGGGGTGCCCCCCATGGGGTAGGGGCCCCAGGGGCCCGGGGCCACTGAAATCTGCCCTCGCAGCCAGTGCTTCCCAGCCGGGGCTGATTCTGGGCCCTCCAGCATATAGGGAGGCCGTCTTGCTTTCAGGCAGTAAGGCAGCCCCAGAGAGTGCGTTTTCAGCCCTCAGCCTCCCCGGCTTATTGCGGGGCTGCTAAGGCGCCAGACCTCCGTACCTGGCCCCAGGGCCTCCATTCCCGGGTCAGGGCCTGGTGTGAGCCCGCATGCTGGTAGCCTTTCAAACAAATTCCTAGGGCATCACAGTTCTGCCCAGGGCCCGGGGGGGCTGTGCGAGGGTTCCAGAGTGGGCTGGGCTCAATGCAGGGGTCACCTGGCTGGGGGTCACCTGGCCAGTCAGTCGGCCCACTCCGAGCCTGTTCAATGCTTGAGTGGGGAGCCAACCCAGCTCTGGAAGAAGGAAGGAAACAGCCATGGGAGGCCCTGGCAGGCACTTGCTGGGTCTGCCCAAGTAAGGCTTCCCTGGGAGAGAAATAGTGCTTTGGGTCCCTAGGCCGGGGAGGCAGGTGGGCGCCCGGGCTCTTCTGCCCACAGTCTCCCAGCACGGGGCAGCCAGGCCCAGCCTCGCCAGTAATCACCCTCAGCACAAACGTGCTGGAACAGCCGTATGGAGGGTGCCTTGAAGTTCCCTGGAGCTGGGGGTCCCGCCCAGGGGTTGGGGCCACGGGGGCCAGGGACGACTGAAATCTTCCCTCCCAGCCAGCGATTCCCAGCCGGGAATGATTCTGGGCCCGCTGGCATCTGGGGAGGCTGTCATGCTTGGAGACAGTAAGGCAGCCCCAGAGAGTGTGTTTCCAGCCCGCAGCCTCCCCAGCTTTATGTGGGGCTGCTCAGGGGCAAGACCTCCATACCTGGCTCCAGGGCCTCCATTCCCGGTTCAGGGCCCGGTGTGAGCCCGCATGCTGGGAGCCCTGCAAACACATTCCTAGCGCAGCGCAGTTCTGCCCATGACCCGCATGGCTGTGGGAGGGTGCCAGAGTGAGCTGGGCGTCATGCGGGGGTTACCTGGCTGGGGGCCCCGGGCACCACCCCGGGGGCCAACCACCGGTCAGTCGGCCTACCCCAGGCCTGTTCAATGAAGGAGCAGGGAGCCAAGCTAGCTCTGGCAGAAGGAAGCAAACACCAACTTGAGGCCCTGGCAGGCACTTACTGGGCCTGATCGAGTAAGGCTTCCCTGGGAGAGAAATAGTGCTTTGGGACCCTAGGCCCGGGAGGCAGGTGGGCACCTGGGCTCTTCGGCCCACAGTCTCCCAGCACGGGATAGCCAGGCCCAGCCTCCCCAGCATTCTCCCTCAGCACAATCATGTGGGAACAGCCGTGTGGAGGGTCCCTAAGGTTTTCTGGGGCTGAGGGGACCTCATGTGGGGTCGGGGCCCCAGGGGCCAGGGGCCACCAAAATCTTTCCTCCCAGCCAGCTCTTCCCAGGCAGGGCTGTTTCTGGGCCCAAAGGCATCTGGGGAGGCTGTCTTGCTTGCTGGCAGTAAGGCAGCCCCAGAGAGTGAGTTTTCAGCCCTCAACCTCCCCGGCTTTGTGCAGGGCTGCTGATGCGCCAGACCTCCATAAGTGGCCCCAGGGCCTCCTTTCCCGGGTCAGGTCCCGGGGTAGCCCGCATCCTGGGGCCTTGCAAACACATTCCTAGTGCAGCACAGTTCTGCCCAGGGCCCTGGAGGCGGCAGGAGGGTGCCAGAGTGGTCTCCATGTCATGCGGGGGTCACCTGTCCGGTGGCCCCGGGCACCCCTTCGGGGGTCCATGGCTGGTCGGTCGGCCCACCCAGGGACTGCTCAATGATGGAGCAGGGAGCAAAGCTAGCTCTGGCACAAGGAAGCACACAGCCACGGGAGGCCCTGGCAGGCCCTTGCTGGGCCTGCCTGTGTAAGGCTTCCCTAGAAGAGAATTAGTGCTTTGGGCCCCTGGGCCCGGGAGGCAGGTGGGTGCCTGGGATGCTCTGCCCACTGCCTCCCAGAATAGGGCAACCAGGCCCAGCCTCGACAGTACTCTCCCTCAGTGCAAATGTGCTCGATCAGCCGTTTGGATGATGTCTTGAGGTTTCCTGGGGCTGTGGGGGCCCCGTGTGTGACTGGGGCCTC
Source organism: Antilocapra americana (assembly GCA_007570785.1). Classification (NCBI taxonomy): domain Eukaryota; kingdom Metazoa; phylum Chordata; class Mammalia; order Artiodactyla; family Antilocapridae; genus Antilocapra; species Antilocapra americana. The sequence goes on from ML660205.1 coordinate 15,455, forward strand.
GTGGGACAGGGCCCACTGAAATCTGACCTTGCAGCCAGCGCTTCCCAGCCTGGGCTGATTCTGGGCTGGAGGCATCTGGGGAGGTTGTCTTCTTTGCATGCAGTAAGGCAGCCCCAGAGAGTGCGTTTTCAGACCTCAATCTACCCAGCCGAGTGTGGGCTGCTCAGGCACCAAACCTTTGGCCCTGGCCCCTGGGCCTCCATTCCCGTGTCAAGACCCGGTTGATCCCCCATGCTGGGAGCCTTGCAAACACATTCCTTGGGCAACACAGTTCCACCCAGGGCCCAGGAGGCGGTGTGAGGGTGCCAGAGTGGGCTCAGTGCCATGCGGGGGTCACCTGGCCGGGTTTCCCGGGCAACTTCCCCAGGGGCCCCCGGCTGGTCGGTTGGTCCACCCCGGGCCTGTTCAATGCTGGAGCAGGCAGCCTAGCTAGCTCTGGCAGAGGAAGCAAACAGCCACAGGAGGACCTGGCAGGCACTTGCTGATACTCCCCCCGTAAGGCTCGCCTCGGAGAAAAATAGTGCTTTGGACCCCTATGCCCGGGTGGCATGTGGGTGCCCGGGCTGTTCTGCCCACAGTCTCCCAGCATGGAGAAGCCAGAACCAGCCTCTGAAGCACTCTCCCTCAGCCAAACGTGCTGGAGCAGCCATGTGGAGGGTACCTTGACATTCCCTGGGGTTGTGGGTGCCCCGTGTGGGATTGGAGTTCCATGGGCCATGGGACACTGAAATCTGCCCTCCAAGCCAGCGCTTCCATGCCGGGGCTGATTCTGGGTTCGCAGGCGTCTGGGGAGGCTGTTTTGTTTGCAGGCAGTAAGGCAGCCCCAGAGAGTTCATTTTCAACACTCAGTCTCCCCGGCCGAGTGTGGGGCTGCTCAATCGCCAGACCTCCAGTCCTGGCCCCTGGTTCTCCATTCTGGGGTCAGGGCCGGGTGTGAACCCTCATGCTGAAAGCCTTACACACACATTCCTAGGGCGAAACAGTTCTTCCCAGGGCCCGGGAGGCGGCGGGAGAGTGACAGAGTGGGCTGGGTGCCATGCGGGGGTCACCTGGGCGGTCGGTCGGCCCATCCCTGTCCTGTTCAATGCTGGAGCGGGGAGTGAAGCTAGCTCTGGCAGAAGGAAGCAAACAGCCACGGGAGGCCCTGGCAGGCACTTGCTGGGCCGTCCTCCTTAAGGCTTGCCTGGGAGAAAAATAGTGCTTTGCACCCCTAGGCCTGGGATGCAGGTGGGTGCCCGGGCTGTACTGCCCATAGTCTCCCAGGGCGGGGCAGCCAGGCCCAGACTTGACAGCATTCTCCCTCAGTGCTAACGTGCTGGAGCACCTGTGTGGAGGGTGCCTTGACGTTCGCTGCGGCTATGGGGGCACTGCGTAGAATCGGGGCCCCAGGGGCCAGGGAACACTGAAATCTGACCTCCCAGCCAGCACTTCCTAGTCAGCGCTGACTCCGGGCCCTCAGGCATCTGGGGAGGCTATTTTGTTTGCAGGCAGTAAGGCAACCCCAGAGAGTGCGTTCTAAGCCCTAAATCTCCCTGGCCGATTGTGGGGCTGCTCAGGCAGCAGACCTCCGGGCTTGGCCTCTGGACCTCTATTCCCGGATCAGGCCTGGTGTGAGCCCGCATGCTGGGAGCCTTGAAAACACATTCCTAGGGACATGCAGTACTTCCCAGGGCTCGGGAGGCAGCTGGAGGTTGCCAGAGTTGGCTCGGTGCCATGTTTGGGTCACCGGGCCAGTCGGACGGCCCATTCTGGGCCTGTCCAATGCCAGACTGGGGAGCCAAGCTAGCTCTGGCAGAAGGAAGCAAGCAGCCACGAGAGGCCCTGGCAGGCACTTGCTGGCCTGGCCCGGGTAAGGCTCACATGGGAGAAAAATGCTACTTTAGGCCCCTAGGCCAAGGAGGCAGGTGGGCACCCGGGCTGTTCTTCTCACTGTATTCCAGCACGGGGCAGCCAGACCTATCCTTGGCATCACTCTCTCTCAAAGCAAACGTGCTGGAACAGCCATGTGGAGGGTGCCTTGACATTCCCTGGGGTGTGGGGCAACCCGTAAGGTGGGGGTCCTTGAAGCCAAAGCCGATTAAATCTAATCTCCAGCCTGCACTTCACAGCTGGGGCTGATTTTTGGCCCACAGGCATCTGGGGAGACTGTCTTGTGTGCAGGCAATTAGGTAGCTCCAGAAAGTGTGTTTTCAGCCCTCAATCTCCCCGGCCCTCTGAGGGGATACTCAAGTGCCAGTCCTCCAGGCCTGTCCCCAGGGCCTCTATTCCTGAGTCAGGGCCTGGTGTGAGCGCACATGCTGGGATCCTTGCAAACAAAATTCTAGGGCAGCACAGTTATTCCCAGGGCCTGGAAGGCTGCAGGAGGGTGCCAGAGAGGGCTGGGTGCGATGTGGGGGTCTCCTGGACAGGGGCCCCTTGAACTGCCCCAAGGGGCCCCAACCCAGTTGGCCGGCACAATCCGGGCCTGTTCAATGCTGGAGCCGGGAGCCAAGTTAGCTCTGACAGAAAGAAGCAAACACCCGCAGGAGGAGCTGGCAGGAACTTGCTAGGCCTGCTCAAGTAAGGCTTCACTGGGAGAGAAACAGTGCTTTGGGCCCATAGCCCCGGATGCTGGTGGGAGCCCAGGCTGTTCTGCCCACAGTCTCCAAGCACGGAGCTGCCAGGACCAGCCTGGCCAGCACTCTCCCTCAGCGAAAAGGTGCTAGAGCAGCCTTGTGGAAGGAGCCTTGACGTTCGCTGGGGCTTTGGGGGCCTCCTGTGGAGTCGGGGCCCCAGGGGCCTGGGGCCACTGAAATCTGCCCTTCCAGGCAGCACTTACCAGCCAGGGCTGATTCTGGGCCAGCAGGTATCTGGGGATGCTGCCTTGTTTCAAGACAGTAAGGCAGCCCCAGAGAGTGTGTTTTCAGCTATCAATCTCACTGGCTTAGTGTTGGGCTGCTCAAGCGCCAGACCTCCAGGCTTGGCCCCAGGGCCTCCATTCCCGGGTCAGGACCGGGTGTGAGCCCACATGCTGGGGGCTTTATAAACATATTCCTAAGGCAGCACAGTTCTGCACAGGGCCCGGGAGGCTGCAGGAGGGTGCCAGAATGGGCTGGGTGCCATGTGGGGGTCACATGACCAGTGGCTTTGGGCATGCCTGAGGGGGACCCTGGCCAGTAGGTCACACCCCTTCCCGGGCTTGTTCATCACCACCTCTGGGAGTTGGCCTCTCAGAACTTGAAGGGAGACTTCACTGCCTTGTTGCCATCGAGAAAAGCTGTAATTACCTGCCTCAACAAAGCAGGAGACCTGACGCCTCCCTTTTTTGCAAGAGGAGAGGAAAAGAAAGTGTCATGCCTCACTTGAGCGGATACCTTCCTCCCAGTTTCTGTTCCAAGGGACCTCGAAGTCCAGATCACAAATGGAGATGGAACCTGAGTTACTCTGCCTTCATTTCAAATGAGATACTGTGTCATCCCGTAAGTGACTCCAGAGCATTTCCACGCTCATGCAGGCCACACAAAAGGAAACCTGACTTCGATAGTCAAGAAGTAAGGCTCACTGACGTCCCTGCTATGAGTTGAGTGGAACCCACAGCTTCCCAGTAAAACTTGAGCAAAAGCAAAATATGACTCTCTCCATGCGCGATGAAGACTGATGTCCTTGTGGTGACTTAAACAAAACCCCAGGTTTTGGCTCAGCTACATGGATGGAGGTCTGATACCAACGTTGGACATATAAAAAAAAAGATGACTAAAAGCCCTTCCTTCATGCAAAGGAGTTCTGAAAACCAGAGAGCAAAGGCGAGTTGCATACCTCACAACGAGATGAGCACCTTCTCTCTTGGAGAAACTCAATAGGAACTCTGATATCCCTGTCAAAACTCGAGATGAAAGCTCAAGTTCATACCTCAACTAAAGATGAGGACCTAATCCGCTGTAGTGACTCAAGAAGAGCCCCGAGATGGCCCGTGCACATCGAAATGAGGACCTGCCTTCCCTGAGGCAATATTAGAGGCTCCCAGAGGACCCCGTCACAGCTCCAGATGGATCCAAAAGTGTCCGCTGCAATTTGAGAAACTGCCTGACGTAAGTCGAGAAACTGCCTGCCGCAAGTCGAGAACCATCCCACGATGTGCCTCTGAAGGCGAGATGAGGCCTGATTCCCCTGCAGTGATGCGAGAAACTTCCACGGCTCCTCCTCGAACCTCCCAATTTGCCTTGAATTCCTGAGGCTTCACGAGAGGGTCCCTGAATTGAAAGGGTCAACTTGGGAGGAACACTACGCTTCCTGCCACAACTCAAGAAATGAAGAGATTCCCCTCTCAATGTCAGGTGAGTCTTTTTTCCCATGCAGGGCTTTCAGAAAAATCCCACATTCCCTATCGAATCCCAAGACGAAGCTTGGTTCCCTATATGCAGCCCAAAAGCATCTCTAAGATACACATGGCAATGCAAGAGGAACCTCGTGCTCCCTGCCACAACTCAAAAGGCCCAGGCTTCTCCATCTTCTCACGAGATGAGCGATGATTACCCCTCTTTCGCTTGGAACAGACACACGACTTTCCTTCACACCTCAAAAGGCCCCCTTTTTCACCAACTGAATCATGAGAGGAAGCCAGAGCCTCCTGCAGAAATTTCCAAGGACAGCCATTTACCCCTGCACTTCAGGGAAAGCACATTTCTCCAGCACCTTTGGGGATTCACCTCAGAACATGAAGGGGGGCCTCACTGCCTTGTTGCCATCGAGGAAAATCTGTAATTACATGCCTCAACAATGTAGGAGACCTGATGCCTCCGTTTTTTACAAGAGGAGAGGAAAAGGGAGTGTCATGCCTCACATGAGTGGACAACTTCCCCTCAGTTTCAGTTCCAAGGGACCCCGAAACCCCGGTTGCAAAAAGGGATGAAACATTTAGTTCCTCTGCCTTCATTTCAAAGAAGATTCTCTGACATCCCGCAAGCGACTCCAGAGCACTCCCTCGCTCATCCAGAACTCCTTTTGTAAGAACTCTTTTGCATGAAGAAAGGGCTTTTATTTATCTTTTTTATATGTGCAATGGCAGAATCAGACCTCCATCCATGTAGCTGAGGAGAAACCTGGCGTTTTGTTTAAGTCACCACAAGGACATCAGTCCTCATTGCACATGGAGGTAGTCATGTTGCTTTTTCTCGAGTTTTACTGGGAAGGTGAGGGTTCCACTCGAATCATGGCAGGGACCTCAGTGAGCCTCTAGTCTTGACCAGCGAAGTCAGGGGTCCTTTTGCGTGACCTGCATGAGCGTGGGAATGCTCTGGAGTCACTTGCGGGATATCACAGAGTCTCATTTGAAAGGAAGGCAGAGTAACTCAGGGTTCCACCCTCATTTGCCACCTGGACTTCTGGGTCACTTGGAACTAAACCTGGGAGGAAGTTCTCTGATCATCTGAGGCATGACACTTTCATTTCCTTTCCTTCTTGAGGCAGGTAATTACAGCTTTTCCTCTATGGCAACAAGGCAGGGAGACCTCCCTTCATCTTCTGAGGCAAATTCCCAGGGGTGCTGGAGAATCAGGCTTTCCCTGAAGTGCATGGGCAAATGGCTGCCCTTTGAAATTTCTGCAGATGGCTCTGGGTTCCTCTCGTGATTAACTTGGTGAAAAACGCGGCCCCTTGAGATGTGAAAGGAAAGTCTTGTTTCTGTTCGAAGTGAAGAAGGGGCTGATCATCGCTCATCTAACAATAAGGTGAAGAACACTGGCTCTTTCGAGTTGTGGCAGACAGCACGAGGTTCCTCTTTCATTGCCATGTGTATCTTGGAGTTCCTCTTGGGGTGCATATAGGGAACCAAGCTTCATCTTGGGTTTCGATAGGGAACATGGGAGTGTTTTGTAGGCCCTGCATGGGGAAAAAAAAGCTTCACTTCATACTGAGTGGGGAATCTCTTCGTTTCTTGAGTTGTGGCTGGAAGCATAGTGTTCCTCCATAGTTGACCCTTTCAATTCAGGGACCCTCTCGTGAAGCCCCAGGGAAGTCAAGACAACTTGGGAGGTTCGAAGAAGAGCCGTGGAAGTTTCTCGTGTCACTGCAGGGGAATCAGGCCTCATCTCGCCTTCAGAGGCACATCGTGGGATGTTTCTCGACTTGCGGCGGGCAGTTTCTCGACTTATGGTGGGCAGTTTCTCGAGTTGCAGCGAGCAATTTTGGATCCATCTGGAGCTGCGACGCGGTCCTCTAGGAGCCTCTAATGTTACCTCAGGCAAGACAGGCCCTCATTTCGATGTGCACGGGCCATCTCGGGGCTCTTCTTGAGTCACTACACTGGATTAGGTCCTCATCTTTACTTGAGGTATGATCTTGAGCTTTCATCTCGAGTTTTGACACGGATATCTGAGTTCCAATTGAGTTTCTCCAAGAGAGTACGTGCTCATGTCATTTTGAGGTATGCAATTCGCCTTTACTATCAGGGATTCCGAACTCCTTTGCATGAAGGCAAGGATTTGGGGCAGGTGCTTGATATGTGCAATGGAGGAGTCAGACCTCCATCCGTGTATCTGAGCAGAAATCCGTTTTTTTTTTTTTAAGTCACCACAAGGACATCAGTGCTCATCTGGAGTGAAGGGGATGACATTGTGCTTTTTCTCGAGTTTTAGTAGGAAGCTACAGGTTCCACTTGAATCGTGGCCAGGACCTCAGTGAGCCTCTGGTCTTGAACAGCGAAGGCAGGTGTCCTCTGCATGGCCTGCATGGGCGTGGGATTGCTCTGGAGTCGCTTGTGGGATGTCACAGCATCGCATTTGAAATGAAGCCAGAGGAACTCAGGGTTCCATCTCCATTTGTGACCTGGAATTCGGGGTCCCTTTGAACTGAAACTGGGAGGAAGTTGTCCCAGCATGTGAGTCATGACACCCCCTTGTCTTCCTCTTTTGTAAAAAAGGGAGACATAAGAACTCCTGCCTTGTTGATGCAGGACATTACAGGTTTCCCCCGATGGCAACAATGCAGTGAGGCCTCCCTTCTTGTTTTGAGGCAAATTCCATGAAGGTGCTGGAGAGTCAGGCTTTCCCTGTAGGACAGGGGCAAATGGATGTCCTTTGAAATTTCTGCAGGAGGCTCTGCGTGCCTTTCATGATTCGCTTGGTAAAAATGACGGGCTCTTGAGGTGTGAGAGGAAAGTTGTGTGTCTCTTCGAGACGAAGAAGGGGTTAATTTTCGCTCATCTCATGATAAGCTCGAGAATCCTGGGCCTTTGGAGTTGTGGTATCGAGCACGAGGTTTTTCTTGCATTACCATGTGTATCTTGGAGATCCTCCTGGGGTGCATATAGGGAACCAAGCTTCGTCTTAGGATTCAATAGGGAATGTTGGAGTGTTCAGGAGGCCCTGCATGGGAAAAAAAAGCCTCACCTCACATTGAGAGGGGAAATACTTTGTTTCTTGAGTTGTGCCGGAAAGCATAGTGTTTCACTCCAGTTGACCTTTTCAACTCAGGGACCGTCTCGCGAAGCCTCAGGGAAGTCAAGGCAATGTGAGAGGTTAGAGGAAGGGCACTGGAATTTTCTCGCTTCCTTGTAGGGGAATCAGGTCTCATCTCGCCTTCAGAGGCACATCGCGGTATGTTTCTCGACTTGCGGCAGGCAGTTTCTCGAGTTTTAGTGGGCACTTTTGGATCCCTCTGGAGCTGAGACGTGGTCCTCTGGGAGCCTCTAATGTTGCCTCAGGGAAGGCAGGCCCTCATTTCGATGTGCACGGGCCATCTCAGGGCTCTTCTTGAGTCACTACACCGGAATAGGTCCTCATCTTTAGTTGAGTTATGAATCTGAGCTTTCATCTGGAGTATTGACAGTGCTATCAGAGTTCCTATTAAGTTTCTCCAAGAGAGAACGTGCTCATCTCTTTGTAAGGTACGTAACTCGCTTTTGCTCTCGAGTTGTCAGGACTCCTTTGCATTAAGAAGGGCTTTTGATCATTATTTTAATATGTGCAACGAGGGAGAAATTACTCCATCCGTGTAGCTGAGCAGAAACCTGGGGTTTTGTTGAAATCACCACAAGGAAATCATTCCTCATCTCGAGTGGAGGTGGGTGATATGTTTTTTTTTTTTTCTCGAGTTTTAGTGGGAAACTGAGGGTTCCACTCAAATGGTGTCAGGCACCTCAGTTAGCCTCGGGTCTTGACCACCGAAGTCAGGTGTCCTTTTGCACGGCCTGCATGAGCGAGGGCGTGCTTTGGAGTTGCTTACAAAATGTCACAGATTCTCATTTGAAATAAAGGTAGAGGAACTCAGCGTTCCATCTCCATTTTTGACCTGGACTTCGGTGTCCCTTGGAACTGAAACTGGGAGGAAGGGCTCCACTCATATGAAGCATGGCACTCCCTTTTTCTCTCCTGTTGTCAAAAAGAGAGGTGTCAGGACGCCTGCCTTGTTGAGGTAGGAAATTGCAGCTTTTCCTCGATTGCAACAAGGCAGTGAGGCCTCCCTTCTTATTCTGAGATGAATTCCCAGAGGTGCTGGGGAGTCAGTATTTCCCCTAATTGCAGGGCCAAATGGCTGTCCTTTTAATTTTCTGCAGGATGCTCTGGGTTCCTCACATGATTTACCTGGTGAAAAAGGAGGCCTCTAGAGGTGTGAGAGGAAAGTTGTGTGTTTGTTCGAGAAGAAGTAGGGGCTAATCCTCTCTCATCTCACGATAAGTTGGAGAACACTGGGCCTCTCGAGTTGTGGCAGGGAGCACGAGGTTCCTCTTGCATGATAATGTGTTTGGAGATCCTCTTGGGGTGTATATAGAGAACCAAGCTTCATCTTGGGATTCGATAGGGAACGTGTTAGTGTTCTGGAGGCCCTGCATGGGAAAAAAAGCCTCACCTCACATTGAGAGGGGAATCTCTTCGTTTCTTGAGTTGTGGAGGGAAGCATACTGTTCCTCCCAAGTTGACCCTTTAAATTCAAGGAACCGCTCGTGGAGCCTCAGTGAAATCAAGGCAACTTGGAAGGTTGGAGGAGGAACCATGGAAGTTTCTCGTGTCACTTCAGGGGAATCAGGCCTCATTTCGCCTTCAGAGGCACATCGTGGGATATTTTTGACTTGCGACTTACAGGTTCTCCACCTAGGGCAAACAGTTTCTTGAGTTGCAGCGGACAGTTTTGGATCCCTCTAGAGCTGCAACGTGGTCCTCTGGGAACCTCTAATGTTGCCTCAGGGAAGACAGGCCCTCATTTCTATGTTCCTGGGCCATCTCGGGGCTCTTCTTGAGTCCATACACTGGAAAGGTCCTCATCATTTGTTGAGATATGAACCTGAGCTTCCATCTCGAGTTTTCAAAGGGCTATCAGGTTCCTATTGAGTTTCTCCAAGAGAGTACGTGCTCATCTCGTTGTGAGGTATGTAACCCGCCTTTGCTTTAGGGTTGTCAGAACTCCTTTGCCTTAAGGCAGGGTTTTTGGATATCTTTTTGATCTATGCAACGGGGGAGTCACACCTCCATCTGTGTAGCTGAGCAGAAACCTGGGGTTTTGTTGAAGTCACCACAAGGAAATCAGTCCTCATCTCGAGTGAAGGTTGTGATATGGTGCTTTTTCTTGAGTTTTATTAGGAAGCTGTGGGTTCCACTCGAATCATGGAATGGACCTCAGTGAGCCTCTGGTCTTGACCAACGAAATCAGGTGTCACTTTACGTGGCCCCCATCAGCGAGGCATTGCTCTGGAGTCGCTTCTGGAATGTCACAGATTCTCATTTGAAATAAAGGTAGAGGAACTCAGGGTTTCATCTCCATTTGCGACCTGGTCTTTGGGGTCCCTTGCAAGTGAAAATGGGAGGAAGGTATCCGCTCATGTGAGGCATGACACTCCCTGTTCCTCTCCTGTTGTAGAAAAGGGAGACGTCAGGACTCCTGCCCTGTTGATGCAGGTAAGTACAGCTCTTCCGCAATGTCAACAAGGCAGTGAGGCCTCTCTTCATGTTTTGAGGTGAATTCCCAGAGGTGCTGGAGAGTCAGCCATTCCCTGAAGTGTGGGGGCAAATGGCTGCCTTTTGACATTTCTGCAGGAGGCTCTGGGTTCCTTTCATGAGTCACTTGGTGAAAAACGTGGCCTCATGAGGTGTGAGAGGAAAGCTGTGTGTCTGTTCGAGAAGAAAAAGGGGTTAGTCATCGCTCATCTCGCAATTAGGTCGAGGACACTGTGCATTTCGGGTTGTGGCAGGGAGCACGAGGTTCCTCTTGCATGACCATGTGTATCTTGGAGATCCTCTTTGGCTGCATACAGGGAACCAAATTTCGCATTGGGATTCGATAGGGAACGTGGGAGTGTTCTGGAGGCCCTGCAAGGGAAAAAAAAGCCTCACCTCCCACTGAGAGGGGAATCTCTTCGTTTCTCGAGTTGTGTCAGGAAGCAGAGTGTTCCTCTCTAGTTGCCCCTGTAAATTCAGGAACCCTCTCGTGAAGCCTCAGGGAAGTCAAGGCAAGTTGTGAGGTTCGAGGAGGAGCCGTGAAAGTTTCTCACGTCCCTACAGGGGAATCAGGCCTCATCTCATCTTCAGAGGCACATCGTGGGTTGGTTCTCGACTTGCGGGAGGCAGTTTCTCAACTTACGGCGGGTGGTTACTCGAGTTGCACCGGACACATTTGGATCTCTCTGGAGCTGCAACGTGTTCCTCTGGGAGCCTCAAATTTTACCTCAGGGAAGGCAGGCCCTCATTTTGATGTGCACGGGCCATCTCTGCCTCTTCTTGAGTTACTACACCGGAATAGGTCCTCATCTTAATTAAGGTATGAACCTGTGCTTTCATCTCGAGTTTTGACAGGGCTATCAGAGTTCCTATTGAGTTTCTCCAAGAGAGTATGTGCTTATCTCTTTGTGAGGGATATAACTCGCCTTTGCTCTCAGGTTGTCAGAAAACCTTTGCATGAAGGCAAGGCTTTGGGGCATCTTTTTGATATGTGCAACGGTGGAATCAGACTTCCATTCTTGTAGCTGAGCAAGAAGAAGTAACAACAATTATAAATGTTTATGCATTCAACATAGGAGCACCACAATATGTAAGGCAAATGCTAACAAGTATGAAAGGGTAAATTAACAACATAATAATAGTGGGAGACTTTAATACACCATTCACACCAATGGAAAAATCAACTAAACAGAAAAGTCACAAGGAAACTCAAACTTTAAGTGATACAATATACCAACTAGACCTAATTGATATCTATAGGTCATCCCACCCCAAAACAAGGAATTTCACCTTTTTCTCAAGTGCACAGTGGACCTTCTCCAGGATACATCATATCCTGGGTTATAAATCTAGCCTTGGTAATTTCAAAAGTATTGAAATCATTCCAAGCATCTTTTTTGACCACAATGCAGTGAGATTAGATATCAATTACAGGAGAAAACCTTTCAAAACTTCCAACATATGGAGGCTCAACAACACACTGCTGAATAACCAACAAATCACAGAAGAACAGAAAATCAAAAAAGAAATTTAGTTATGCATAGAAATGAAATAAAATGACAGCACAATAACCCAAAACCTATGGGACACTGTAAAAGCAGTGCTAAGGGGAAAGTTCATAGCATTACAAGCTCACCTCAGGAGAAAAGAAAAAAGTCAAATAAATTATCTTACTTTACACCTAAAGCACCTAGAAAAGGAAGAGATGCAGAAGCCCAGGTCTAGTAGAAGGAAAGAAATCTTAAAGATCAAGGCAGAAATAAACGCAAAGGAAACAAAAGAGACCATAGCAAAAATCAACCAAGACAAAAGCTGGTTCTTGGAGAAGATAAATAAAATTGACAAACCATTAGCCAGACTCATCAAGAAACAAAGGGAGAAGAACCAAATCAACAGAATTAGAAATGAAAACCGAGAGATCACAACAGAAAACACAGAAATAAAAAGGATCATAAGATACTATTATCAGCAACTATATGCACCCACCCGAAAGAGTCCCGTGTTCAACACCTCATCACAAGGTGAGGGCCAATTATCCGCTATGTCATCTTTAGAGGAGTCCTGACTTACCTCCCATATCTCAAGAGGAGGCCTTTCTCACCTATTGAAACTCAAGAGGAACGCAGATGTTCCTGCCCCAAGTCAAAATGACACCTAGTTGCCCTTCAACTCAAGATAAGGCCTGAATCTCCTGCACCTAGGGTATGAGCCTCACAATACAAAGTGAGGACTAACTCCCTTGTTGTATCTCTAGGCAAAGCCCCAGTTCATTGCCTTAACTGGACAGGAGTCCTGACTGCCGCCTCTTATACAACTCAAGAGGAAAGCGGAATTCCATGCCTCAACATGAACTGAGACATGACTCCCAGTTTCAAATAGGTAAGAATCTTGACATCCCTGTCACAAATGAAGATGCAACTCTGAGTTCCCCTGCCTTTAATCGAAATGAGACCCAAATTTCTGAGCAATCCCACTCTCCCAAAGTCAAATTGAAAGGAACCTTGACTACTCTAGGCAAGACGAGATGCTCAGAGAGGTGCCCATCATGACTTGAGTGGAACCCAAAGCTTCCCTTGAGAACTCGAGAAAAATCACAAGATAACCCCCTCAATTCGAGATGAGGCTTTATTCCACTGGGGTGACTTGAACGGAACCTCAGGTATACCCTCAACTACATGAATGGAAGTCTGACTCCCCTGTTTCACACATCTAGGAAAAGCCCAAATGTCCCACCTGAACTAAAAGGAGTCCTGATAACGTGAGAGGAAAATGAGTTACAGCTCCAAAAGGAGATGGGGGCTAACTCTCTTGTAAAAACTGAATTGGAACTTTGCTAGCCCTGTGGAAACAGGAGAGGAACACTCAGTTTCACACCTCAACTCCAGATGAAGCCCTATTCTGCTGAAGTGACTCTAGAAGAGCCCCAGATTGGCCTTCCCACATCGAAACGAGGGACTGATTTCCCTGAGGCAACATTATAGGCTCCCAGAGGACCATTTTGCAATTTGAGAGGAATCTAAAACTGGCCATCACAACTCGAGAAACATCCTGAGATTTCCCCCTGAATGCTATTTGAGGCCTGATTCCCCTGTAGTGACTCGAGAATCCTTCTCGGCTCCTCCTCCAAACTCAAAATTTGCATTGACTACCCAAAGATTTCATGAGAGGTTCCGTAGGGTCCCCATGACCGATTGAGAGGAACACTAAACTTCCTGCCACAAATCAAGAGGCAAATAGTTTCCCCCTTTAATGCAAGGGGAGGCCCATTTCCCATTAATTGCCTCCTGAACAGTCCCAAGTTCCCTCTTGGAACCCAGGAGGAAGCTTAACTCCATTTATGTACCTTAAAGGCATTCTCAAGGTACACGTAACATTTCAATAAGAACTTCATGAAGAAAAAAAAAAAAAAGAACTCTGTGTTCCCCGCCACCACTTAAAAGAGCCTCGTGTTCCCCACCTCATTGAGAGATTAGGTCTGATTAACCAATATGTCATCTCGAGAGGACTCCTGATTACATCTTGCATCTCAAGAGGAACTCAGAGGTTCCTTCAGCAAGTGGAAATGACACTGAGTTGCCCCTCAACTCCAGATAAGGCCTGATTCTCCTGCACGTCTGTGTATTCACTTTGCAACACGAAGGGAGGCCGAATTACCTTGTTGTACATCTAGAGAAAGCCCCAGTTCCCTGCCTTAACTGGACAGGAGTCCTGAGTGCCGCCTCTTTTACAACTTGAGAGGAAAGTGGAGTTCCATGCCTAAACATGAACCAAGGCCTGACTCCCAGTTTAAAATTGATTAGAATCCTGTCATCCCCGACACAAATGGAGATATAACCCTGAGTTACCCTGCCTTAAATAGAAATGAGCCCCTATGATGTTCTGGCAGTGACTCCAAAGCAATTCCCCACTCCCAAAGTCAACTTGAAAGCAGACTTGATTTCCTTAGGCAAGAAGAGAGGCTCAGTGAGGTGCCTGTCATGACTCGAGTGGAACCCCAAGCTTCCCGCCACAGCTTGAGAAAAACCACAAGATGCCCCCTGAACTCGAGATTAGGCCTTTCCCCCCTGTGCCGACTAGAATGAAACCCCAGGTACATCCTCAAGTTCATGAAAGGAGGTCTGACTCTCTTGTTCCACAAATCTAGAAAAGCTCAAATACACTATAGAACTGAAATGAGTCCTGATACCTCAAGAGGAAAGAGTAGTTGCAAGCCTCAAAATGAGATGATGACTGACTCTCCTTGAGAAACTCATTAGGAACACTGACAGCCCTGTTGAAACAGGAGAGAAATGCTAAGTTTCACACCTCAACACCAAATGAGGCCCTATTCCACATCAGTGACTCAAGAAGAGCCCGAGATGGCCCTCTCACATTGAAAGGAGGGCTTGACATCCCTGAGACAACATAAGAGGCTCCCAAAGGACTTCGTAGTAACTCGAGATGAATCCAAAACTGTCTGCCGCAACTCAAGTTACTGCCGGCCACAACTTGAGAAACATCCGCAGATTTCCCCTGAAACTGATATATGCCCTGGTTCTCCTGCAGTTACTTGACAATGTTCCTTGGCTCCTCCTGGAAACTCGAAATTTACCTTGGCTTGCCAAAGCTTCACAGGACGTTCCCTGAAGACAAAGTGGCAGCTGGAGAGGAATAATAAATTTCCCACCATAATTCAAGAAATGAAGAGATCCCCCCTTCAATGTGAGGTGAGGCCCTGTTCCCATGTAGGGCCTCCAGAACATTCCCAAGTTCCCTCTCAAAATTCAAGGGGAAGCTTGATTCTCTTTATGCAATTCAATAGAATCCCCAAGATAGGCATCGCCATTCCAGAGGAACCTCGGGTTCCTTGCCCCAAATAGAAAGAGTCCTGTGTTTACCACCTTATTGCGAGATGAGGGAAGATTAACCCTGCATTTTCTAAAGAGGATCTCGACTTTCCCCTCGCACCTCATGAGGAGGCCTTTCTTATCTATTGAAATTCATGAGGAACGCATATGTTCCTGACACAAGTTAAAAGGACCTTGAGATGTCCTCGAGTCGAAATAAGGCCTGATTCTCCTGCAATTCTGGGTATTTGCCTCACAACACAAAGGGCCGCTTAACTCCCTTGTTGTACCTCTAGATAAAGCCCCAGATCCCTGCCTCAACTGGAGAGGAGACCTGTCTCCTCATCCTTTTACAACTCGAGAGGAAAGAGGAGTTCCATGCCTCAACATGAGGCCTGATTCCCATTTGAAACCCGATAGGAACCCTGAGATCTCTCTCACAAATGAACATGGATTTCTGAGTGCTCCCGCCAGAAATAGAAATGAGAAACCTATGATTCCCTGGCAGCAGCTCCAGAGCAATCCTGCACTCCTACACAGAACTCAAAAGGAGACATGACTTCCCTGTGAAAGACAAGAGGCTCGATTTGGTCACTGTCATGACTCGAGTGGGTCCCCAAGCTTCCCACCATAACTTGAGGAAAACCACAAGATAACGAACTCAACTCAAGATGAGGCCTGATTCCCCTGTGCCAACTAGAACGGAACTCCAGGTATAGCCTCAACTGCATGAGTGGAGGTCTGACTCCCCTGTTGAACACATCTAGCAAAAGCAAAAATGCCCCATCTGAACTAAAAGGAGCCTTGACATCTTGAGAGGAAAGAGGAGTGACATGCCTCAAAAAGCGATGAGGCCTGACTGTCTTGTAGAAACTCAATAGGTACTCTGAAGGCCCTGTTGAAACTGGAAAGGATGCCTGAGTTTCACACCTCAACACTAGATGAGGCCCTATTCCACTTCAGTGACTCAAGAAGTCACCTGAGATGGCACTTGCACATAGAAAGGAGGGCCTGAATTTCCTGAGGCAACATTAGAGGATCCCAGAAGCCCACATTGCAACTTGAGAGGAATCCAAACCTGCCCACCACAACTCAAGAGATTGCCCACCACAACTTGAGAAACATCCCAAGATTTCCCACTGAATGTAAATGAGTCCTGATTCCCCTGAAGTGACATGGATATCTTCCCTGGCTCCTCCTGGATACTTGAAAGTTGCCGTTTTCATTTCTAATTCTGTTGAATTGGTTTTACTCCCTTTGTTTCTTGATGAGTCTGGCTAATGGTTTGTCAATTTTATTTATCTTCTCCAAGAACCAGCTTTTGTCTTGGTTGATTTTTGCTATGGTCTCTTTTGTTTCCTTTGCATTTATTTCTGCCCTGATATATTTTTTTAATTTTTATTTATTTATTTTTTAATTGTTTTTGCCATACATTGTCATGATATCACCATGGGTTTACATATGCTTCCCCTTCGGAACCCCCCTCCCTCTTCCCTCCCACCCCAGGAAATCTAGCTGCACCAGCCCCGAGCATCAGTCCTGGGCTGGCGATTGATTAGACATATGAAAATTAACATGCTTCATGTTTAAGATTTCTTTCCTTCTACTAGACCTGGGCTTCTTCATCTCTTCCATTTCTAGTTGCTTTATGTGTAAGTAAGATTATTTATTTGACTTTTTTCTTGTTTCCTGAGGTGAGCTTGTATTGCTATGAACTTTCCCCTTAGCACTGCTTTCACAGTGTCCCATAGGTTTTGCACTGATGTGTTTTCATTTTCATTCATTTTTATGCATAACTGAATTTCATTTTTTATTTCTTCTGTGATTTGTTGGTTATTCACCAGTGTGTTGTTGAGCCTCCATATGTTGGAAGTTTTGAAAGGTTTTCTCCTGTAATTGATATCTAATATCACTGAATTATGGTCAGAAAAGATGCTTGGAATGATTTCAATATTTTTGAATTTATCAAGGCTAGATTTATGGCCCAGGATGTGATCTATCCTGGAGAAGGCCCTGTGTGCACTTGAGAAAAAAGGGGAAATTCCTTGTTTTGGGGTTGGATGAACTAACGGAGAGATCACAACATAAAACACAGAAATACAAAGATCATAAGAGACTATTATCAGCAACTATATGCAAATAAACTGGACAACCTGGATGAAATGGAAAAATTCCTAGAAAAGTACAACTTTCCAAGACTAAATCAGAAATAGATAGATAATATTAATAGATGCATCACAAGCACGGAAATTGAAACTGTAATCAGAAATCTTCCAAAAACCAAAACCCCAGGATCAGATGGCTTCACAGCTGAATTCTTCCAAAAATTTAGAGACGAGCTAACACCTATTCTACTCAAACTCTTCCAAAAATTACAGAGGAATGTAAACTTTCAAACTCATTCTATGAGGCCATCATCACCCTAATTCCAAAACCCGACAAAGATGCCACAAAAAAACGAAAATTACAAGCCAATATCACTGATGAACTTAGATGCAAAAATCCTTAACAAAATTCTAGCAAATAGAATCCAACAACACATTAAAAAAATCATACATCATGATCAAGTAGGCTTTATCCCAGGGATGCAAGGATTCTTCAATATTCGCAAATCAATCAATGAAATACACCACATTAACAAATTGAAAAATAAAAATCACATGATTATCTCAATAGATACAGAGAAAGCCTTTGACAAAATTCAACATCCATTTATGATAAAAAAAAAACCCTACAAAAGGCAGTAATAGAAGAAACATAACTTAACATAATAAAAGCTGTATATGACAAACCCACAGCAAACATTATCCTCAATGGTGAAAAACAGGAAGCATTCTCCCTGAAATCAGGAACAAGACAAGGGTGCCCACTCTCACCACTACTTTTCAACATAGATTTGGAAGTCTTGGCAACAGCAATCAGAGCAGATAAAGAAATTAAAGGAATCCAGATTGGAAAAGAAGAAGTAAAACTCTCTCTGTTTGCAGATGACATGATACACTATACTGAAAACCCTAAAGAATCTACTAGAAAATTACTAGAGCTAGTCAGTGAATATAGCAAAGTTTTAGGATACAAAATCAACACACAGCAATCCCTGGGATTCCTATGCACTAACAATGAGAAATGAGAAAGAGAAATTAAGGAAACAATTCCATTTACCATCGAAACTAAAAGAATAAAATACCTAGGAGTATTTCTACCTAAAAAAACAAAAGACTTGTATATAGAAAACTATAAAACACTGATGAAAGAAATCAAAGAGGACACAAACAGATGGAGAAATGTGCCGTGTTTGTGGATTGGAAGAATCAATATAGTGAAAATGAGTATACTACCCAAAGCAATCTACAGATTCAGTGTAATTCCTATCAAGCTACCAGAGGTCTTTTTCAAAGAATTAGAACAAATAACCTCACAATTTGTATGGAAATACAAAAAACCTCGTATAGCCAAAGCAATCTTGAGGAAGAAGAATGGAACTGGAGGAATCAACCTACCTGACTTTAGGCTATACTACAAATCCACAGTCATTAAGACAGTATGGTACTGGCACAAAGACAGAAATATAGACCAATGGAACAAAATAGAAAGCCCAGAGATAAATCCATGTATCTATGGACATCTTATCTTTGACAAAGGAGGCAAGAATATACAATGGAGAAAAGACAATATCTTAAACAAGTGGTGCTGGGAAAACTGGACAGCCACTTGTAAAAGAATGAAACTAGAACATTTTCTAACACCATACACAAAGATAAACTCAAAATGGATCAAAGATCTAAGCATAAGATGAGAAACTATAAAATTCCTAGAGGATAACATAGGCAAAACATTCTCTGACATAAACCAAAGCAGGATACTCCATGACCCACCTCCCAGAATATTGGAAATAAAAACACGAATAAACAAATGAGACCTAATTAAAATTAAACTTTCTGCACAACAAAGGAAACTATAAGCAAGGTGAAAAGACAGCCTTCAGAATGGGAGAAAATAATAGCCAATGAAGCAACAGACAAACAATTAATCTCAAAACTATACAAGCAACTCCTGCAGCTCCATTCTAGAAAAATAAACGACCCAATTAAAAAGTGGGCCAAAGAACTTAACAGACATTTCTCCAAAGAAGACATAAAAATGGCTAACAAACACATGAAAAGATGCTCAACATCACTCATTATCAGGGAAATGCAAATCAAAACCACAATGAGATATCACTTTACACCACTCAGAATGGCTGTAATCCAAAAATCTACAAGCAATAAATGCTGGAGAGGATGTGGAGAAAAGGGAACTCTCTTAAACTTTTGGAGGGAATGCAAGCTAGTAGAGTCACTATGGAAAACAGTGTGGAGGTGCCTTAAAAAACTGCAAATAGACCTGCCATATGACCCAGCAATCCCACTGCTGGGCATATACACCGAGGAAACCAGAATTCAAAGAGCCACGTGTACCCCAATGTTCATCGCTGCATTGTTTACAATAGCCAGGACATGGAAGCCACCTAGATGCTCATCAACTGACAAATGGATAAGAAAGCTGTGGTACATATACACAATGGAGTATTACTCAGCATTAAAAAAAATTCATTTGAATCAATTCTACTCAGATGGACGGAATTGGAGCCCATTATCCAGAGTGAAGTAAGCCGGAAGCAAAAACAACAATACAGTATATTAACACATAAATATGGAATTTAGAAAGACAGTAACGAGAACCCAGCATGCAAGACACCAAAAGGAATGCATATGTATAGAATAGACTCGTGGACTCTTTGGATGAGGGTAAGGGTTGGATGATATGGGAGAATGGCATTGAAACATGTTAATTATCATATGTCTAATCAATCACCAGCCCAGGATTGATGCTCGGGGCTGGTGCATCAAGATTTCCTGGGGGGAGGGAGGAGGGAGGGGGCTTCTGAAGGGGGAGCATATGTAAACCCATGGTGATATCATGTCATTGTATGGCAAAATTAATAAAAAAAAAGAAAGTTGGCGTGACATTCCTGAGGCTTAAGGAGAGGTTCCCTGAGTTTCCCTGTGGCAGATCTACAGGAACACGAAACTTCGCACTGCTACTCAAGAAATGAAAATATTCACCCTTCAATGAGAGTGAGGGCCTTTTCCTATGCAGCACATCTAGAGGAATACCAAGTCCACTCTCGAAACTCAAGAGGAAGCTTAACTCCCTTTAAGCAACTCAAGAGAATTCCCAAGATATGTGTCACCATTTCAGAGGAACCTCACATTCTGCACCACAGCTCAAAAGAGCCCCGCATTCCCCACCTCATCACTAGATGAGGGCCAATTACACCCTGCGTCCTCATGAAAGGACTCCCAACTTTCCTCTCACACCTCAAGAGGAGGGCTTTCTCAGCTACTGAACCTCGATAGGAACCCAAAATTTCCTGCTCCCAGTCAGAAGGACACTGAGTTGCCCTCCACTTGAGATAAGGCCTGATTCTCCTGAATCTCTGGATATTTGCCTCACAAATTGCAGGGAAGCCTCACTCCCTTCGTGTAAATCTAGATGAAGCCCCAATTCCCTGTCTCAGTCAGACAGGAGTCCTGACCCTCCCCTTTTACATCTCTAAAGGAAAGCAGAGTTCCATTCCTCAACATGAGTCTAGGAATGTCTCCCAGTTTAAACTCAATAGGAACCCTGAGATCCCTGTCACAAATGTACATGGAACCCTGAGACCCCGCACCTTAAATTGAAATGAGACACTATGATGCCCAAGCAGCCACTCCAGACCCATCCTACAGCCCTGCATGCAGCACGAAAGAAGACATGACTTCCCTCCACAAGACAAGAGGGTAACTGAGGTCCCCATCAATACTGGAGAGGAGCCGCAACTTTCCTGCTACAGCATGAGAAGATCTCCTTGTCCCCCACCTCATCTCGAGATGAAGGCCATTCCTGCTGCTTCGACTTGGGAGGAATCCCTACTTTCCCATTGCACCTCAAAAGGAATCCTGTCTCGTGCATTGAAACTAGAGAGGAAATGCACAGTTGCTGCCACAAGTTGCATGGTCATCGAGTTTCCCCTCAATGGCATATAATGCCTAATCCTTTTACAGCAACTCAAATGGAATCCCAAGTTTTTCCTCACAACACGAAGGGAAGTCTGGCTGCCTTGATACATCTCTACAAAAAGCTCAAGTTTCCTGCCTCAACACAACAGGAGCACAAACACCGTATTTAAAACTCAAAAGGAAAGCAGAGCTCCATGTCTCAACTGGAAATGAAGTATATTCATCATCTGAAACTCGAAGGAATGCTGAGGTATCTGTCTCACCGTTAGAGGAATACTGAGATTCATACATCAACTCGGGATAAGGCCATATTCTGCTGCAGTGACTCGAGTGCAGTCCTGAGCTGCCCTGGCAACTCGAAAGGACCCCTGACTTCCCAGAGGCAACAAGAGAGGTTCCCTGAGGTCCCCATCAGGATGCAAGAGGAACTCCAATCTTCCCTCTGCAACTCATGAAATGCTATGAGATTTGATCCTCAATGCGAGATGAAGCCTGATTCCCTTGCAGTGACTTGAGAGAAATGCTGAGTCCCCTCTCAAAAGTTTAACGAAACTTGACTTCCTTTATGCCACTTCAGAGGTTTCCTTAGATACCCATCTCATAAAGAGAGTAACACTGATTTCCGGCCTCTACTCTTGATGAGGAGCCATTCCCCTGAAGCCACTAGGGAGGGATCCAGAGGTGCCCCTCACAGCTTAAAAAGAGGCCTGACTTCCCTGAGGAAATAGGAGAGGTTCGTTGAGGTACCCTCACAATGTGAGATGGACCACAAGCCTCCCGCCACAACTCAAGAAAAAACAGGAGACCAGATGCTCAACAAGAGAAGCGGCCCTTTTCCCTTGCAGGGTTTCTAGACCAATCCCCAATTTCTTCTTCAAACTAGAGTGGAGGCTTGACTCCTTTCATGCAAATCCAGGTGTTCCCAGAGTTACCCATCACAACCTGAGAAGAACCTCTAACTTCCTATCACACCTGGAGAAAATCCACGAGACTTGTGTTCAATGCAAGATGTGGCCCTATTCACGAGCAGCACCTCAACAGCAATCCTGAGTTACTTTTCACACTTGAAACAAGGCTTGACTCTCTTTTGGCTGCTCCAGAGGTTACAAAAGATACCCATCCCACCTTGAGAGGAACCCCGAGTTTCCAGATGCAATTCCAGAGGAGCTAAGTGTTCCCTCCTCATTTCACGTTGAGGGCTAATTCCTATGTGTTGATTGCTGACACATGCTGATTTTCCCTCACACCTCAAGAGGAGGCCTATTCCACATCCTGAAAATCCTGAGGAAACCCAAGGAAACTGCTGCAATCCCAAAGGGCACTGAGTTCTCTCTCAACTTGAGACAGGCCTGATTCCCTGGGATTGACACGAATGGAACCACTCATTTCCTCTAAAAACATGAAGGGAGGTCTGAATCCCCTTTCACACCTCAGGAAAAAGCCCTATTTGTTCACCTCAACTCGACAGGATGCCCCAGATTACTTTGACAACTTGAGAGGAATGTTGAGTTCCATGTCACCAGCCGAGATTTGGCTTGACTCTCCTGTTGAAACTAGATAGGTATCCCTAAATCCCTCTCTCGCAACTGAAGAGGATCCCTGAGTTTCACGCCTGAAATCACGATGAAGCCTTACTCCCCTGAAGACCCTTGAGAGGAATGCTCAGATGCCTTTTAGACACAACAGGAAGCCTGAAGTCTCTAACGCATCTCAAGAGATTCACTGAGGTCCCAATCTCAAGTCAAGAGGAACCACAAGCATCCATTTGCAACTCGAGAACACCATGAAATTCCGCCCTCAACATGAGAAGAGGACATTTCACAGGAAGTGCCTTGGGAGTAATCCCACGGTCCCCCTCATAACATGAAAGGAAACCATTCCTCACCTTATGCAACTTCAGAGGCTCCCCAAGATACCCATCTCGGGGAGGAACCCTGATTTTCCCACAGCAACCTGAAAAGAGCTCCATGTTCCACAACTCATCTCGAGATGAGGGCCATTACCCCTGCTTCGACTCTACAGGAACCCCTCCTTTCCCCTGGTACCTCAAGAGGAGGCCTGTATCATAGACTGGAAACGTGCAGTTCCTGCCATATGTTGAAAGGTCAGCGACTGCCCCCTCAACTGGACATACCACATAATTCTCTTGCAGCGACTCAAATGGAATCCCAAGCTTCCCTCACACCACAAAGGGATGCCTGAATTCCCTGTGCAACACTAGAAAAAGTGTGAGGTTTCATGTCTCAACACGACAGGAGGACACATACCTCATTTAAAACTCAAAGAAAAGCAGAGTTCCAAGCCTCAACACGAAACAATTTATACTCCAAGGCTGAAACTCAAAGGGACCACGAGGTATCTGTCTCAACTGGAGAGCAATGCCGAATTTCCCACCTCAAATCGGGATGAGGCCCTATTCCCCTGCAGCAACTTGAGAGGAATCCCTAGCTGCCCCTGGGAATTTGAATGGAGGCCTAAAATCCCTGAGTCAACAAGAGAGGTTCCCTGAGGTCCCCATTGGAACTCGAGTGGAACCCAAAGCTTCAAGATGCAACTCATGAAATACCAGGAGATTTGATCCTCAATGGGAGATGAAGCCCACTTCTCTTGAGGTGACTTGAGAGAAATGCCCAGTTCCCTCTCGAAAAATGAATGGAAGCTTGACTCCATTTATGCCACTCCAGAGGCATATTTCCCTGAAATACCCATCACATCTCAAAAGGAACTCTGAGGTTCCTGCCTCAATCTAGATGAGGCCCCATTCCCCTGCAGCCACTCATGAGGAATCCCGAGGTGCCTCTAGCAGGCCAAAAGGAGGCCTGGCTTGCCTGAAGCAATAGGAGAGGTTTATGGAGCTACCCATCTCAACTCAGGAAAACCCCCAAGCTTCCTGCCACAACTCGAGATAAACCACAAGACTAATCACTCTTTGTGAGATGAGGAGCTTTTCCCTTGCAGGGCTTTGAGAACAATTCCCAGTTTCTTCTCCCAACTTGAATGGGGACTTGACTCCTTTCATGCAAATTCAGGTGTTCCCAGAGATACCTCTCACAACCTGAGGAGAACCCCGAGATTTTCCCCATATCTCATGAAAATCCATGAGATTTCCCTTCAATGAGAGATGGGTCGTTTTCACCTGAAGTGCCTCGAGAGCATTCCTGAGTTCAAACGCCCACTTGAATGGAAGCTTGTCTCTTTTTAGGTACTTCCAGATCATCTCTGACATACCCTTCTCAGCTCAAGAGGAATCCCACGTTTCCAGACACATTTTGAGAGGAGCCCCATGTTTTCCACCTCATCACAAGATGAGGGTAGATTCCCCTAATGGTAGATTCCACTGCTTTGATTTCTGACACATGCTGATTTTCTATCACACCTCAAGAGGAAGCCTGCCTCACCTACTGCAAATCTAGAGGAAACCCAAGATTCCAGCCTCAAGCCGAAAGGGCTACAAGTTCTCTCTCAACTCAAGAAAGGCCTGATCCCTGCGATCGACTCAAATGAAACCACTCATTTCATCAAACAACATGAAGGGAGGTCTGAATCCCTTGTTTCACCTATGAAAAAATCGTGAGTTGCTCACCTCGACTCAACAGGAGGCCCCACATTCTGTTACAATTTGAAGGGAAAGCTGAGTTGCATGCCACAAGATGAGATATGGCTTGACTCCCCTGTTGATACCCGATAGGTACCCCTTTATCCCTCTCACAACTGAAGAGGAAACCTGAATTCCCCCCCTCAACTTGAGATGAAGCCCTAGTCCCCTGCAGCCACTCGAAAGGAATGCTGAGTTGCCCTTTGTGACATGGTATGACGCCTGACGTCACTGAGGCAAATCGAGGGGTTCCCTGAGACCCAGTCTCAAGTCAAGAGGAAACCCAAGCATCCAGCCACAACTCGAGAAAACCACGAGACTTCCCCCTCAATAAGAGATGAGGCCATTTCACAGGAAGTGCCGTGGGAGCAATCCCACAGTCCCCCTCACAACTTGAAAGGAAACCATTCCTTGCTTTAGGCAACTTCAGAGGCTCCCTGAGATACCCGTCGCAATTCAAGAAGAACCCCAATTATCTCACTGCAACTCGAGAAGAGCTACCTGTTTCCCAACTGATCTTGAAATGAGGGCCATTTCCCTGCTTTGACTCGACAGGAATCCCTACTTTCCCTAAGACCTCAACATCAGGCCTGTTACACAGAGAAGAAACATGCAGTTTCTGCCACTAGTCAAAAGGTCAGCGACTGCCCTCTCAAATGCACATACCTTCCAATTCCCTTGCAGTGACTCAAAAGGAATTCCATTTCACCTCACACCACAATGAGATGACTGACTTCCCTGTGCCCCTCTAGAAAAAGCCCGAGCTTCCTGCCTCAACACCACATGAGGACACACACCTCATTTAAAATGTGAAAGAAAACAGAGTTCCATGCCTCAACACGAAATGAGGTATATACCTCACCTGAAACTCAAAGGGACCCTGATGCATCGGTTACCACTAGAGAGGAATACCTAGTTTTCCGTCTCAGATTCTCAAATTGGGATGAAGCTCTATTTCCCTGCAGCAACTCAAGAGGAATCCTCAGTTGCACCTGGCAATTTGAATGGAGGCTTAACATCTCAGAAGCAACAAAAGAGGTTCTGTGAGATCCCCACAGAACTCAAGTGTAACCCCAAGCTTCCCACTGCAACACATGAAATGCTGGGAGATTTGATCTTCAACAAGGGATGAGGCCCGCTTCTATTTAGGTGAATTGAGAGAAGTGCAGTTTCCTCTTGAAACTCGAAGGGAAGCTTGACTCCCTTTTTGCCTCTTCAGAGGTTTCCCTAGATACCTGTGGTAACTCTAGAGAAACCCTGAGTTCCCGCCTAAAATTGTGATGAGGCCCGATTCCACTTCAGCGACTCGAGAAGAATCTTGAGGTGCCCCTTGTAGTTGAAAGGAGGCCTGACTTCCCTAAGGTAACAGGACAGGTTCCCTGAGATACTTTTTGCAAATTGATAAGAACACTCCACAATGAGAAAAACCACGAGATTCCATGCTCAACGTGAGATGAAGTCCTTTTCCCTTGCATGGCTTGAAGAGCAATCCCCAGTTTGCTCTCCCAACTTGAAGGAAAGCTTGAGTTTCTTTATGTAACTCAAGTGTTCCCAGAGGTACCCCAAGGCGAGATGGGGCCATTTTCACCTGCAGCACCTCGAGAGTAGTCCTGTGTTCACTCTCTCACTTGAAAGGAGGCTTGACTATCTTAAGGTAGCTCCAGAAGTTCCCCAAGATGTCCTTCCCACCTCGAGAAGAACCTCACTTTTACCGGTGCAATTCAAGAAGAGCTCTGTTTTCCACACCTCATCTAGAGATGAGGGCCATATCTCCTGCTTTTACTTGAGAGGATTCCCTACTTTCCCGTTGCACCTCAAGAGGAAGCCTGTCTCATCGATTGAAACTCAAGAGGAAACTCACAGTTCCTGCTACAAGTTGAATGGTCACCGAGTTCCCTCTCAACTGCATATAAGGCCTAATTCCCTTACAGCAACTCAAATGAAATCCTGAGTATCGCCTCACAACATGAAGGGATGTCTGGGTGATCTGAAGCACTACTACAATAAGGTCGAGGTTCCTGCCTCAACATGAAAGGAACACAGACACTTTATTTAAATCTCGAGAGGAAAGCAGAGTTCATTGCCTCAACATGAAATGAGGTATACTCCTCAGCTGAAACTCAAGGGAACACCGAGGTATCTGTCATACCCTGAGAGGAATACTGAGATTCTCATGTCAACTTGGGATGAAACCCTATTCTCCTGCAGTGACTCAATCAAAATCCAGAGCTGCCCCTGGCAATTGGAAAGAACCCCTGACTTCCCAGAGGCAACAAGAGAGGTTCCTTGAGGTCTCTGTCAGAACTAGAGTGGAAACTCAAGCTTCCCACTACAACTCATAAAATGCCATGAGATTTGATCCTCAACATGAGATAAAGCCTGCTTCTCTTGCAGTGACTTGAGAGAAATGCTGAGTTCCCTCTCAAAAGTCAAATGGGAGCTTGACTCCCTTTATGCCATTCCAGAGGTTCCCTGAGATACCCATCTCAACTTGAGAGGAACCCTAAGTTTCTCGCCTCAACTCTAGATGAGGCCCCATTCCCCTGCAGCCACGAATGAGGAATCCCAAAGTGCCCTTCACAGATCTAAAGGAAGCATGACCTCCTTGTGGTAAAGAGAGGTTTGCTGAGGTACTGGTCGTAATATGATCTGATCTAAAGCTTCTCGCCACAACTGGAGATAAACCGTGAGATTTCACACTCCACATGAGATGAGGCCCTTTGCCCTTGCATGTCTTAGAAAGCAATATTCAGTTTCTTCTGGCAACTTGAATGGAGGCTTGACTGCTTTCTTACAAATACAGGTGCTCCCAGAGATACTCATGAGAAGTATCTCTGAGATACTGAGAAGGAACTCGAGGGTCCCACCACAATTCAAGAAAATGCATGAGATTTCCCCTCAATGAGAGATGTGGCCCTATTCATGGGTAGTGCCTCCAGAGCAATCCTGAGTTCTCTTCCACACTTGAAAGGAGGCTTGTCTCCCTTTACGCAGCTCCAGAGGTTCCCTGAGATAGTAAACCTATCTCAATCGGAACCCCTAGTTTCCAGATACAGTTCAAGAGGAGACCAGTTTTCCCTACCTCATTTCGAGATGAGGGCCGATTCCCCTGCTTTGACTCCTGACACATGCGGATTTTCCCTCACACCTCAAGAGGAGGCCTGTCTTACTTACCTAATCCAGAACAAACCCGGGGTCCCTGTCTCAAGTCAAAAGTGCAACAATCTCTCCCTCAACTCGAGAAAGTCATGATTCCGTGGGATCAACTCGAATAGAACCACCTGTTTCCTTTAGCAACACAAAGAGAGGTCTAATACCCTATTGCATCTCTGGATAAAGCCTGAGTTCCCCGCCTAAACTCAATTGGAGGATTAACACTCCTTTTACAACTCAAGAGGAATGTTGAGTTCCATGCCTCACCACGAAAGTAGGTATAAGCCCCAGCTGAAACTCGAAGGAACACTGAGGAATCTGTCACAACAGGAGAGGAATACTGAGTTTCCTCCTCAACTGGGAAGAGGCCCTTTTCCCCTGCAGCGAATTGAGAGGAATCCTGAGCTGCCCCTGGTATCTCGAATAGAGGCCTGACTTCACAGAAGCAACAAGAGAGGTTCCCTGAGATTCCTGTCGAAACTCAAGGGGAACCCCAAGCTTCTCTGCAAAACTTGAGGTAAACCTCGAGTTTCCACGTTCAACATGAGTGAGGAAATTTCCCCTTGCAGGACTTCGAGAGCAATCCCCAGTTTCTTCTCCCAAATTGGAGATTCGATCCTCATTGCAAGATGAAGTGCAATTTACTTGCACTGACTTGATAGAAATGCCCAGTTCCCTCTAAACAACTAATGGAAAACTGACTCCCTTCATGCTACTCCAGAAGTTTCCTGAAATATCATTGCAACTCAAGAGGAACCCTGAGTTTCCCACCTCAACTCTGATGAGGCCCCAATACCCTGCAGCAACTCATAAGGAATCCCAAGGTTCCCTTCAAAGCTCAAAAGGAGTCATGACATCCCTGCAATAACAAGAGAAATATGCTGAGGTACTCATCGCAACTCGAGTAGAACCCCAAGATTCCCACCGCAACTTGATATAAACCACAAGATTCCATGCTCAATGTGAGATGAGACCCTTTTCCCTTGCATAGCTTTGAGAACAATCCCCAGTTTCTGCTCCCAACTTTAATGGAGGCTTGGCTCTTTTCATGCAAATCCAGGTGTTCCCAGAGATACGCATCACAAACTGAGAAGAACCCAGAGCTTCCTTCCACAACTGGAGAAAATCCAGGAGACTTCCCCTCAAGGTGAGATGGGCCATATTCAGGGGCAGCCCCTTGAGAGCAATCCTAAGTTCCCTCTCGCACTTGAAACGAGGCTTGACTCCCTTTGGGCAGCTCCAGAGGTTCCCTAAGATAGCAGACCCATCTCGTTTGGAAGCCCTAGTTTCCAGAGGCAATTCAAGAGGAGCCCCATGACCCCCACTTCATCTGCAGAGGAGGGCCAATTCCCCTGCTTTGACTCCTGACACATGCTGATTTTTCCTTCCACCTCAAGAGGAGGTCTGTCTCACCTACTGCAAATCCAGAGCAAACCTGAGGTACCTGTCACAAATCAAAAGTGCAACGATCTCTCCCTCAACGTGAGAAAGGCCTGATTCCCATGGATCAAATAGAATGGAACCATTAATTGCCTCTAACAACAGAAAGAGAGGTCTAAATCCCCTTTTGCACATCTGGAGAAAGCCTGAGTTCCCCATATTAACTAGACAGGAGGACTGAAATTCCTTTTACAACTCAAGAGGAATGCTGATTTCTATGCTCCAACAGGAAATGAAGTATATGCCTCAGCTTAAATTCAAAGTAACACCAAGAAATCTGTCACAACAGAAGAGGATACCGAGTTTCCCACCTCAACTCAAGATGAGGCCCTTTTCCTCTGCAGCGACTTGAGATGATTCCTGAGCTGCCCATGGCAATTCTAAAGGTGGTCTAACTTCCCAGAGGCAACAGGAGAGGTTCTCTGAGGTCCCCGTGAAACCTGGATAGGAATCCCA
This sequence comes from Antilocapra americana, assembly GCA_007570785.1. NCBI lineage: Eukaryota > Metazoa > Chordata > Mammalia > Artiodactyla > Antilocapridae > Antilocapra > Antilocapra americana. The sequence goes on from ML660205.1 coordinate 44,871, forward strand.
AGCTTCCCACTGCAACTCATGAAAAACCACGAGATTTGATCCTCATCGTGAGATGAAGCCCGGTTACTTTGCAGTTACTGAGAGAAATGCTGAGTTTCCTCTCAAAAATCCAACGGAATTTTAAGTACATTTATGCCACCCTGATATATCACTCGCAACTCAAGAGGAAGCTTGTGGTCCCTGCCTCAACTCTAGATGAGTCTCCATTCACCTGCAATGTCTCCTGTGGAATCCTGAGGTGCCCCTCACAGCTCAAGAGAGGACAGATATCCCTGAGCAAACTCGAGAGATTCCCCAACGTCCCTAACTGAACTCAAGAGGAACCTCAAGCTTCCAGCCACAACTCAAGAAAACTACGAGATTTCCCCCTCAACTCAAGATGAGGTCCATTTCACAGGCATTGCATCAAGAGTAATCCTGTGTTCCCCCTCACACCTCGAAAGGAAACCTTTCCTCCCTTCATGCAACTTCAGAGGTTCACTGAGATTCCTGTCACAACTCGAGAGGAACCCCAATTTTCCCTCTGTGATTCAAAAAGTACTCTGTGTTTCCCACCTCATCTTGAGGTAACGGCCATTTCCACTGAGTGGACTCGAGTGGAATCCTAATTTTCCTCTTGGACCTCAAGAGGAAGCCTGTCTCATCTGTTCAAACTTGAGTGGAAATGCACATTTCCTGCCACAATTTGAAAGGTCACCAACTGCCCCCTCAACTGCCCTCTCAACTGCAGAATCCCTTGCATCAACTGGAATGGAATCCCGAGTTTCCCCTCACAACAAGAAGGGATGTCTGGCTGCCTTGTTGCACCTCTATAAAAAGCCTGAGTTTTCAGCCTCAACATGACATGAGCTCAGATACCTCATTTAACATTCAAAAGGAAAGCAGAGTACCATGCCTCTGGAACCCGAAGTTTTCAGATGCAATTCTAAATGAGCCCCATGTTCCCCACCTCATCTCTAGATGAGGGCCGCTTCCCCTGCCTTAATTCCTGACACATGCTGATTTTCCCTCGTACCTCACAAGAAGATCTGTCTCACCTATTGCTAATTTGGAGGAACCCCGAGGTTTCTGCTTCAAGTCAACAGGGCATCGAGTTCTCCCTCACCTGGAGATAAGGACTGATTCCCTGGAAGTGACTCAAATGGAACCAATAAATTTCCTCTAACAACATGAAGAGAGGTCTGAATCCCCTGTTGCACCTCTGGAAAAAGGCTGAGTTCCCCCTCTCAACTCAACTGTAGCTTAAATTTGACTCCTGTCTTTTTGTTCCATTTTATTTAAAATATAAAAACTGTTCTTAATTTATTATAAATTTTAGGAAAAGTCTATTTTATCTTTCTTTCTATAAAAGCATGATATATCATTGTGGACATTTAGGAAATATGCAAAAAAGCTGGAAAACAAGACAATTGTTTTGGCCCTACTAGCCAGAGATAGATAATTGGTTGACATTTTGGTGTATTTCTTTCCAATCTTTTTGTGCAGAGTTGTGGTATATGTTTTCACCCCCATCATTGTGGTTTTGCTCTATATGCAAATTTGTGGGTGTTTCTCCATGATATTGTGAAGCCTTGGTTACCATTGTTTTCGATGGAAGCTTAACAATGCTTAGCTATTCCCACATTGTTACATGTTTGCATATTCAGTGCTCAGCCCTGTTCTATTTTTCATGGCCTCCTGGACTGTGGACCTTCAGCCTCCTTGGTCCATGAGATTTCTCAGGCAAGAATACTGGTTGCCATTTCCTGGGTTGAAGATCCAAGGTATCTTCCCAACCCAGGGATCGAACTTCCTGTGTCTCTTTCATTGGCAGGTAAATTTTTGCCACCGAACCACCTGGGAATCCCTTATTATATGTTTGGGTTGGTTCTAACTTTCCCACTTGGTAAATAACACAGTGGTGAAAAAGTATCCCATCTCTGTGAAGAGAAGAAGGAAGCAAAAGGTTTGAGACCACAGTAAGGATACAATTCAGGAAGGAAGACTCCAAGGGGCTCTAGTTGCTCCATCATCTTGCTGCAAAGTGCTTCTATAGCCTGGCTCCAGGAGACAATAACTGGGGCCAAACTGGTTGCTGTTATAGGGGTACATTTCCTTAGAAACAGTTCTCTGACCACAGGAGTGAAGATACTGAGTTGCTTTGAAGTGGTGAGTTACCTGTCACAGTAAGTGACAGGAGGGGTCTTATAGAGGGAAGACATTTTTTTTACTCTGAGGTCATATTAGCTCACATCTTGGATAAACTCCAACCCTTGGGCTTTGTGTGCTTTACCTGAAATCATCACAAATCCCTCAGCCAATAATGAAGCAGCCCTCAGATCAGTGGTCAAAGAGAAACAGCCTAGAAGAGAAGGAAGAACCTTGAACTTGGTTCCAAAAGACACAATAGGTCTAATTCCTTCTCCTCCTTCATTATGGTTAAGTTATATTTAACCCTTTGAGGGCCTCAATTTTCCTGTCTGTCAAGTGGGATAACAATATTTGCCCTGCCTAACTTCCTGAAGTCCTGCCTATAAGGCTCTGTGCATGAAGACTGTCACCCTCTACACAAAAAATATATTAATATTATCAGTATCAATGACAGCAGGACCGATGACGATGACATACTAGTGGGGTGGAGTCCCGTGTTCCACTGCTTCCCAGGGGCAGCACTTTCTGGGCTCCGTGTTTCCTCTGACATCTTTCTATAACCCTGTCTGTGCTCCCTCTGGCAGATGGATGCTGCCTCCTTAATTTCAGCCTCTGTGATGGCTGCTCTATGTGCTTTAGTTCTCTCCATGCTGGTTTACACAGAGGTGGAGAAGTCCAAGTTCAGAAGCGAGGAAGGCATGAAACTGACCTATGGGTGAGCACAGCAAGAGGGCCTGCACAGAAGTAAATTGTGGGGTGGACAGGGAGAGTAGCAGAGTCAGGGTCAAAACAGATCCTATATTCTCTGCCCTTCATTGTCTTTCACCAAGTCTAGCCCATCTACCCTCTCAGCCACTTCCCTACCTATGGCTTACCTTGAGAAAATGCAGAATCCAGGTGTCTAATCTTATTGTCCACTCTCTGTCCAGTGGGATGTGCCTGTATGTGTGTGTGTGTGTGTGTGTGTGTGTGTGTGTGTGTGTGTGTGTGTGTGTGTGTGTTTATGTGCTGAGGAGGGCATGAAAACCACCCCATCTCTCTACATGACCCAAGCATCAATCACATTGACAGAGTGAGTGCTGTCCTTGACTTCACTCACCTCCTAATATCTCTCCATTACTGTCTTAACAACCTTTCTTTTAACATTTAATCCTAAAAAAATATATTGAAAGACAACACTTTGGACAAGTGTACTTGTGGATACAATGGGGGGCCCAAACCTTATAGCTTCCTGGAGGTCTGGGGAAACATTGCCCTAAGTCCTGCTGTCATGTATAATTAACAGTTCCTAGTGATCACCTTTAAAAATTAAAACGATGATTTTTTAATAAGATGATTTTGGTAAGGTGTTTTGACGCAATATATAAAAAATTTGTCATTTTAGTGTGTATTTGATATGAACTTATTACTATTTCATGGTGGTCCGGTGGTTAAGATTCCATGGTCTCAATGCAGGCGATGTGGATTTGTTCCCTGGTCAGGAAGCTAGAGGCTTCCCAGGTGGCTTAGTTGTAAAGAATATGCCTGGCAATGCAGAAGACATGGGTTCAATCCCTAGGCTGTGAAGATCCCCTGAAGAAGGAAATAGTAACCCACTCTAATATTCTTGACTGGAGAATTCATTGGACCATCAGAGGAGCCTGATAGGCTACAATGACAAAGAGTTGGAAATGACTGAGTGAATGAGCATGCATGGATGGAGGGAACTAGGCCACTCATGATTCAACTAAAGATCACTAAAGATCACAGATCCTGTGTGTCACAACTAAGACTTGGTACAGCTGAATAAACAAAGGTTTTTTTTTTTAATTTAACAGGTATTTCATATTATCTTGTACTAAAGCTCTGAAAACTGGTGTGTATATTGGCAACACATCTCAATTCAGATCTGCCTTCGTCCAAGTGCTTGTTAAGTTTCATGCACCTCGTGATTTGTCTTAGATGATGTCTGCACTAGACATATGGGCCTTATCCTAGTGCTTGGACAAGCATCTTTCTGGTCTCGAGGGTAAACATGGACCCCTGGCTCTGACATGCTGTATCCAAGTTTGAGCCTGTAGGAGAGGGAGCCCTGAACCTGTGGAGAAGGGCCTATAATGACATCTCTTTGTCCCATTGACAGAGATGCTCAAAACCTCTTAGAAGCAGCTACCAGTGGGGCTGCCTTGTTCGTGAAGGTCATGACCAACATCATGGCCAACTTGATTGCCTTTCTGGCTGTGCTGGATTTCATCAGAGATGTCCTCTCCTGGCTGGGAAACATGGTGGATATTCAGGGGTACAGCTTCCAGGTACAGTCCCTCTCGACCTGTGGAGGGGGTGGTTCTGGCCAGTGGCGACTGTGGATGGACGCCCACAGAGCCCAGATCAACCCCAGTCCCAGTGGCTCATCTTGCCTTGTGCCTCAGCTCATCTGTTCCTAAATCTTCCAGCCAGTGGCCTCCCTGATGGGCATGGCCTTGGAGGACTGCTCGGTGCTGACAGAGCTGCTGGGGATGAAGCTGTTTCTGAAGGAGTTTGTGGCCTATCAGGGGCTCTCTGAGTACAAGCAATGCTGCCTTGCAGGCAGTGAGGAGTGGGTTGGCTCCAAAAAGCAGTGAATCTCTGTGAGTGTCCCCGTCCCCTCACTGGGTCAGGGCATGATGCAGCTCTCCCCGTACAGGCCTGGCTGAGACACACAGAGGTGGTGCTCAACCTCGCACATCTCATTGCCATGGGCAACAAGACAGCTTCAGGCTTCACTGCCATCTTTCTGAAAGTCTCTCTATCTCTTGGCTTCCCTGATGGCTCAGGTGGTAAAGAATCTGCTTGCAGTGCAGAAGGGTTGGGAAGATCCCCTGGAGAAGGGAAAGGCTACCCACTCTAGTATTCTAGCCTGGAGAATACTAGAATAGTCCATGAGGTCACAAAGACACGAACATGAGTTTGTTCATTTCACTTCTCTCTCTATCGAAGATATCTGAACTCCAGCTGTAGACAGGCTACCATCCTGTGGCCTTGGGCAAGCTAGTGCGCCTTGCCTCTTCTGTTGGAAAACCAGTGTCATACCTGCCACCACTACCCCCAAAGGAATGGGTGTGAAACTCCAATGAGGAGCTAAGAGAGTAAAGCAGAAAGATCTCACCACATTAATCTCCAATATATGGAATTCAGCTCAGGGGTTGGTTTGTGCAGTTACGTATTTAAAAAAAAAAAAAACAACCTGTAAAAGCTTTCTAAAGTGACACTTTCGAAAAGAATAACAGCCAATATAACATGTTTAAGAATAAAAAAATTACCCATTATATCGTCATCCCCAAATGACAGCATTTATAATATATAGTCAATTATATCTAATTATATGATAGTAAATGTAAACATAATAATATAATATCTAATTTTACCGTTTGGCTTTTATACTCAGTGCTGAAATGAGTTGGTTTTGCACTGAACTTTTCCCTCTAAGAAGATTGTTTCCACAGGAGATTTTCAAGATATGGGATGATTGAATTGTATGGCATGAATCCTTGTGTGTGTGCTGCTAGTAACTTTTGCAAAGGGTTATACCAACTGAAACCACCCCAGCTCTGCCTGTGAGCATTGATTTCACTACACACTGAACAGGCAGAGCAGCCTCTTTAAAAAAAGAAGAAGTATTGCTACTTTAATGGGCAAATAATACTAGCTCATTGTCTTAACGTGTGTTTCCTGCGTTACTAGGAGCTTTTAAAATATTTTTTCGTGTCTTTGAAATTATTTTTTAATGATAAAGAAATGTACTCTTTAGGGTTTTTAAAGGTTTATATGGAGTAAAAAGCTTAGGTTTCCCCACACTCCTAATTTTAGCTCCAGTATCACTGTCTTCTCTAGGGGCAGTGTCATTATGTACCTTTGGGCTTCCCTGGTGGTTCAGCAGGAAAGAATCCACCTGGAATTCAGGAGACACAGGTTTGATCCTTGGATTGGAAAGACCGCCTGGAGGAGGAAATGGCAATTCTCTTCAGTATTCTTGCCTGAGAAATCCCATGGACAGAGAAGCCTGAGAGCCCACAGTCCATGGAGTCTCAGACTCAGACATGACTAAAGTTACTGAGCACACACATACTCTTGTGCCTTCAGGATATTTTTCAATGAAATTCATTACTTCAGCAAGTATTTGTTGAGACCTCTGAGTTACCGGGCCTTCTGCTGGGCACCAGAGATAAAATGGGGAATTAGACATACATGGTCCCTGGTGACATGAAACTTACATCTAGTGAAAGACACAAGAAAACAAAGGAATAAAAAACTTTAAACCAAAATCTGCAGTAAATTCTATGATGGAAACAATAAAAAAAAATCAGGGATGGGGTCTATCCTTGACAAGATAGGACTGACTGGACAGGGGAGGCCTCCCTAGTCAAAGGTTAAGACACTTCACTTCCAATGAAGGGGGCTCAGGTTCTATCCAAGGACAGGGAACTAAGATTCTACATGCCACTCATTGTGGCCAAAAAAAGGCTGCCCTGAGATGGATATTTATACCAAGACTTGGAGGGAGGAGCAGAGGCCAGAAGAAATGGGAACTAGCATTCCAGGCAAAGAAAGAGGTACATGCAAAGGCTCTGAGGTTGTCCAAAGCACTGGTTTGGAGAAGTGAGAGAAGTCCACTTAGAACAGGTGTTAATTGTAACAGAGTGGCCCAGGCCAAAGAACAGTTGGAAGTCACTGAAAATTTGACTTCTGACATTTTAGCAGTAGTTGGACTGCTGTCTGGAGGGTGATTGTAGGTGAGAAAGCAGAATGCAAGAACCTTAATGTTTTCAATCAATATATAAAACTCTGTATGTTATAAAGATATTAACTCTTTTTCATTTTCTTGTTAAAACATTTTGGCCACACCATGCATCATGTAGGATCTTAGACCTCCAGTTAGGAATCAAACTTGGACTGCTTGCATTGGAAGCATGGAGTCTTAGCCACTGAACCACCAGGAATTTCCACATTTTCTGCATATATTTTTCCTGGTTATTTTTATTTTTGTTTCCCTTCATTCCATATTCAGAATTTTTTTTAAAAAATACAAATTTATACCAAATCTCTGCATTTCTTACATTATTTCTAAATTTAGAAACTTACCTCCATTCCAGAAACCTGGTAAAGTTTAAGTTCCTGAAACAGTATGATGAAGTAGTTAAAATGATGCGATCTTGGGAGTCAGACAAAACTGAGTTCAAATTGTGACACAACTGCCTTTTTGCTGTGTGAACTTCTTCAGTTACTAATAGGAGCCTCAGTTTATTCCTCTCCAGGATGAGAGTAAAATGCTATTCTGTAACAATAATACTATTATCCTATATTTTCTAATATTTAATGTTTAAAGTGTTAATATTTATCTGCTTTAATGATCTAGAATTAGTTTCTTATGGTGTGAGGTATGGGTCTAAGCCTTTTTATTCCCCCCAAATTGTTCCATGTTGGATGTTAGTACTTCTAGGAAATTACACAAGTGTTCACAGCAAAAGGGAAAGAGAGTTACGTTGCTTACATACCTCCTCTAGGGACTTCCTTGATGGTGCAGCAGTTAAAGACTCCATGCTTCCAATGCAGGGTCATGGGTTCAATCCCTGTTTGGGGAACTAAGATTACACAAGCTGTGTGGCCTGGCCATAAAGTTAAAAATTAAATAAGAATAAAATAAAATCTGAAATTAATATATAAAATGAAATAAATACCTACTCTATGCCTAGTTCTTCTTATATATGACATGATCTCTATGACAGTCCTCTAAGTTGGATACTGTTATTCCCACATTCCTGATGGAGATTCTGAAATTTAGGCTCCACCCTGGGTCAGGAAGATCTCTTGGAGGAAGGCATGGCAACCCATTCCAGCATTCTTGCCTGGAAGATTCCATAAACAGAGGAGCCTGGGGGGCCACAGTCTATGGGTCACAAAGAGTCAGACATGATTGAAGTGACTTAGCATACCTGGGGTGGTTTGAGCACATCCCTGTGGGAAGCACGTCACCTCTCATCTTCTGCCTTCTCAGGTCAGAGCAGAAATGCTCACAACATTTGTCCTCTGCAGATTCACCAACTTCAGCTCTATTGGGATCATGCTGGGAGACCTGAGTGAGTCCTAGAGGGGCCTCCCCAACCTCCTATAAAGGCCAGGGTTTGCAGCATGGGTTGGTCTCCAGTTCTGGCTCTCAGACACCTACAACTTCCAAGAGATCTGTATGCCTCAGTTCTCCTCTTGGTCTAAGGCAGAGCCTGAACAAGGAGGTCATGGAACTCCTTACCAACCCTGGAATTTCATGATTTCTCTGCTGCTTGGCTGGCCCAGGGCCCTAGGAGGGGTCCGGAGGCATGGTGTTGGCTGCCCAGCTGAAGCTTTGACCTGACGGTTCCCATACACACAGTGGACATATAGGCCCTGTGGGGCCTGGGGAGGAAAGTTCTATAGAACTATTAGCTTTTTACAAAAAAAAAACCGTTTCACCCTTCACAGTCCCCTGCCTAGTGGTGCAACCATCTCATTTTATTGAAAAGCTAACTTAGCTGTGCAAAAGTGAAATGTGACCCGAGTCACTCAGCTATAAAGTGGCTGTTAACTGTCACTGTGTTAGTCGTGCAGTGGTGTCTGACTCTTTGCAACCCCATACACTACAACCCATCAGAATTCTCTGTCTGTGGAATTATCCTGGCAAGAATAATGGAGTGGGTTTTCATTCCCTTCTCCAGGGGATCTTCCCAACCCAGGGATACAACCTAGGTCTCTTGCATTGCAGACAGGAGCTTTCTTTACCATATGAGCCACCAGGGAATCCTAATAAATGGCTGAACCTGTGCTTAATCCTGGGTCTGCCTGACTCCAAACTCAATGTTCTTTCCCTACACCTGCCACTGATGACACGTGGGGAAGTGTGGAACGCTATCTAGTCAGGCCAATGAGGACTCTCAGATTCAACCAGCATCAGGAGGGCAGTGTCTGTTCCTCTGGCCTCCCAGAAGAGGAAGGCTGATCAGCAGACAAGGCCAGAGGGGCCTGTGGAGTCCTGTACCTGAGCCCTCCTTACCACCTGCAGCCTCCATGGCTCCCCAGCGGATGAGCACCTTCTCTGAGATCGTGCTCCAGGTGCTCTGCACGGGGGCCTGTGTGTCTTTGGTGAATGCCTATGTGGCCAGTGAGTACAGGCCTGGTGGGCTCATTCCAGGTCTAGGCAATGGGGCCTTGGCCTCTCTGGCAATCGTTGGGTAGGGTTGAGGGGGGTAATAAGAGGCTGGACCCTGCCCACTAGCTGTTTTCTCTGCACAGGCATCCTCTACATGCCCAGGGGACCTGCAGTGGACTTTGTGCCCCTCCTGAACAGGACCCTCAGCAGCAGCAGCTTTGAGGGGTACCAATGCTGCCACCAGGCCTTCCAGGGGTGAGTGACTGGGCCAGGAGGCCACGGGTGGAGTGATTACAGTGATGAAGTGAAGAAACCTGAGTACATGGGGAGGGGAAGGCCTTTGATACCAGAGCAAGGGTGGAGAAATGTTACGGCTGTGGCTGATGTAACCAAGAACAAAGGAAGTGGGGCTTGAGGACCAAACTTAGAAGAAGGTTGGACCAGAGACATGGAGCAACTTCTCTGAAGTCGCTCAGCCTTTAGTAGTCAGCATAGCCCATTCCTGGAGTGCAGAGTATAGCTTCTGCTTCTTTTCATCACCAGCACAAAGTTCAGCCTAGAGGCCCTGGACAACTGTTTTCAATTCTCTAATCACATGACTTTGTATGGAGGGGATAGAACGTCTCTGTGTCTTCTGGGTGTTATTCTCTCCCAGTAAGCAGCTGCTGCCACCCTTCTCTCTCCAGGCCCTCCTATCCTGTGGGAAGCCACAGGGCTTATACCACCTCAGGCACAAATCAGGAAGGGTGACCTGGGGCTGGGTGGAATGAGGGGTGGCCCTCAGCCCTCACCTCCTTTTTGCTCTTGCATTTCCTCCCTCCTCAAATGTAATGTTCAGAATCGCCTCTGGATCTTCTCTCTTCTCTGTCTGTGCTGCCCTGGGTCAACCCTGTTTGCCCATCCTTTCTTCTCTGGGGCCCTCAGCTCTGGCAATTCACTGGCCTTCTTCCCTTCTCCTCTCTGGGCACAGGAATCTCGCTGTGGCTTAACCCCTGCCACATGACTTTTCCTGTAGATGCTTTCCACCACTTTCATAGACTCCCCTACTGCCCGCCCCCACAGCACTTTCCAGACTGGTGGCCTGTGTAGCACTGTCCTCCAAGGTATGGAGAGGTTTCCATGATCCTCTAGGTTTGGGAAACACTGGGCTAAATAAAGTTAGGATTTTTTGGTTTTGTTTGTTTTTCTCACAGTGGATTTGTCAGAGCTTGATGTGGATATAAGAGGAGACGTTTTCCAAATTTGGCGGTAAGAATCTTTTTGATGGAAGTATCTTTTAGTTGATGATCCCATGGAAAACAATCTGGGAAATATTGTTTGATGTTCTGACTGCTTTGCTCTACATAACTATCACCTTTGTAGATGTTTACCAAGCACTATGTGTCAGTACCCTGTTCTCAGTGATTCATAGTTTGTAACTCAGTCCTTACCACAACCTTTTGAGGCAGGTACTGTTGTCATCCCTAGTTGAAGGACCAGAGTTCAAAGAGGTTAAGTAAGTTGCCTAATGTGGTACAGCTGGGAAGAAGAAGTCAGGACTTGATCCCCAGCCATCCACTTCCACCAGCTATAGTGTCTGGTCACTTCACTAAGCTGCTAAGTGCTAAGTTGTCTGACATGCCCTATGCCCTCTGATTGCCTCTTCTCCCCATCCACATCCCTCTGCTCCAGCAGGTCAGGCATCTGCTGTCTTTTCTGTGCCTCTGAGCCTTTATTTTTGGAGTTCCTGTCACCCAGCATGCACTGCCCTAGGTTCCTTTCACTCTGTCCTCATTTCCTTAACAGCTTTGGCTGCTGGGGCCTGCAGGGAGCTTGTGCCCCTCATTGGCCATGGGGCACCTGACCCCTCACCCACCTCTGTTGTATAAGGCTCCCCAGATGGGGCCTGAGGCAGAAGCCCAGCTGGTCAACTATTACCCTGCTCTGTCAAGGACCTAGGCTCTACTGGGCACTGGTCTTACTCCTTGTGACCTCCATGGGCTGGCCCTCGGTCCTTTCTGCAGGGCCCATGTCCTTGCCCTTAGCTCTGCACAGCAGAGTCAGTGGCCTGACTCCCATGACCCAGGGCAAGGCTCTTTCCTGCTCCCTGCAGCCCCGACTTCCCTTGAGCTGTCACAGGAGGCCCTCCTGACTAGACGTCACAGCTGTCTCTTAGCATCTGGGTGCTACCCCCCTCCAACCTCCTTTCCTGGCCCACCTGTACACACATCACCTGGCCAGTTACATTCCCGCAAGGACTATTGGCCCCTTAGAGACAGGACTCAGATGTTTCTATGTCCTCATGGTGCTCAGCACAATGCTAGGCCTGTGAAAAATGGGGGTTTCCCAGGTGGCACTGGTGGTAAAGAACCCACCTACCAATGCAGGAGACTTAAAGATATACAAGCTCGATCCCTGGCTTGGGAAAATCCCCCTGGAGGAGGGCATGGCAACCCACTCCAGTATTCTTGCGTGGAGAATCCCATGGACAGAGGTGCCTGGCAGGCTAAAGTCCATGCAGTCGCCAAGAGTTGGACATGACTGAACCAACTTAGTACATATTGAGCACATATTGTGAAAGGTGTTAAATGAGCATTTATGGAACGGAATTCACCTTCTATCAGACACACTAGCATGCATGCCATGCTGTACCTGTATAGCCTGATTTGAGCTCAAGAGCTTTACTGACCGAGGGGACTCCTTGGTCATCTGAGCAGCAGACTCTTACCATCTCCTCCACTCACCATGGTCCTTCTTCTTCTTCTTGCACCTGCAGAACCTGGGAGGCCATTGAGGGTGGGACTGCAATAATACACTGCTTAGAGAGGAGGTGCCTGTGCTGATACCAGCTGTCTGTGCCTCAATCATTTCATTGCAGTCATTCAGCCATGTCCTACCATTTGAAACGTCATAGACTGCAGATTGCCAGGCTTCCCTGTCCATCACCAACTCCTAGAGCTTACTCAGACTCATGTCTATTGAGTTGGTGATTCCACCCAACCATCTCATCCTCTTTTGTCCCCTTCTCCCCTGCCTTCAATATTTCCCAGCATCAGGGTCTTTTCCAGTGAGTCAGTTATTTGCATCAGGTGGCCAAAGAATTGGAGCTTCAGCTTCACCATCAGTTCTTCCAAAGAATATTCAGGACTGATTTCCTTTAGGATTGACTGGTTGGATCTCCTTGCAGTCCAAGGGACTCTCAAGAGTCTCCTCCAACATCACAGTTCAAAAGCTTCTATTCTTCAGCACTCAGCTTTCTTCACCATCCAACTCTCACCTCCATACATGACTACTGGAGAAACCATAGCCTTGAATAGATGGACCTTTGTTGGCAAAGTAACATCTCTGCTTTTTAGTGCCTGTGCCTAATTGCACCCTAAGCAGCAGCTTCTGGGTCAGGATTGGCCTGGATGCCTCCACGTAACCCACTCACAGTCAGCAAAGGCATTGCTAATCAATCACAGCATTCCTCACACTAAATCCAAATAGGTCTTCAGAATCTGGATGAGGTCAGGACTTGACGAGCCCACCACCATGTGATATGAGGTGCCTTTACCAGACCTTAGGCTTCCCTGGTGGCTCAGACGGTAAAGCATCTGTCTGCAATACAGGAGACACGGGTTCAATCCCTCAATTGGGAAGATCGCCTGGAGAAAGAAATGGCAACCCACTCCAGTATTCTTGCCTGGAAAAGCCCATGGACGGAGGAGCCTGGTAGGCTACAGTCAGTCCATGGGGTCACAAAGAGTCGGACATGACCTAACGACTTCTCTTTCTTCCACTTTACCAGACCCTAAGGACCCAGATTTATCTTGTATCTCTGGCTTGTAAAAGTCTCAGGCTTTGTGAAACACTCTGGAAATTAATGAGGACAGGGTTCCCAAGTGGTTAAGGCTGAGGGGTTAAGCTGCTTGGTCACTGTGCTCTACACGCATGAATTCAAATCCCACCTTCATCAGATGTATGCTTTGAGGCTTCCCTGGTGACTCGGATGGTAAAGAATCTGCCTGCAACTCAGGAGACCTGGGTTTAATCCCGGGGTCAGGAAGATCCCCTGGAGGAGGAAATAGCGACCCACTCCAGTATTCTGGCTTTGGAAATCCCATGGACAGAGGCTATAGTCCATGGAGTGGAAAAGAGTTAGAGATGGCTCAGCGGCTAACACTTTCCCTAGAAAATCAAAGGGAGTTGAAGCAGAGAGGGATCCTTGCAAGGAATGAATAACATGAAACTATTTTGTCCACTCCAGGTTTGTATATTGCTTGTTTATTCAGTTAAGGAACGTGTATTGAGTACCTAAGATCTTACTTGGCTTGACTGGGCTGCCATAACAAAGTACTGAAAACTGCACAGCTTAAACAACAAAAATTTATTTTGTCATAGTTTTTGACGCTAGAAATCTTCAGTTAGGGTGTCTGCATGATTGGTTTCTGATGACGTCTCTATTCCTGATTTATAGACACCACCCTTTCACTGCGTCCTCATACAGCAAAGAGAGACTGCATCTCCCTGGTTTCTTTTAATAAAGGCCCTAATCCCACCCATCATGGGAACACCACTCTCAATACTTCATCTAAACCTTACTTGCAAAGGTCCCCATCTCCAAACACTGTCACACTAGAGGGGTTAGGGCTCCAACATTGGAATCTAGGGGCACACAGTTCAGTCTGTAACACATACTATGTGCTGGACTGTGAGCTACGTAGGGGAACAGTGGTGAACCAGGTTGTGTAATGAGCTACAGAGCAAGAAGAGGATCCACTGTGAAGAGAAGTCCCAGCAGAGGCTGGGTGGAGATGGCTTCTCGGGAGGATTCCTTGAGAGGAGGGAAGGGGAAAGTGACTCCAGTGGGGCTGGTGGGGTGGGTACACAATTGTGGCCTAACTAATGGCATTTTCTTAAAGCTCTTAATATATTATTAAGTGAAAATCATGCCAGAATAGGATTATACAAATTGCCATTTTTTTTTATATTTCAACACAATACACTCTGGTATTAGGTTATCTGCTTGATAAGGACAGGATTTTTTTCCCAACTAAAGTCCAGGTCAATAATTAAAAAAAAACATTTCTATTTATACCAAATATTTGAAAGCACTGAATCCTCATCACTAGACCACCAGCAATATATCAAATATTTGAACGTGCTTCTATGTTTTTACATAAATTAGATTTCTTGAAATATGCAGATTCTGTGTTCTTCTGTACTTGGTGTGATATCAATATAAACACAGCAAATATTTATAACTTTTTAAAAATTGATTTTATTGTTTAATTGATTTGCAATGTTGTGTTAGTTTCCCATGTATAGCAAAGTGATTCAGTGTGTATGTGTGTGTGTGTGTATAGTTTGCATCTGCTAATCCCAGACTCCCAATCCATCCCTTCCCTATTCCTCTTCCCCCTTGGCTACCACCAGTGTTCTCTATGGCTGTGAGTCTGTTTCTGTCTCATAAATAAGTTCATTTGTGTCATATTTTAGATTCCACATATAAGTGATATCATGTGGTATTTGTCTTTTCTTTTTGACTTACATTGCTGAGTATGATCATTTCTAGGACCACCCATGTTGCTTCAAGTGGCATTAGTTGTTTTTCTTTTATGGTGGAGCAGTATTCTATCACAAACACACACACACACACACACACACACACACATATATATATATATATAT
>ML660205.1:59887-82343 GCA_007570785.1 Antilocapra americana
TCCACTAAACTGTTGATGTAAATTTAGGTTGTTTCCATGTCTTGCCTGTGATAAATAGTGCTGCTATTAGATAGGAGGTTCAGACAGTAGAGAATTCATCTGCAAATCAGGAGATACAGGTTCAATCACTGGGTTGGGAAGATCCCCTGGAAAAAGGAAATGGCTACCCACACCAGTATTCTTGCCCATAGAATTCTACCATGGACAGAAGAACCTGATGAGTTACAGTCCATGGGGTTGCAAAGAGTTGGACACAACTAAGCAACTAATACTTTCATGAGCATAGCAGGTATGTGTATCTTTTCGATTATCCATCGCAGTTGCACAAATTTATATCCCTACCAACAATGGAAGAGGGTTCCCTTTTCTCAAGATCTGCTCCAGAATTTGCCATTTGTAAGATTTTTAATGATGGCCAATCTGACTGGTGCATTCAATGTAGGTTTGATTTGCATTTCTCTTAACAATTAGTGATTGGGTGTCTTTTCAGGTGCCTATGGCCCTCTGTATTTATCATTTTAAATTCAGCTCTGGTGAGATGGCCTGCTCAGGGACTCCTCTTATTCACATGACTATCTGAATGACTGCATTTGGAGAGAGCAGTAAGAGTCAACATCTGAAGCCCTTTCAGGATTTGAGGCTCCTGCCCCCCGCCTGCTGCTCCCTGCATGTGCCTGACCACGAGTGAAAGAAATTGAAAGGACTTTGCTCATAGAAAGGCCTGGATGCCCACAGCATGGTGAGAGCAGGCCTTTCCTAGGCGGGGCTGGCTGTGGCTGCCCATGGAGCTGACTAAAGATAGGAGTTGACCAAAGCCAGGCTCAGAGCAGCAGAGAGTGCTGCACATGGAGGCACCACAGAGGAACTGTCCTGCCTTTGGAGAGAGGCAGTGAGAACAGCATGTCTGGTAGGGAAGGCCACTGCCAAAAGGTTCCGGGATGGCACCTGGACAGCTGCCCATTGTGGGGGTGTCCAGGCCTCACTCACATCTGGGACCAAAGGGCAAATGCAGGGAGGGTAAGGAGAAGAGGGCAGCCAGGAACACCAGAGGCTGCATGAGGCCACACACAATGGGGTCCACTCTGTACTGGAGACCATTTTCTGCCCAGCCCCATTTCATCCTGGACCAATCCTTGTAGAAAGGGCAATATAAGTGAATTACTGGGAAAATAATAATAATAAAGACATCTTTATTATTCAATTCAATGAACATAAGATTACTCTGTCAACTTGATATGCAGTTTCTGAATGTCACTTTCAACATCTATACGTATGTTACTGCAGACCCCAAATCAGATGTGGACTACATCAGTCCATGCTGTGAATAAATCCGTCCTATATCATTTTCTGTTCTTAACGAAAACTCTTCAGAGCATTTTCTCCTCAGATGATTTGTTCTGCATTTAAGACTCCCTAAGGGGAACTGGGGAAAGCCCATGGGACTCAGGTTGGAATCCATGAAACCCACCTTTCGTATGATAGCATGCATGCAAATTTGGAAGGACCATAAAAGAATTCCAAACAGTGTATGCAAATGCTCCCCACTCAAGCAGTGAAGCTTTACGCCCACCTCTTAAGGGTGAACTATGCTTAGTGATGTTCTTACAAAGGGTGCAGTATGGAAGCAGGGGAAAAGGAAAGAAACCTTGCCACAGAGAAGCCTGGTAAACACTTAGCCAGATGGTCACAGTTAACCTCTTCAGTGGTAAGTTAAGTTGAGAACATGTACGCTTGATATGTTGTGCTGAGAAGAGCAATTCAACTCTGTGTTGCTCCTCCCCAAAGCTCTTAACCCCAGTCTTGTTCAGTTGCTAAGTTGTGTCCAACGCTTTGTGACCTCATGGACTGCAGCATGCCAGGCTTCTCTGTCCTTCACTATCGTTCTGAGTTTGCCCAAACTCGTGTCCATTGAGTCGGTGGTGCCATCCAACCATCTCATCCTCTGTTGCCCCCTTCTCTTTTTGCTTTCAATTTTTCACGGGATCAGTGTCTTTTCCAATGAGTCGACTCTTTGCATCAGTTTGTCAAATACTGGAACTCCAGCTTAATCATAATTCCTTCCAATGAATATTCAGGGTTGATTCCTTTAGAATTGACCCATTTGATTTTGCTGTCCAAGAGACTCTCAAGAGTCTCCTCCAGCACCACAATTTGGAAGCATCAGTTCTTCAGCACTCAGCTATCATGGTCCAACACCAGTCTGACCATTAGAAAACATCAGACAAACTCAAATCGAGATGCAGTCTACAGAATATTGATCTTCAGTACTCAAAAGGCAAGTAAATTAGAAGCAGGGAAGCTCTGAGAAACTCTCATAACCTCAAGAAGCCAAAGGGAACATGTGTACCACAGTTGGTTGAATTTTATCCCCCTCAAATGCTATGTCCAAATGTCAGCCCGCAGTACCTGTGAATCTGACCTTCATTGGAAATAAAACTTTACAGCTGTAATTAGGTTAAGGACCTCAAGATGACATTATCCTGGATTTAGTGCGATCCCTAAATTCAATGACTGGGTGTCTTTATAAGAGAAATGAGGGGGGAGTTTGAAGCACACAGGCCCAAAGATGCACAAAGAAGGTCATATAAAGATGGTCACAGAGATCAGCATCTTGCTCCAAGATAGAGCCCACACAAAGCCAAGGAGTACCTGGGGCCAGCAGAAGCTGGAATAGGCATGAAGGGTTCTCCCCAAGAGACTTTGGAGGAAAGGTACCCTGCACACTTAGGACTTTTTCTTCTCGAACTCCAGACAATATATTTACATTTTCAGCCACTAAATCTGTGGTAATTCATTCCAGAAACCCTAAAAAACTTATCCAAGTATCTTGCATGTGATCCTGGAGTGGAAAAATTACATTTGGGTAAAAGTCATAAAATCCAAATATAGGGTGGAGTATAAGTTAAAAACATTAATATTTCCCTATTAGTCATGATAATAGATCATAGTAACTGTCAGAGGAAACTGGGTGGGAGGCCCTATAGGATACATGGGAACTCTATTATTTATACAGTCTTTCTGTAAATCTAAAAGTATTTTAAAATTAAAAATTTTTATTTTTTTCCTCCCTTTTATTGTTTTTGTCATACAATGCCATGATATCACCATTTGTTTACATATGCTCCCCCTCCAGAAACCCCCCCCCCCCCCCCCCCTCCCCCCCCCCCCCCCCCGGAAATCTCGATGCACCAGACCGGAGAATCAATCCTGGGCTGGCGATTGATTAGACATACGATAATTAACATGTTTCAATGCCATTCTCCCATATCATCCCACCTTTTCCCTCATTCACAGAGTCCACGAGTCTATTCTATACATCTGAGTTCCTTTTGCTGTCTCCATGTTGGGTTCTAGTTACTGTCTTTCTAAATTCCACATATATGTGTTAATATACTGTAGTGTTGCTTTTGCTTCTGGCTTACGTCACTCTGGATAATGGGCTCCAGTTCGGTCCATCTGAGTAGAATTGATTCAAATGAATTTTTTTTAATGCTGAGTAATATTCCATTGTGTATATGGCTATTGTAAACAATGCAGCGATGAACATTGGGGTACAGGTGGCTCTTTCAATTCTGGTTTCCTCGGTGTTTATGCCCAGCAGTGGGATTGCTGGGTCATATGGCAGGACTATGTGCAGCTTTTTAAGGAACCTCCACACTGTTTTCCATAGTGGCTGTATTAGTTTGCATTCCCACCAACAGTGTAGGAGAGTTCCCTTTTCTCCACATCCTCTCCAGCATTTATTGCTTGCAGACTTTTGGATTACAGCCATTCTGACTGGTGTAAAGTGATACCTCATTGTGGTTTTAATTTGCATTTCTCTGATAATGAGTGATGTTGAGCATCTTTTCATGTGTTTGTTAGCCATTTTTATGTCTTCTTTGGAGAAATGTCTGTTTAGTTCTTTGGCCCACTTTTTGGTTGGGTCATTTATTTTTCTGGAATGGAGCTGCAGGAGTTGCTTGTATATTTTTGAGATTAATTGTTTGTCTGTTGCTTCATTGGCTATTATTTTCTCCCTTTCTGAAAGCTGTCTTTTCACCTTGCTTATAGTTTCCTTTGTTGTGCAGAAGCTTAATTTTAATTAGGTCCCATTTCTTTATTTGTGTTTTTATTTCCAGTATTCTGGGCGGTGGGTCATGGAGGATCCCACTTTGGTTTATGTCAGAGAGTGTTTTGCCTATGTTATCCTCTAGGAGTTTTATAGTTTCTGGTCTTATGCTTAGATCTTTGATCCATTTTGAGTTTATTTTTGTGTATGGTGTTAGAAAGTGTTCTAGTTTCATTCTTTTACAAGTGGCTGTCCAGTTTTCCCAGCACCACTTGTTAAAGAGGTTGTCTTTTCTCCATTGTATATTCTTGCCTCCTTTGTCAAAGGTAAGGTGTCCATAGATGCGTGGATTTATCTCTGGGCTTTCTATTCTGT
This sequence comes from Antilocapra americana, assembly GCA_007570785.1. Lineage (NCBI taxonomy): Eukaryota > Metazoa > Chordata > Mammalia > Artiodactyla > Antilocapridae > Antilocapra > Antilocapra americana. Next base: position 64,314 of record ML660205.1, read on the forward strand.
TCCATTGATCTATATTTCTGTCTTTGTGCCAGTACCATACTGTCTTAATGACTGTGGATTTGTAGTATAGCCCAAAGTCAGGTAGGTTGATTCCGTCAGTTCCATTCTTCTTTCTCAAGATTGCTTTGGCTATACGAGGTTTTGCTACCGGAGGTTTTCTTTAAAGGTTTAAAATTAAAAATTTTTAAACTGCATGGGCTGGGCTTCTGTGGTGGCTCAGTTGTAAAGAATACACCGACCAGTGCAAGGAACATGAGTTTGATCCCTGGTCTGGGAAGGTCCCATATGCCACAGAGCAACTAAGCCCATGTGCCACAAATACCAAGCCACAAACCTAGAGACTGGGAGCTGCAGCTACTGAAGGCCCCCCCTAATCCTAGACCCTGTGCTCTGTAATAAGAAGCCACCACAATGAGAAACCCTTGCAACTAGATAGTAGCCCCCTCTTGCTTCAACTAGAGAAAAAGTCACGAAGCAATGAAGACCCAGCATAGCCAAATAAACAACTGCATGGGAAAAACCCTGCGTGGACACAGATTTTTTAACTTGTAATTCAGACTCAGGATATCTGTGTCCTAGACAATGCTTGTTCCAGCTGGCAACCCATCATGGTCTGTGAGCCAATCAGTGGGCCCCAATTGCTCTTTTTCTATTGATTCATCCTGCTCTCACCTCTGTTGACCCCTCACATTAATTCAAGCACATGCCTTCAGCTGTATATAGATTAGTCCTGGCCTCTTTACAACCACATGGAGAACATCATCTTCTTGAAATTACTGAAGACTCAGAATTGGTGAGCCCTGAGTTTGGACAGGACTCTGTATATCATTTTGAAGCTGTCTGCCCCTCCCAACTTTTCTGAGAATTTTTATACCCACAGTGTAGATGGTCTCTGTCATCAAGAAGATTTTACATTTGAATCACGAGACTCCACCCCCATGACCATTGTAGATTGAATCAGGACTGAACACGTGACTCAAGTCAAGCTAATCTAGTCATGTCAATGTTGTCTCAGATTGTGGGAAAAGAGATGAATCTAAAGAAAAAGAAAGAAAGAAACAGAGTTCAGAGCTGAGTCATCACAGGGGGCAAGGCTTGGAGTTGATTTCATTCCCCCCCTCCTGCAGCCTTAGTGCTCAAATTTTCCTTGGATGCAATGAGAGCTGAATTCTTTCCCAAATCCCCCTCGTATCTGAGCTAACCAAGAAGGTTCTGTTTAATTTTCAATCAAGAGGATGCCTTCTAGGTATACCACATTGTTCAGCTCCTCATTCTGCTTGAAATCAAGTGTTCATTGTCATCTTCTTGCATACCATTCAAATAAGAATCTCACTACTTCTCCAGGCAACCCATCTCATATTGGACAACTCCACTTCTTCTAAGGTTCGTTTTGATTCTGCATCAGAAAGTGTTCCTTTTGTATCCAAGTTTTGTCATTCTGGACTACTCAGAACATGTCCAATCATGTGTGTGCCTTTATTGTTCCCCCACCCACCCACTGCCAAAGCCAAAGTAATACTTATGCATCGGTTTAAAAAAAAGATCACATTTTATATAAAACTTATAGAAATGGTCTACTCTCTCTCCACAAGACAGCCCTCTAACAGCTCAAAAATGGCAACCATCCAGTCTTCTTTTTTGAGCTGGGAACATTGAGATCTTTCAGTTGTTACTCATTTAGGACGGAATAGTCTCAGAAGTTTCCCCAGACTTCATTCACAGTTGTTATTCCCTGATGTACAGACAGCTCGTGAGTCATGAGCAAGTTCAAGATTGAAGAAGAACGCAGGGTGGTAAATAAAATCTCATGGGTGTAACCAAGAGCATGTGCTGGTGAAAAAGAGTGAATATAGACTTGGGAGGGTGTTTGATGGTGGCAGACCTCATAGAATGGAGGAGTGTTAAGAAGATACATGCCTGCTTCAGAAATCCTAAGAGCTGGAAGCTCGTGTGTTGAGAGTAAAACACCAGGAGGAATTATCATGGAGGGAGAGAATGGAAGGAAGTCCTGACCCAAATCAAAAAGGGGACCAGAGCTAGGATATGAATGGTGTGGATGAGACATTCTCTATTGGGACATCTCTTAGGATTCCTACCTACCCTCCATCCAGGGTACAACAAGTTCCTAACTTGCCTGTGGAGTGATTTCCATTGCAGAGTGGCAGGGGAAGTGCTATTTTTGAATTAAATTCTGACAAAGATATGGAATGGTAACGTGAGAGTAACTGTCCACAGAGAATTTGTGAGTGGAAGCAAAGGAGAATCTGGCATAGCCAGGCACTGATTCCACCCTTGAAAATACAGCCATTCAGGAAGAAGTCAAAATGTAAGGCTGGTTTTTCTGTAGTAAAATATCCCAATGAGAAAAGTAAGGCAGAAGGGACAAAAGAAATCATCATGGTTAAAAGTCAATATTTGGGCAAACTATGGGAGATGGTGAGGAACAGGGAGGCCTGGCGTGCTGCAGTCCATGGGTTGCAAAGAGGTGGGCAATACTTGGAGACTGAACAACAGCAACATAAATGAATATCAGGAACCTAGCTTACAAGAGATTAAAAATAATGGTCACCAAAATCTGACCAAAGAACACATGATCCAGTGTATGAAAGATGGCCTACCTGCAGTCTTTAGTTTTCCGACCACTGCCTTAGATAAAGGGATACACCCTCCATGTCCCTGATACATTTCACAGTTTTGCTCCAAGCCTGCTGGAACACAGATTTGAAGGTGAGCCCTCTTAGATCATGGAGGCAAAAACAACAATCTAGGAATGGGGCAGCCACAAGTTAGAAGGAGCCTGGGCCCCACAGGTCTTTGTAGAGCAAGATTGCCATTACTGTGCCAACTTTATGTGAGTGAAGAAGAATATATATGTTGTACATGTCTTATACGAGGTGTCTGTCATACACACCCTGCCACTGGACAAGAAGAGCAAGACAGGCAGGAAGAAAGAGCAACTTTTCCTTTTACCTGTGGGGTTCTTGATGAACAAATGGGAAACAAGACCAAACGGAAGGAACTTCCTGGATGTTCACTGGGCTTCCACTGCAGGGCGAAAGTTCAATCCCAGTTCAGGATACTAAGTTCCTATAGGCTTCCCAGTGCAGCCAAAATGTTAATAAAAATAAAAATGAAAGAACAAGGAAGAGGTAACCTTATGAGGACTGTTTGGTACAGATTGCAAATTTTCTGATAATTTTATGTGCTATTTGAATTCTCTCCAAACAGTCTCCTTCTATATCTTTTCAAGATGGGGCTCATTTTTCTTTTATTTTTATTCACTTATTTACTTTTCAACTATACCTTACAGCTTGCAGGATCTTTGTTCTCCAACCAGGAATTAGACCTAGCTTGGTGGTGAAAGCACCAAGTCCTAACGACTTGGTCCACCAGGGAATTCCCAAGATGGGACTGATTTTTTGTATAGATGAAGAAGACAGGCAGTTGGAGGAGATCACAACCCATTCCAGTATTCTTGCCTGGGAAATCCCATGGGCAGAAGAGCCTCATGAGTTACATCCCATGGAGGTACAGAGAGTTATACACAGCCGAGCAATGGAACAGACACAAGATAGGCAATAAGGAGAGCTTGTGTGTCCAACTCTGTGCGAGCCCGCCAGGGTCTTCTGTCCATGGGATTTCCCAGGCAATAATACTGGAGTGGATAGCCATCCTCTTCTCCAGGAGCTCTTCCCCACCAAGAGATGGAATCTTGGTCTCCTGCTCTGCAGGTGGATTCTTTAGCATCTGCGCTGCCAGGGAAGGCTTTTGAAGCTACTGCTAACAGCTCACCTACTACACATGAGCTGTTTATGCTATTCAGCGCCAGCTGACAAAGACACATTTTGTTTTTCCAAGCAAAAGTTTTGTTTTCCTTTCCAAGGAAAAAAGATAAATTATTTAGGGATGAGGTGGGAAATTTGCTTTGTGAATTAAATATTGCTTTTAACTCTTGAAACTTGGTTTGGCAGTAACATTCCTTTCTACTTATAGAGGCGTTATTTGTTTATATTCTAAGCAATCTACTTTTTTGCAAGCCAATGCCTCCTTTAGAGGAGAAATGAACTGTATCAAAGCACACAATTTTCAAATGTTCTTTTCTTCCACAGTGACCCAGAGACAAGTATCTCTAATCTCCTCTATTGGGACCTGGGGAAGGCTAGGTTTTGCAATGTCAGCTTTTCTCATCTAGAATGTGGCCAAACACTGGAGGCTGGGCCCAGGGTCATCTTGGTAAGAACAGAACCCCACGTAAGAAAATTTAGTGGCTGGAAGGGGAAAGAGTGTGACCTGTCTGCTGAAACATTTCATCATTCTGTGAATCATTGTCGTCTACCTAAGCTAGAATGAATTCCAGGCAGCTCAAGTTAGCTGCTCTCAACACATCGGTGGGTTTATCCCTTGTGAGTGTATCACAGTCATTCACTGTTGTTGTTCAGTCCCTAAGTCATGTCCAACACTTTGCAACCCCATGGACAGCAGCATGCCAGCTTTCCTTGTCCTTCACTATCTCCCAGAGATAGTTTCAACTCATGTCCATTGAGTCAATGATGCCATCCGATGATCTCATCCTCTGTTTCCCCTTCTCGTCCTACCCACAGTCTTTCCCAGCAACAGGGTCTTTTCCAAGAGTTGGCACTTTGTATCAGGTAACCAAAATATTGAAGCTTCAGTTTCAGCATCAGTCCTTCCAATGAACATTCAGGGTTGATTTCCTTTAGGATTGACTGATTGGATCTCCTTGAACCCTAAAGACACTCAAGAGCCTCCTCCAGACTATTCATGTATTGGTTTTCTTATAATAGTGGAAGTACTGGAGTTTATGAACAATTTACCTTTTTCATAAAAAATATAAAAGTCAGAGGAGTGTTTTACTCAGAGTTCATTTGGTTGCAAGCCACAGAAAACAAAGAAACAGTTCCAGAGAAAAGGGGAGGATGAACTCTCTCACGAAGAAGTTGCAGGAGGACAGCCCCAGGCAGCAGGACTCAGGGATGGTCCAGGATTCTCTCTCTGCCTCTTGGCCCCTGCTTTTTGTTGTGCTTGTGTCTTCCCGTGTACATGGTGACTTCCTGCTGTAGAACTGGCTTTCTCCATAAGGCTGGGATCCTGACCATTGGAAAATCATGGATTCACATGGAAGCCTACCTGCCCCCTTGACAGCTCATTGGGGATATAAAAAGTGGGCAAATCTCCAAGAGTGTGATTGATCCTTTGGGGTCATGTGTCCTCCTCCAGGCCAGTGACTAAGGGCTGGAAGGTGGAATATGATCATTGGTCCAGTCTGGCACTTTTCCCTACTCCCAAATCTATCACTGTGACTGAGAAGGCAGAAGATGGCAGCTTCTGTTCGGACAGCATGGGTGGAGGCAGGGGCTTGAGCAATTCCCCCAAAGAACGGGGAGTTTTGTCCCCTGAAGAAAGGCAGCTATTCCTCCCAAGTATCTGTAAGGACTTGCAATGCTGCACATATTTAAGAAGTCTGAGAGGATTTCCCTGGTGGCCCAGTGGTGAAGAATCTGCCTGTCAGTGCAGGGGACGTGAGTTTGATCCCAGCTCTAGGAAGATCCCATATGCCAAGGGACAACTAAGCCAGTGTGCCACAAATACTGAGCCTGTGTGCCCTAGATCCCATGTTCCACAACAAGAGAAGCCACCACAATGAGAAGCCAGCCCACCACAGCTAGGGAGTGGCCTCTGCCTACTGCAACTAGCAAAAGCCTGTACGCAGCAATGCAGACTCAGCTCAGCCATAAATCACTATATAAAACATTAAAAAATGTCTGATAATAGAACTAATGGAAATTTTGAATAACTTGGATAAAAGGGACTAACGTTTTCTGAATGCTACAGGAGGGATCAGTCTCCTTACACTGAGAGCCCTTTCAAATGGCTCAATATCCCCTGTCAATAGGATTTCATCAAGGGGCATCATCCCCAGCCCTCGCGATGAAAAGCCAGAAAATCCGGGATTTACTACCTCCTTTCTTCACTTCTTTTCATTCCATCCAAACCAGAGTACTCCATACACATGATCTAACAAGTCTAACAATACCAGAAAAAGAGTATACCTCCTGCCTGTGTGGGCCAATTATTTTCTTGTCTTTCTGATTTTGGTGAAGAATGCAAACACAGGAGATAAAGTTTTTCTGAGGTATTGCATACCTGAAAATGTCTCTATTCTATCATTACATTAGGTTACTAGTTGACAGGGCATAGAATTTAAGTTTGGAAATCGTTTTCTCTTACAGTTTTGAAGACTTTATCCAACTGTGTTCAGGCTGAGAAAGCTGATACCATTTGTCCTCATTTTTTTTTTTTACCTCCACCTAGTTTTTAATAGAAACTTCAAGATTTTCCAGGGTATCACAGTCATTGTCAAAATAAAATCTTGACTTTCTCTAATGTTCTGATTTTATTTACTATCAGCTTTTACCTTAGATGATTTGGGGTCAGTTTTAATGTGACTCTATTAAAAAAAAATGTGGAGCAGGTTTTCGTGGCATGTTCCCCAGTTTGGAATTGAGAAGACCAATGAATCCTTCTGTCTCCTGTCATTTACTGTTTGGGGAGATTAGTTTAAAGACAGAAGTACTGGAACTAATACAGCTGCTTTCGTACAGCGATGGTCTCTTTGTTATATCATCTGTAACACATTTATATGATCATTTGTATCCCTTCTATTTTAATATATTGTGCACCTAGTATGTTTTTTTTTTTACTCTGCACTTTTATTTATTTATTTATTTTTCACTGTTTTTATTTTTTTATTTATTTATTTTTTTAATTATTGTTTTTGCCATACATTGTTATGATATCACCATGGGTTTACATATGCTTCCCCTCCGGGTCCCCCCTCCCTCCTCCCTCCCCCCCAGGGAAATCTCGCTGCACCAGTCCCGAGCATCGATCCTGGGCTGGCGATTGATTAGACACATGACAATTAACATGCTTCAATGCCCTTCTCCCATCTCATCCCACCCTTACCCTCATCCACAAAGTCCACAAGTCTATTCTATACATCTGCGTTCCTTTTGTTGTCTCCCATGTTGGGTTCTCATTACTGTCTTTCTAAATTCCATATATATGTGTTAATATACTGTATTGTTGTTTTTGCTTCTGGCTTACTTCACTCTGGATAATGGGCTCCAGTTTCGATGTCCTCATTTTTAATCACTTGCATATTAATGACTTTTTCCTTTCTGGAAGCTTTTAGAGTAATTTCCTTATCCTTGGTATTCTAACATGATAATGGATCTTTTTCCATTCTTTGTGCTGGGAATTCAGTGGGACTTTTTAAATTGATATATGATTGACTTTTAATATTACATAAGTTACAGTGTATAATATAGTGGTTCACAATTTTAATAGCTATACTCTATACTCCATTTATAGTTATTATGAAGTGCTATATGCTGTACAATATATCCATGTAGCTTATATTATTTTTGGCTATGTTGTGTCTTAATTGCTGTGTGGGCTCTCCTCTAGTTGTGGCGAGTGGGGGCTGTATTTTAATTGCAGTGCATAGACTTGTCGTTGTGGTGGCTTCTCTTGTTGCTGGGCACAGACTTTAGGGCATGTACTTTAAGGCATGGGCTCAGCAGTTTTTGTGCATTGGATTAGTTGCTCCAAGGCATGTGGAGTCTTCCCAGATCAGGGATGGAATCTGTGTCTCCTGCACTGGCAGGCGGACTCTTTTTCACTGGAAGCCCCTTTTAGCTTATTTTATAACTAATAGTTTCTACTTCTTATTCTCCTTTCCTCTCTCCACTGGTAACCACTAGTTTGTTCTGTGTATCAGTTAGTCTGCTTTTTTGTTGTTGTTATATTCACTAGTTGGCTTTATCTTTTAGACTCCACATGTAAGTGAAATCATACAATATTTGTCATTCTCTGTCAGACTTATTTCACTCAGCATAATGCCCTTCAAGTCCATCCATTTTGCTGCAAATGAAAAAACCACATTCTTGTTTATGACTGAGTAGTATTCCTCTAGATATATACGTATATCAAGTTTTATTTATCCATTCATCTATTGATATGGTTGTTTCCATATCTTGGCAATTGTAAATAACGATGCTATGAACATTGAGGGGTCATGTAGCTTTCCATGGTGGGTCTTTCAATCTGTGAATTGGTGTCATTGATCTCTGGGAAGTTTTTTAATCATGGAATTCTCTAGGCTAGAATACTGGAGTGGGTATCCATTCTCTTCTCCAGGGTTTCTTTTTGTTATGATTCCTCTAATATTTCTTTCTGGAGCTATTATTTACCTGTTAGATTCTCTGGATTTCTCTTCTACTTTTATTCTGTGGTCTCTCTGTGATTTTTGTTTGCTTTCTTGGAACTGTCCCTGAAGCTTATCTTCCAACTTATCTCTCCATATTTTTCCTGCTGCCATAAGTTTAATATTCAAATGTTTCTTCCTTATGATTAAGATTTTTTTTAGAATCTTTTTTTCTGTTTCATGGATGTAATCCAACCCCTATGTGTCTGAGTATATTAATCATTTTTTCTCTGTCCACATGTGTTGTCTCTGAGCTCTCCACTACTTTTTCTCTTTTTTTAACTTCTGTCTTCTATATTGGATGCTTTCTTCAGATATCTGTTAATCTCTTGCTTTTCAGTCTTATATTTCTTTTCTTTTACTTTTTTATTTTCTTCACTGTGCGATGCAGCTTGCAGGATCTTAGTTCCCCAACCAGGGATTAAACCCATGCCTTCTGCAGTGGACGTGCAGAGTCCTAACAGTACTTATATGTCAGTAGTTAGAGATCACTGTCCTGGGGTCCTTGTGTTTCGCTAGAGAAGAATGTTTCATTGTCCTGCCTGAAGTGTATCCATTGGGCAGAGAGAATTCTTTGAATGGGGTGGCACAAAGTGGAAGGACTGAATCTCTCACTTAATCCTTCTTTTAAAATACAGAGCCTTGGGGCTTCCCTGGAAGTCCAGTGGCAAAGACTACACCAACTAAGGCAGGGGGTGCAGGTCCCCTGGTCAGGGAGCTAAAATCCCATGCCTCATGGCCAAAAATCCAAATCATAAAACAGAAGCACTATTGTAACAAATTTAGTGAAGACTTTAAACATGGTCCACATTAAAAAAAGAACTAGTAAATAAATAAAGTAAATTGCAGAGCTGCATCCCTTCCACTGTGCCTGTTTCCCCTATCCAACCTCTGATCAGAATAAAACCCCAGTTTCCTGTGTGTGTGTCAACGCTGGGGAATACTTGGGGATGCGTGGAGCAGGCAAGTGGGTTAGGGATCTCACTTCCAACCCTGCTTTCAGCCACATCTTCACCCCTACCTTCTGCCAGAACAAGTGCCCTCTGAGTCCTCATGGACCTGCCTTCTCAGCTCTGCCACCTCCTTCTTCTGCTTCTCATTTCCAAAATGTCAACCTCTCTTCCCTCTTTTATTGCTGCTCCCTTCATCGTTGTCCTTCATATTTCAACAATATCCTATCTTTTGACTACCTTTATAGTTGGGAACAGACAGCTGAATGAATGTGCTCCATCACCCACCTTTAGCTGGCAGACCAGAGTCTACCATGCAGGAGCAGAAGGACAGGGTGAAGTTAGAGGGTGGGCTCGGAAGCCAGGCATATCTACGGCTAAGTTCTGGCTTCATGTCTCCATAATCCTTTGTGACCTTAGGAAAGATGATCAATCAGCCTCTGTGAGCCTAGTTGGCACAGGGAAATAAGGCCTCATAACCAGTGGAGGGGGTTATATTGTGAGTTTTCTCGAGTTGTGGTGGGAAGCTTGGGGATCCACTCGAATCATGACAGGGACCTCAGTGAGCCTCTCGTCTTGTCCAGGGAAGTCAAGTCTGTTTTTAAGTTGCCTGCAGGATTGTGGGATTGCTCTGGAGTCACTAATGGGACATCATAGGAAATCATTTCGATTTAAGGCTGAGGAACATGGGGTTCCATCTAGATTAGTGACATGGATCTTATGGTTTCTATCAAGTTTATGCTAGGAGTCATGTCTTGGCTCATGTTGAGGCATGGAACATCGCTTTTCTCTTCCTTTTACAACATGTGTGTGTGGGTGTCAGGACCCCTGTCCAGTTGAGGCAGGAAATCGGGGCTGTTTATAGAGTTAAAACAGGGAATTAGGCCTCCCTTTGTGTTGTGAGGCGAATACCCAGAGGTGCAGGAGAAGCAGGACTTATCTCGAGTTGAGGGGTTACTCAGTGTCCTTTCAATATCCGGTGAAAATCTCTGGGTTACACTTGAGTTAAAATAGGTGAGAAAGGCCTCCTCTTGAGATGTGAGAGGAACATCAGATGTCCTCTTGAGATGATGCAGAGACTAATAGGCCCTTATCTCGTGATGAGGTTGGGAACATGGGGCTCTTTCGAGTTGTGAAGGGTAACGCGAGGTTCCTCTTGAATGGCGACGCATATCTTGGGGATTCTATTGAGTTGCATAAAGGGCTTGTCAACTTCCTTTTGAGATTCAAAAGGGAATGTGGGACTGTTCTGGAGATGCTGCATGGATAAGGGCCTCACTTTGCATTGAGGGGGGAATCTCTTCATTTCTTGAGTTTTGCTGGGAAGTTTAGTGTTCTACTCTATCTACCACTTTGACCTCAGGGAAAATCTCTTGAAGCCTCAGGGAAATCAGGGCAATCTTCGAGTTTCAAAGAGTCGCCAAAGAAGTTGTTAGAGTATCTGCAGGGGAATCAGGCCTCATCTCACATTCAGGCAGAAATCTTGGGATGTTCCTCGAGTTGCGGCGGGCAGTTTTGGATTCCCCTCGAGTTGGGACATGGTGCTCTGGGAGCCTCTAATGTTGCCTCAGGGAAGTCAGACCCTCCTTTAAATGTGGGAGGACCAACGTGGGATGCTTCTGGAGGCACTGCAGTGGAATAGAGCCTCATTGGTTTTGAGGTGTGAAAATCAGGGTTCCTCTCCAGTTTCGACAGGAATATCAGAGTTCATATTAAATTCTTATAAGAGAGTCAGCCCCCATCTCGTTTTGAGGCATGTAACCCCTCTTACCTCTCAAATTGTCAGGACTCCTTTTAGTTCAGGTGGGACATTTGGGCTTTTCCTAGGTGTGTGCAACAGGGGAATCAGACCTCTATTCGTGTACCAGGTGGGGATACCTGAGGTTCCATTCTAGTCTCCCCAGGAAAATTAGGCCTTATGTCGAATGGAGGGGGACATCTTGTGGTTTCTCTCTTGTCCTCGTGGGAAGCTGAGGTTCCACTCAAGACATGAAGGGGACTTCAGTGATCCCAGGGAAGTCAAGTCTCTTTTTGAGCGTACTGCAGGAACACAGGATTGCTCTGGAGTCTCTGCCAGGTCATCATAGGAACTCATTTCCTTTGAAGGAGGGAAAACACAGGGTTCCATCTCCATTTGCAACATAGATCTCAGAGTCCCAATTGATTAAACCTGGAGAGAGGCATCGGTTCATGTTGAGGCATGGAACTCCGCTTTTCTCTCTTGCTGTAAAAAGGGTGGGTCAGGTCTCCTGTCCAGTTATGGCAGGTAATATGGGTTTTTATCTAAAGGTACAACAAGGGAGTTAGGCCTCAATTCATGTCGTGAGGCGATTACCCAGAGAAGCATGAGAAGCACTCACTATCTCGAGTTGAGTGACAATCGGTGTCCTTTCAACTTCCGGCAGGAACTTCTGGGTTTTCCTCAAGTATTATTAGATGAAAAAGACCTTCTCTTGAGGTGCAAGACGAACTTTGGGAGTCTTCTTGAGGCAACACAAGGGCTAATCAGCCATCATCTTGCCAAGAGGTGGGGAACACCTCTTTCAAGTTGTGGCGGCGAACACGAATTTCCTGTTGTATGACAATGAATATCGTGAGGATTCTCTTGAGTTGCATAAAGGGAGTCAAGATTTCTCTTGAGATTTGAGAAGGAATTTGGGACTGTACTGGAATTGCTGCACAGGAAAAGGACCTCACCTCGCATTGAAGGGGAAATCTCTTCATTACTTAAGTTGCAGCAGGAAGTATAATGTTCCTTTCCATCTGACACTTTGACTTCAGGGGACCACTCATGAAGCCACAGGGATGTCAAGTTATCTTTGGAGGATTGAGGAGCTGAGGAAGATTCTCGAGTCACTGAAAGAGAATCAGACCTCATCTCGCATTCATAGGGAAATCTTGGGATGTACCTATAATTGCGGTGGGCAGTTTCTCAAGTTGAAGTGGCAGATTTGGATTCCACTTGAGTTGTGACATGGTCTTCTGGGAGCTCTAATGTTGTCTCAGGGAAGTCAAGCCCTGGTTTCGATGTGGAAAAGCCATTTTAGTACTCTACTCAAGTCACTAAGGTGGGATAGGGGCTCATCTGGTGTTGAGGCGTGAAACTCAGGATTCTTCTCCATTTTCGACAGGGCTATAAGGGTTCCTATTAAATTTCTACAAGAGAGTCATCCCTCATCTCGTTTTGAGGAATGTAACTCCTCTTTCCTCTCCAGTTGTCAGAACTAGTTTTAGTTTGGAGGGTCATTTGGGCATTTCCTGGATGTGTGCAGTAAGGGAATCAGACCTCTATCCATGTAGTTGAGGATAAACCTGGGGTTCTGTTCAAGTCACTGCAGGGAAATAAGGCCTCATCTTGAGTTGAGGGGAATATATTGTGGTTTTTCTCAAGTTTTGGTGGAAGTCTTGGGATTCCAGTCGAGCTGTGACAGGGACCTCATTGAGCCTCTCATGATGCCCAGGGAAGCCTAGTGTCTTTGGCATTGCCTGTAGGAGAACAGGATTGCTCTGGAAACACTTCCAGGATATTATAGGGTCTCATTTCAAATTAAGGTGGGGTAACTGAGGGTTCCATCTACATTTGCAATGGGGACCTCGGGTTCCTAACCAGTTGAAACTGGGAGAAATGTCTCGGCTCGTGTTGAGACATGGGACTCTGCATTCCTCTTGTGTTGTTAAAGGAGAGGGAGTAAGGATTCCTGTCTAGTTGATGCAGGTAATTGGGGCTTTTTCTTGAGGTACAACAAGGGAGTTAGGCCTTCCTTCATGTTGTGAGTCGAATACCCATGAGTGCAGGAGAAACAGGCCTTAACTGGTGTTGAGAGGCCACTCAGTGTCCTTTCTGGAGGCAGGAATTTCTGGGTTCCTCTCTAGTTTCAATAAGTGAGAAAGGTGTCCTTTTGAGGTCAGGGAGGAATGTCGGGTGTGACCTCGAGATGAAGAATGGGGCTAATCGGCCCTCATCTCACAATGAGGTTGGGTACATGGAGTTCTTTTGAGTTGTGGCGGGGAACACGAGGCTAATATTGAATGATGACACCTATCTTGAAAATTCGCTTGAGGTGTATTTAAAGGGAGTCAAACTTCCTTGTGGATTTGAGATGGAACTTGTGACAGTTCTGGTGGTGCTGCCCCATTAAAGGGTCTCATTTTGCATTAATGAGGGAATTGCTTTGTTTCTTGAGTCGATGGGTGAAGTATAGTATTCCTCTCGATCTGCCACTTTGACTTCAGGGAACCTCTCGTGAAACCTAAAGGAAGTCAAGGAAACTTTCTAGTTATGAGGAGCAGCCAAGGAACACTCTCGAAGCACAGCAAGGAAATCAGGCCTCATCTTGCATTCAACCGTGAAATCATGGTATGTTTCTAGAGTTGAGGCAGGCAGTTTCTCAAGTTGAGGCCTGCAGTTTTGGATTCCTCTCGAGTTGCAACATGGTCCTCTGGGAGCCTCTAATGTTGCCTCAGGAATGTCAGGCCATGCTTTTGATGTGCAAGAGCCATCTTGGTTCTCTACTCAAGTAACTACGGTGCAATAGGGCCTCATTTGGAGTTAAGGCATGTAACTCAGGGTACTTCTTCATTTTTGCCAGGGCTATCAGAGTTCCTATTGAGTTTCTACCAGAGAGTAAGCCCTCATCTCGTTTTGAGGTATGTAACTCCTTTTTCCTCTTCAGGTGTCAGGACTCCTTTTAGTTAAGGCTGGGCTTTTGGGCTTTTCCTAGATGTGTGCAACAGGGGAGTCAGATATCCATCTGTGAAGCTGAGGATAAATCTGGGGTTCTGTTTAAGTCACCACAGGAAATAAGGCCTCTTCTTGAGTTGAGGGTGTTATCTTGTTGTTTTTCTCAAGGTTTGGTGGCAGCTTGGCATTGCACTTGAGTCATGAAGGGGACCTCAGTGAGCCTCTCTTCTGGCTCAGGTAAGTCAAATTTCATTTTGAGTTGCCTGCAAGAACGCTGGATTGCACTGGAGTTACTTCCAGGATATCATCGGGTGTCATTTCAAAGTAAGGTGGGGGAACTCAGGGTTTCATCACCATTTGCAACAAGGATCTTGGGGTCTATATCAATTTTAAACTGAAAGTAAGTCCTCAGATCTTGTTGAGGCATGGAAAAGGACATTCCTTTCGTGTAGTAAAAGGGGGGTGTGTGTCAGAACTTCTGTCTAGTTGAGGCACATAATTGGCGCTTTTTATTGAGGTACAACATGGATGTTAGGCCTCCCACATTGTTCTGAGGCACTGATCCAGAAACTCAGGAGAATCAGGCCTCATTTGTAGTTGAGGGACAAAGCGGTGTCCTTTCAACTTCTGGCAGGAAATTCTAACTTCATGTTAAACTTCCATAGGTGATAAAGGCCTACTCTTGTGGTGAGAGAGGAATGTCACATGTCCTCTCTAGATGACACAGAGACGAATCGGCCCTCATCTTGGGATGAGGTGAGGAACATGGGGTTCTTTCGAGTTGTGGTAGGGAATACGAGGATCCTCTTGAATGATGATGCATATATTTGAGATTCTTTTAAGGTTCATAAAAGAATCCAAGCTTCCTCTGTGATTAGAATGGGAACTAGGGACTGCTCTGGAGGTGCTGCATGGGAAAAAGGACTCATCTCGCATTGAGGAAAGATTCTCTTCATTTCTAGAGTTGTGGTGTGAAGTATAGTGTTCCTCTCAATCTGCCACTTTAAACTCAAGGACCCTCTCGTGAAGCCTCAGGGAAGTCAAGGCAACTTGGGAGATTTGAGGAGGACCCAAGATGGGTTCTCAAGTCACTACAGGGAACCAGGCCTCATCTCACATTCAGAGGGAAAACTTGTGATGTTTCTCGAGTTGCGGCGTGCAATTTCTTGAGGTGCAGCCAGCACTTTTGGATCCCTCTCGAGTTGCAGTGTGGTCCTCTGTGAGCCTCTAATGTTGCTTCAGGGAAGTCAAGCCCTCATTTCGATGTGCAAGGGCCATCTCTTGGCTCTTCTCCAGTCACTACAGCAGAATAGGCCATCATCGTAAGTTGAAGAATGAACCTCAGGTTTCCTCTCTAGTTTTGACAGGGATATCAGAGCTTCTATTGAGTTTCTCCAAGATAGTCAGCCCTCATCTCCTTGCGAGTTATGTAACTCCTCCTTGCTCTCGAGTTGTCAGAACTCCTTTGAATTGAGGCGGGGCATTTGGGCTTTTCCTAGATGTGTGCAACCGGAGAGTCAGACCTCCATCCATGTAGCTGAGGAGAAACCCGCAGTTCTGTTCAAATCACCACAGGGAAAGAAGGCCTCATCTCGAGATGAAGGGGTTATACTGTGCTTTTTATTGAGTTTTGGTGGGAAGCCTTGGGTTCCACTCAAGTCGTGGCAGGTACCACAGTGAGCTTCTCGCCAGTGAAGTCAAGTCTCCTTTTGAGTTGCCTGCAGGAGTGTGGGTTTGCTCTGCTGTCGCTTCTGGACTATCATAGAGACTCACTTCAAATTAAGGCTGGGGGACTAAGGATTCCCTTTCCATTGCCAACACAGATGTTGGAGTCCCTATTGAGATGAAACTGGGAGGATGGCCTCAGCTAGTGTTGAGGCCTGGGACACCATGTTCCTCTCGTGCTATAAAAGGGGGAGGGGTCAGGACTCCTGTCTTGCTGAGGCAGGTAATTGGAGCTTTTTCTCAAGTTACAGCAAGGGAGTTAGGGCTCCGTTCATCTTCCGAGGCAAATTCTCAGAGGTAGTGTAGAGTCAGGCTTTATCTGTAGTTGAGGGGAAACTCAGAGTCCTTTCAACTTGCAACAGGAAGCTCTGGGTTCCTTTCAAGTTTCAGTTGGTAAGAAAGGCCTCCTCTTGAAGTTCAAAAAGAATGTCTTGTGTACTCTCGAGATGACACAGGGGCTAATCATCCCTCATCTCACGATGAGGGGGAGAACACGGGGCCTTTTGAGTTGTGGCAGGAAACAGGAGATTCCTCTTGAATGGCAACATGTATCTTGCAGATCATCTTGAGGTGCATAAAGGGAGCCAAACTTCCTCTTGAGATTCACTAGGGAACTTGGGAGTGTTTTGGAGGTGCTGCATGAGAAAAATGGTCTGACCTCACACTGAGAGTGGATCTCTTTGTTTCTTGATTTGATGCGGAGAGTATAGTGTTCCGCTCTATCTGCCAGTTTAAACTCAGGGTCCCTCTAGTGAAGCCTCAGGGAAATTAAAACAACTTAGGAGGTTTGAGGAGGAGCCATGGAAAGTTCTCGAGTCACTGGAGGGGAAAGAGGACTCAACTCGTATTCGAATGGAAATCTTGTAATGTTTCTCGAGTTATGGAGGGCAGTTTTTCAAGTTGCAGCAGGCACTTTTTTTATTTTTGTTCATTTTTTTTATTAGTTTTGCCATACGATGACATGATATCAACATGGGTTTACATATGCACCCTCTCCAGAACCCCCCTCCCTCCTCCCTCCCCCCGGAAATCTCGATGCACCAGCCCCAAGCATCAATCCTGAGCTGGCGATTGATTACACATATGATAATTAACATGTTTCAATGCCATTCTCCCTTATCATCCCACCCCTGCCCTCATCCACAGAGTCCACGAGTCTGTTTATACATCTGTGTTCCTTCTGCTGTCTCGCATACTGGGTTCTCATTACTGTCTTTCTAAATTCCATATATATGTGTTAATATACTGTATTGTTGTTTTGCTTCTGGCTTACTTCACTCTGGATAATGGGCTCCAGTTCCATCCACCTGAGTAGAACTGATTAAAATGAATTTTTGTTAATGCTGAGTAATATTCCATTGTTTATATGTACCACATCTTTCTTATCCATTCATCAGGTGATGGGCTTCTAGGTTGCTTCCATATCCTGGCTATTGTAAACAGTGCAGAGATGAACATTGGGGTACACGTGGCTCTTTCAATTCTGGTTTCCTCAGTATATATGCCCAGCAGGGGGATTGCTGGGTCATATGGCAGGTTTATTTGCAGTTTTTTAAGGAACCTCCACACTGTTTTCCATAGTGGCTGTGCTAGTTTGCATTCCCATCAACAATGTAAGAGAGTTCCCTTTTCTCCACATCCTCTCCAGCATTTATTGCTTGTAGATTTTTGGATTTCAGCCATTCTGACTGGTGTAAAGTGATACTTCATTGTGGTTTGATTTGCATTTCTCTGATAATGAGTGATGTTGAGCATCTTTTCATGAGTTTGTTAGCCATTTTTATGTCTTCTTTGGAGAAATGTCTGTTAAGTTCTTTGGCCCACTTTATGATTGGGTCGTTTATTTTTCTAGAATGGAGCAAAAGGAGCTGATTGTATATTTTTGAGATTAGTCCATTGATCCATTGGCTATTATTTTCTCCCATTCTGAAGGCTGTCTTTTCACCTTGCTTATAGTTTCCTTTGTTGTGCAGAAACTTTTAATTTTAATTAGGTCCCCTTTTTATTCGTGCTTTTATTTCCAATATTCTGGGAGGTGGGTCATGTAGGGTCCCACTTTGCTTTATGTCAGAGAGTGTTTTGCCTATGTTATCCTCTAGGAGTTTTATAGTTTCTGGTCTTATGCTTAGATCTTTGATCCTTTTTGAGTTTATCTTTGTGTATGGTGTTAGAAAGTGTTCTTGTTTCATTCTTTTACAAGTGGCTGTCCAGTTTTCCCAGCACCACTTGTTGAAGAGGTTGTCTTTTCTCCATTTTATATTCTTTCCTCCTTTGTCAAAGATAAGGTATCCATTGATGCGTGGATTTATCTCTGGGCTTTCTATTCTGTTCCATTGATCTCTATTTCTGTCTTTGTGCCAGTACCATACTGTCTTAATGACTGT
>ML660205.1:92343-131473 GCA_007570785.1 Antilocapra americana
GCAAATAGACCTGCCATATGACCCAGCAATCCCACTGCTGGGCATATACACCGAGGAAACCAGAATTGAAAGAGCCACATGTACCCCAATGTTCATCACTGCATTGTTTACAATAGCCAAGACATGGAAGCAACCTAGATGCCCATCAACTGATGAATGGCTAAGAAAGCTGTGGTACATATACACAATGGAATATTACTCAGCATTATCAAACATTCATTTGAAGCAATTCTACTCAGATGGACAAAACTGGAGCCCATTATCCAGAGTGAATTATGCCAGAAGCAAAAACAACAATACAGTATATTAACGCGTATATATGGAATTTAGAAAGACGGTAACGAGAACCCAACATGAGAGACAACAAAAGGAATGCAGACGTATAGAATAGACTCCTGGACTTTGTGGTTGAGCGTAAGGGTGGGATGATATGGGAGATGGGCATTTAAGCATGTTAATTGTCATGTGTCTAATCAATCGCCAGCCCAGGATTGATGCTCAGGACTGGGGAAGGGAGATTTCCTGGGGGGGGGGGGGGGGAGGGAGGTGGGTTCTGGAGGGGAAGCATATGTAAACCATGGTGATATCATGACAATGTATGGCAAAAACAATTAAAAAAATAGATGAAAATCTGAAAAAAATGAAAAATAAAAACATTTGTGAAAAATTAAAATATTTTCATATTTGCTTTAGTGCCAAAATTGTTACAGTCTAAAACTGGAACCTTATGCATTTAAGGGTGTCTATATACCTCACATAATAATATATACCCCTTGGGATTTAGAACATCAATCCCAGCCACCGCAGATCAAAATGTATAGAGTGACTCACTAGTTTAGTAATATTTTATTACAAATTATAATATTTTCCAGATTTTATGTTCTTATGTTTGTTTCTCTTTAATATATAATGTAGTTAGTCTTAGAGCTCTCCTAGCTTGTGAAATAGAGTGTATGATGTGTTTTTCAACTTTGTGTTGGTTAGCATACCTGAGGATGTCAGAATTATTTATTAAATGTGTTAATTCGTGCAGATAACTATTCCATAGGTATTTTCCTCAATTATACTTATGTCACTGAGTAATTTTAAACAGGCACATCAAAACATGCCTTAAATAAAAAACAACTTCAAATGCCAAAGGCATTTAGGGGTAGCAAGTTTTGTACCACTATACAAGGAAAGTTTTAAACAATTCATTGTAAAACTTAACTAGAGAATTAACTAGAGAAATAATTGTAGACAATTTTTTGATAGAACAAAGCACATTATTTTCAGTTACTGTGTTGCTTTGTGAGGATCCTAGTAGCTAGGGAAAAGAGACTTGTTCAGTCACTAAGCTGTATCTTACTCTGCGACCCCACGAACTGCAGCACACCAGGCTTCGCTGTTCTTCACTATCTTCCAGAGTTTGGTCAAACTCATGTCCATTGAGCTGATGGTGGTATTCAACCATCTCATCCTTTGTCACCCCCTTCTCTTCCTGCCCTTAATCTTTCCCAGCCTCAAGGTCTTTTCCAGTGAGTTGGCTGTTCACATCAAGTGGCCAAAGGATTGGAGTTTCAATATCAGTCTCTCCAATGAGTATTCAGGGTTGATTTATTTTAAAATTGAGTGATTTGATCTCCTTGAAGTCCAAGGGACTTTCAAGAATATTCCCCAGAACTACAACTTAAAAGCATCAATTCTTTGTCACTCAGCCTTCTTGATGGTCCAGCTCTCACATCCTTAAATCACTACTGGAAACAAATAAATATAGCTTTGCTTATATATAACTTTGTCTGCAAACTGATGTCTCTGATTTTTAATATGCTACCCGGGTTTGTCACAGCTTTTCTTCCAAGGAGCAAGCATCTTTTAATTTCATGGCTTCAATGAGAATCCATCGTAATTTTGGAACTCAAGATAGTAAAGTCTGCCACTTTTTTCCCCATCTACTGCCATGAAGTGATGGGACTAGAAGCCAGGGTCTTAAGGGGTTTTTGTTGTTGTTGTTTTTGTTATTATATTTACTTTCTTTACATTATCATGTTGGTTTTGCCATACATTGACATCTGCATCTCTTTTGCTGTCTCACATACACAGTTATCATTACCATTTTTCTAAATTCCATATATATGCATTAGTATACTGTATTGTTGTTTTTCCTTCTAGCTTACTTCACTCTGTATAATAGGCTCCAGTTTCATCCACTTCAGTAGAACTGATTCAAATGTATTCTTTTTAATGGCTGAGTAATAATCTGAATGTTGAATTTTAAGCCAGCTTTTTCACTCTCCTCATTCACCTTCATCAAGAGTTTCTCTTCTCTTTCTGTCATTGGGGTGGCATCATTTACATATCTGAAGTTTTTGATATTTCTCCTGGCAATCTGATTCCAGCTTGTGATTCATCCAACTTGACATTTCCCATGATGTATTCTGAATAAAACTTAAATAAGCAGGATGGCAATATACAACCTTGATGTACTCCTTTCCCAATTTGGAACAAGTCTGTTGTTCCATGTCCAGTTCTAACTGTTGGTTCTTGACCTACATACAAGTTTCTCAGGAGGCAGGTAATGTGATCTGATATTTCTATCTCTTGAAGAATTTTCCACAATTTGTTGTGATTCACACAGTGGGTCAGAGGGTGAAGAATCCTCCTGCAATGTAGGGGACATGGGTCCAATCCCTGGGTTGGGAAGATCCCCCAGAGGAGGGACTGGCAACCCACTCCAGTATTCTTGCCTGGAGAATCCCATGGACAGAGGAGCCTGCTGGGCTACAGTCCATGGGGTGGCAAAGAGTCAGACACAACTGAGCGACTAGCACTACACTACTACACACAGTCAAAGGCTTAATGTAGTCAATGAAGCAGAAGTAGAAGTTTTTCTGGAATTCCCTTGCTTTCTCTGTGATCCAAAGAATGTTGGCAATTTGATTCCTGTTTCCTCTCCCTCTTCTAAATCCTTCTTATACCTCTGGAAATTCTCCATTGATACACTATTGAAGCCAAGCTTGAAGGATTTTGCCCATTACCTTGCTAGGATGTGAAATGAATGCAATTGTACAGTAATTTGAACATTCTTTAGCATTTCCTTTCTTTGAAATTGAAATAAAAATGGACTTTTTCCAGTCCTGAGGCCACTTCTGAGTTTTCCAAATTTGCTGGCATATTAAGTGAAGCACTTTGGTAGAATCATCTTTTAGGATTTGAAATACTTCAGCTGGAAATCCATCACCTCCTCTAGCTTTGTTCATAGTAGTGCTTCCTATAGCCTACTTGACTTCACATTCCAAGATGTCTGGATCTAGGTGAGTAATCACACCATCATGGTTATCTGGGTCATTAAGGCCTTTATTGTACAGTTCTTTTGTATATTCGTGCTACCTCTTTTTAATCTCTTCTGCTTCTGCTAGGTCCTGGCTGTTTCTGTCCTTTACTGTACCCATCTTTGCATGAAATATTCCCTCGGTATTTCCAATTTTTTTGAAAAGATCTCTAGTCTTTCCCATTTTATATATTTCCTGTATTTCTTTTCATTGTTCACTTAAGGCTTTATTATCTCTCTTTGCTAGTCTGTGAATTTCTGAATTCACATGGGTGTATCTTTCCCTTTCTCCTTTTCTTTTCACTTCTCTTCTAATGTCATTTTATTTCTAAAATGTTATATATTAAAAATATACTTAAGTCATGTTAAGGTTCAGAAATAGAAGTACAACGTTAGTATTTTGAAGGTGTATAATTAAATCTGTTAAGCAATCAAATTTGTAAATATAAAATATTATAATTGCATGCAGGTGATATTTTATGGATTTCAGGGACACTGCAATAAAATATTTCATTATTTAGGTATTATTAATTCTAAGTTTTCACTAGGTGGCAGGCTATATAATTCATTCAGTTTCTCAATTTAAATTAATATAAATGGAGCAGGTTCAATTATACACAAGAGAAATGGCACATCACATAAATTTTGTTGTCCTATGTAATTTCAATTCTAGAAGTCACTTAAATACAATGACTGGCTCATTCAATAATTTTATCACTGTCTCTTACTAAAGACTCAAATATGTCTGGATATATATATATATAGACAGAGAAACCTGGTAGGCTATAGTCCTTAGGATTTCAAAGAGTTGGACACAGCACACTGTATGTACATATTTGATGTATTTTGTTAAAAAAGGATTATAAAGAAAAAAGTAATCAAAATTTTTCTAAAGTTAAAAAATAACATATGTGAAAGAAAAGGTCATATTTCTCAGAGAAAATAAAGATTTCCAAAATATGAGATACATTTTTCACTTGTTGACAGCTCTGGTTCCTCAGATATTCCTGCCCTGGCCATCCAACTCAATATCTTCCAAGATGTTCCTATTGAATTTGTGAATCACAGATTTCAGTAAACCACTTTTAGTATACTTAGAAAAATATGCACATTCATTTAATTTACTAATTTTTGTGTTTTTTTCCTATTACTTTGAGAAGTCTAATCCAAAGGCAGAAATTGCATATTATACTTCTTTTTATCTCTTGCAAACCAGAGCTTTCCAATGGCAAATACCTGATATTTATTTACTAAATTAGATGCTAAATATTGACTTCAGTAAATTGAAGCCACAGTAATGAAATTGTGATCTAACAACTACTATTGAGGAGTAGATACAGAAGTAGAGATTACAAATGTTTAAATTAGAGGTAGCTGGTAATATCTGAAACTCTGACATGTTTTTAGATATTCTTAATAATACTCCTTTTTGTTTGTTTCATCTGAATTTCCTTTCCTACCCAACTATTTATTGAAAGTAGCAGTAATCATAGCAGATCTCCATCTGGTGGATGGTGATCCCCATGTTAGGCAGCACTGTGCAGGGTCGGTGCCCTGGCAGTAGAGAGGAGTCTGATCAGGGGCCCTGCTAGACAATCACTGGGCCCGCCCTGTAGGGCTGAGTTCACCCAAGGCCTGGCTCGGACCAGTGCAAACCAAGAGATACTGAAGAGTCAGGGGTAAGCCATAGGTCCCCAACTCCTCCCAGGGAACATGAGGTGCAGACAGAAACACAGAACAAGGAGGTCTCCACCTGATGTTCTGGAGACTGCATGAATTAATGCATTGAAAGCTCTAATAATAATGCCCTTTGAATTTTATGTGTTATCTAGTTTTGGACATTTTTTTAACCTTCCAAAAAGTTTTTTTTTAAGTGAACAAAGAGAAAAACCTTAGGTCAGTTAATTTTCATTTTCAGAGGCTCAGATCATGGATATGCCATTTATTCTCTAAATGAGACTCTATTCTTTATCTTCACTGCCCATTTTGCTACTATTGTGTATTCATTTTAGTTTCTGCTGTGACTGATGATTGAATGTTGTCTGTGACAGACCACATCATGGTAAATACCTTTAGTGACATGGTTGTTTTAAACTATTTCTTAAACGAAGACTTCTGAAACTTCCAGATGGTATGAGGTCTGTCAGCTGGTGGCATTTACAGGCTTACCAGATGGAATGGTACCAACCCAAAAGTCAACTGACAGCTTTTGCCATCAGGCCAGTCTTCTAACTTTTCAGGTTTCCCTGGTGGCTCAGATGGTAAACAGTCTGCCTACCACGCATGAGACCCAGTCTCAATTTCGGGGTCAGGAAGATACGCTGGGGAAGAGAATAGCACCCCACTCCAGTATTATTGCCTAAAGGATTCCATGGGCAGAGGAGCCTTGTGGGCTGCAGTTCATGGGGCCGCAAAGAGTCAGAAATGACTGGGCAAATTTCACTAGCTTACACATCCTTCTAATTTTTCAGAAGTGTCTGAAAAAAACAATCTTTTTTACCAAATGTACTCCCATTGATGACTTTTGATGGAGAAGTATAGAATTTCTATAAGAAAGTCATGTGGACTACAGATTACATGGTGTTTATCTATAAACTGTGTGTGCGTGCATCCTCAGTAGTTTCTGATTATTTGTGACCCCATGGACTGTGGCCTACAAAGTTCCTCTGTCCATGGGATTCTCCAGCAAGAATACTGGGGTGGGTTGCCATCTCCTACTCCAGGGGATCTTCTTAATCCATGTCTCTTGAATCTCCGGCATTGGCAGGTGGATTCTTTACCACTGCACCACCTGGAAAACTCCATACTTAACGTATATATGGAAAAACCTGAATAAACATTTTGTCCAACACAATGCAATTACATTTGTCTCAAAATGGAGATGAGGCCATATTGCTTCCCACAAGGAGTAGATCTCATCAAACACCTAATGATAGGCATAGTTTTCAAACATTTGGATTTGGTAAGTTTCAATAGTGTCCCAACAATGTATCTAAGGTGGCATATAGTTTACACAGATAACTCTGAAATTAAGCATTTCTAAGAGTTGTTTAGATTTTCACTGAGAGGGTGATTAGCCTGGTGAAAACCGTCTTCAGGGCCCCTTGGGGAAGGCTCAGCAAGCCTGCAGGGAGGCCCCACACCCCTTGGAGGAAGGAGACGTTCATTCTGGCAAAGCATCTGGCAAAACTGATGTTTTACAGAGTTAGGTTGATGAGACGGGTGATCTCACAGGTTCTTCTGAAGGTCAGTTCCTCTCTAAGACATCAGATCAAGTGCTCAGGTGCATGTGAGTAACAGTGCCCTCCCTCCTGGACCCGGCAGGTAATGAGAGTAAGATCAACTTCCCTGGTGATCCAGTGGTTGAGACTTAGCCTTCCAATGCAGGGGATGTACGTTTAATCCAAGGTTGGAGAGGTAGGATGCCACATGCCTCATGGCCAGAAAGCCAAACATAAATATTACAACAAATTCAATAACAAGTTTAAAAATGGTCCACATAAAAAAAGAAGCTTTTTTAAAATTTTTCTTTACTTTATTGTGTTGGTTTTGCCATACAATGACATGAAACCACCATGGGTTTAAAGATGCTCCCCCTCCAGAACCCCTTCCCTCCTCCCTCCCGATTTCCTCCCCATGGGACATCTCGGTGCACCATCCCCGAGCATCAATCCTGGGCTGGCGATTGATTTCACATGTGGTAATTAACATGTTTCAATGCCATTCTCCAATATCATCTCACTCATGTCCTCTTCCACAGAGTCCACGAGTCTGTTCTATACATCTATGTTCCTTTTGCTGTCTCGCATGCTGGGTTCTCGTTACCATCTTTCTAAATTCCATATATATGCATTAGTATACTGTATTGTTTTTCCTTCTGGCTTACTTCACTCTGGATAATAGGCTCCAGTTCCATCCACCTGAGTAGAACTGATTCAAATGATATTTTTTAATGCTGAGTAATATTCCATTGTGTATATGTACCACAGCTTTCTTATCCATTCGTCAGTTGATGGGCATCTAGGTTGCTTCCATGTTCTGGCTATTGTAAACAGTGCAGCGATGAACATTGGGGTACATGTGTCTCTTTCAATTCTGGTTTCCTCGGTGTGTATGCCCAGCAGTGGGATTGCTGGGTCATATGGCAGGACTATTTGCAGCTTTTTAAGGAACCTCCACACTGTTCACCATAGTGGCTGTACTAGTTTGCATTCCCACCAACAATGTAAGAGGGTTCCCTTTTCTCCACATCCTCTCCAGCATTTATTGCTTGTAAATTTTTGGAATACAGCCATTCTGACTGCTGTAAAGTGGTACCTCATTGTGGTTTTGATTTGCATTTCTCTGATAATGAGTGATGTTGAGCATCTTTTCATGTGTTTGTTAGCCATTTTTATGTCTTCTTTGGAGAAATGTCTGTTAAGTTCTTTGGCCCACTTTTTGATTGGGTCGTTTATTTTTCTAGAATGGAGCTGCAGGAGTTGATTGTATATTTTTGAGATTAATTGTTTGTCCGTTGCTTCATTGGCTATTATTTTCTCCCATTCTGAAGGCTGTCTTTGCACCTTGCTTATAGTTTCCTTTGTTTTGCAGAAGATTTTAATTTTAATTAGGTCCCCTTTGTTTATTCGTGCTTTTATTTCCAATATTCTGGGAGGTGGGTCATAGAAGATCCCGCTTTGGTTTATGTCGGAGAGTGTTTTACCTATGTTTTCCTCTAGGAGTTTTATAGTTTCTGGTGTTATGATTAGGTCTTTGATCCATTTTGAGTTTATTTTTGTGTATGGTGTTAGAAAGTGTAAAGGAATGAAACTAGAATACTTTCTAACGCCATACACAAAAAGAAGCTTTAAAAAATAAAAGGTCAGCTGGAGACGACTTGTTTCCAAGCGACTAACTGGATGTTTCTGTCCTGCATATTTCAGTCAGTTCTTGTGCCTGAGGTCTAGGCAAGAGCACAGCTACCAGCAGGAGTTTTTTAAGTGGCCTTAACTAAGTTTATAGACGTATTGTATGGAGAACAGAGCTGATTATCACATGAAGTGGCTGCCACAGGGAATCTCAAAATTGTGAACGAGGAGAGGGACCAGTGATGCAGAGACATCAACTAAAGATCAGATCACCAACCACAGCAACAATAAGGCATTTGTTGTGGTTTTATTTTGCCCCTTGGGGGTAAAAATCAGTGTGTGTATGTGACAGTGTGCATGGGCCTATGCACACACGTGTGTGCATATGTGGAGTTGTGAAGGAGGAGGTAAATAGAAGGAAAGATAATGTAAAACTCTAGGATGAGTGGAAATTCTCAGGATTGTTCTCAGTTCAGTTCAGTTCAGTCAGTCAGCCGTGTCCAACTCTTTGTGACCCCACGGACTGCCACACACCAGGCTTACCCATCCATCACTGACTCCTGGAGCTTACTCAAACTCATGTCCATCCAGTCAGTGATGCCATCCAACCATCTCATCCCCTGTCTTCCCCTTCTCCTCATGCTTTCAATCCTTCCCATTATAAGAGTCTTTTCCAGTGAGTCAGATTCTTTTAGAACAACACTATCCACTCAGCCTTGACCTTGATTCATTATGAGTCGTTATTTCCATGACAATATTTGCTCTTCTCAGAAGTTCACTGTAATAAGAGTTGATGTTTAAAAGCACATACTGTGAGAACAGAGAGCCATAGGAAATCTTAGAACTCACATTATGGACAATATACTCAGTGTGGGGGATTTTTGCCAATCCACATAGTTAACTTATAACTTTATATTTCAGTATTATTCACGAGGTGACTTCTTCAATCAGCTTTAGAGTTTGTAGCAAGAAAATGCCTAATAAAAGTCAAATTACTGAATTTATTTTTCTTACAGTGCTAAAATGTTGGTTAAAATATTGTTTGGAAAATAGTATTGCATTTTTCTTCCACAAAACAGTTTATGTGGCATGACCTGATCTCGTAAATGCATGTAGTTTTATGCCTGTGGCTAGGAATCACTCACTCCTAAAATTGTTGTTATAAAAATTACCATTTGGGATTGTTAGTGTAATGCAAGTATTTCTTTGAAAAGTAGATTGTTTTCCAGTCTCAGTATTATCACAGAGCTCACCCACCCAGCCAACAAGAGATTCATGCAATTCAGAGCCAAAGACTGTTACCTCTTGCTCTTTCAAAGCTGGAAAAGGTAAGTCACCACATGATCAAGTAAGTTGCATTTAACTTTTTGGATTGAAAGACTAAGTCAGGACATTTCTATATGTGGAAGGGAATGCTATGAAATATTAAAAATGCTGTTTTTAATGTCTATGTGGGGGCTAAAATCTTAATTTATAAGTTTCTTAAAGTTTTTTTAATGAATTTGAATCATTGATATTATAAGTGAACATGATGGAAATATCTCATTCTGATATCATTGATCACAAATTAAAAACATAATTTATGAAAGAATTAAATGCAATTGAAATATATATAGATATATGTTAGACATCATATGTGATGTCTATTATTAATAATATAATTAGTGCTATGTCAAGACATCTATATTTGCAGGAATTTTCAGTTTTCAAAAATTCTTTAAGTCTGAGAAAACCTGTGGGCTTTGTTGAAAGTCAGTCTCCAAAGGAGATAGTCTGACATACAATCGGAGACAAAGTCAAGTTTATGGTTTACGTGAGTAAGGGAACCCTGAATACTTATTGGAAGGACTGATATTGAAGCTGAAGCTCCAATACTTTGGCCACCTGATATGAACAGCTGATTCATTGGAAAAGACCCTGATGCTGGGAAAGATTAAAGGCAGAGGGCAACAGAGGATGAGAGGTTGGATAGCATCACTGATTCAATGGACATGAACTTGGGCAAACTCCAGGAGATGGTGGGGGATAGCCTGGTGTGTTGCAGTCCATGGGGTAATGAAGAATCGGACATGACTTGGTGACTGAGCAAAAAATTAAGAAAACTCAGGAGGATTGTTTAAGCAAATAACTTTCAATTTTAATAAATATTTATTAACAAAGAAAAAACAATTCTCCTGAGTTTCCTTAATTTGTTGTTTAATCACCAAGTCATGTCTGATTCTTTGCTATGTGTACCTCAATGTTCATCACATCACTGTTTATAATATCCAGGACATAGAAGCAAGATGTCCATCAGCAGACGAATGGATAAGAAAATGTGGTACATATACATAATGGAATATTACTCAGCCATTAAAAAGAATACATTTGAATCAGTTTTAATGAGGTGGGTAAAACTGGAGCCTATTATACAGAGTGAAGTAAGCCAGAAAGAAAAATACCAATATACCAACACATATATATGAAATTTAGAAAGATGGCAATGGTAACCCTATATGCTAAACAGAAAAAGAGACACAGATGTATAGAACAGTCTTTTGGACTCTGTGGGAGAATGCAAGGGTGTGATGGTCTGAGATAATAGCATTGAAACATGTATATTATCATATGTGAAACACATCACCAGCCCAGGTTCAATTCATGAGACAGGGTGCTCAGGGCTGGTGCCGTGCACTGGGAAGGGGAAGGAGGTGGGAAGGGGGTTCAGGATGGGGAACACATGAATACTCATGGCTAATTCATATCAATGTATGGCAAAAACCAATATAGTATTGTAAAGTAATTAGCCTCCCCTAAAATAAATAAATTAAAAAAAACTTGTCCCTTGCCTTGTGGTCAGCACCTCTCTTTACAATGTTATGTAAAAGGTGTCCAGAATTTGCACCCTAAGAGAGCCATCCTTGGATGAAAACTTACATACTGTGTGCTAAGCTGCTTCATCATGTCTGGCTCTTCATGACTCTATAGTCTACCAGGCTCCTCTGTCCATGGGATTCTCCAGGCAAGGATACTGGAGAGGATTGACATGCCCTCTTCCAAGGAATCTTCCAAACCAGGGATGGAACTCACGTCTCTTATATTTCTTGCATTGTCAGGTGGGTTCTTTACCACTAGCGCCAACTGGGAAACCCTAAAAAACGTTTACCTGTGATCAAATAAAGAATGGCCCCGACATATCAAAGATTCAACTCCACCTGAGAAGAGTGGTTTTAAGATAGCCAAAGGTGGATTTTCTCAGGACAAATCTAAAATATGCCTGAAATCAGATAGAGCTAATTAAGACTCAAGAGAGCATTGTCAGTGCCTCGGAGTTGGGGAGGGAAGGTCAAAGTCTATCAAGAACTGAGAATTTTATTGAATGAGGCTTTTTCTGTGTGGGAACCTTTTAGGATTGAGAAAAGAAGTGAATAATGCTAAGGAAAACAGTGGCGTTACTGCGCAGTCGTGTTATGGGGACAGAAAGGTGCAGTTTTCCTTTACAGTGTCCAGGCTGCCTGTGGGGATAAACGGACTTTGCATTCAAGGAGTCTTTGTCACTACTATACTGGGAGAATTCTATGTAAGAGAAAAAATAAGACCCGGTCTTATACATGTGAAAATGTGTCAAACCTATGCCATCTTCATTATTTGTAGTAACATAAATTAGAGACAAGGATGGCTTACCCTTTTTTTTTTGCTTAGTTTTTTCTTTCACTTTATTTCAATTCCCTGTTATGCCAGGCACCGTCTTGATCCCTGGGTGATATACAGTTGAGCAAATTTCTTCTGTGATCTTGTCTGGTGATTTCCACCTTCACTGCTAGTCACATACATTGTATTAATAGAGCCTTAGTGCTGCTTCTTTATAACCACAGTTACATTGTTGTTAGAGACTGCTTCCAGATGGGGAAACTGAATTTAAGACAGATTGCACCACTTTTTTTTTCAAGATTATATAGCTATCCAATGTTGTCGAGCCCAGTTGGTATCCCTGATGCACAGTGAGGCCAAACAAACAGAAAGGTCTGAGTTTGGAGAAGAGAAAGCTTTACTGCAGGGCCATGCAAGGGGAAAGAGGAGGCTCCTGCCCTAAAGACATGAACTCTCTGCTGGTTTTCCAAGAAGTCTTTTTACAGGCAAAATCAGGAGGGAGTCTGTACGGTGTGTAACTTTCCTCTCATTGGTTGAAGGCTGTGTTCCAGGAATCTCAATAATCAGCCTTCTGGTTCCAACCAGTCTGGAGTCCAGGAACTTTGGATAAGTCTGAAGTTGCCATCCTCTACTAGAATTTGGGCCTTAGTTCCTACAGAACTCAGAGATGTGGATCAGATTGTATGCACATCCCCCAAGGAGAAGCCCAGACCCAGACCCATAGCTGTACTATCATTTTCTTTCCTTGTTTATTGAAGTATAGCTGATATAAAGTATGGTGATTCATATTTTTTAAAGTTTATACAAGCTAGTGAATATAAAAAAAGAACACTAACAAATATGCAGACCAAACCAGTGGCTGCCAGTGGGGCAAGGAAGGAAGGAGGGGCAAGATAGGGATAGGGGATTAAGAGGTAGAAACTGTTAGGTATAAAATAAACTGTAAGTATATAATATATAACATGAGAAATACAGCCAATATTTTATAGTAACTATAAATGGAGCACTATTGTTTCTTTCTGTATTACCTGACTCCCCTAATTAGTAACTGAATCTGCCCTTTAGAAATCAGGGAAGGTCTAGGAAGCTGAAAAAAAAGGCAGACTCTTTCTCAGTTTAATCAAGTCAATGTATAAGATAAACATAAAGCCATTTGTGTTCAGAAAATATTCCTTGTTTCAAACTGTTTTAATCACAGCTGAATGCCTCCACAAACCCAGGAATAAGCAGCCAGTAGAATGGATGCTGGCCTGGTGTGTCTCAGTCTCCTTCATGACATGCAAGGGAGGATCACCACATGGTGAAGCAGACAGGTTCTGCAGTCAGATCATCCATGGCTCTACTGCAGTCTAGGAATGAAACCTGGATAAAACATTTACAGCTTCATAGCCCTTGACAATTGTCTCTGGAAAATAATGATAGCCAAATGATAGGGTCATTGCAAAGATTGCATCACACGATCTAGCCACAATATTTAGCCCAGTTTGGGCATATAATCAGTGCTCAAATAAATAGTCCCAAAAGCATAATTATAAATTAGTATTATGGACATCTTCACTAATAAATATTCTACTGTTGTTGTTCCATCGCTAAGTCACGTCTGACTCTACAACCCCATGGACTGCAGCACACCAGACTTTCCTGTCTTCTACTATCTCCCAGAGTGTGTTCAAGTTCATGTCCATGGAATCAGTGATGCCATCCAACCATCTCATTCTCTGTCACCTTCTTCTCTTTCTACCCTCAATCTTCCCCAGCATCAGGATCTTTTCTATGTATATTTAATTTTATATCAGTTCAGTTGATACGAAATTGAAAGTGAAAGTGAAGTCACTCAGTTGTGACCCCATGGATGGTAGCCTACCAGGCTCCTCCACCCATGGGATCTTTCAGGCAAGCAAGAATACTGGAGTGGGCTGCCATTTCCTTTTCCAGAGTATCTTCCCAACCCAGGGATCAAACCCCAGTCTCCTACATTGCAGACAGACGCTTTACCATCTGAGCCACAAGGGAAGCCCTCAGTTGATATAGTAAGGTCATAATTGTGGACGTTTTTCCAGTGTTGGTGAATCTGTGACTTGGTGAATTGAGTTCACCAATTTGTGAACTGGTGAATCTACACTATTGTCTGTCAATTGTGTTAGGAGAACAGAAGAACAAGATGGAATTTTGACCTATGTTGGGAAATTAATTAAATGTAAAAGCTTTCCTCCAACTTAAAAATCCTGTCCACTAATGTTGAAAAGCTTTGTCTCAATAAGCTTTAAACCACATTATGATATGCATCTCAGCAATCCACTAAAGAGATTACAAGGACAGAAAGACATCTCGTCTGTTTATACAGGTGAGCAGATACAGTTATTTATGTACATGTTAATTGTCTTGATCCAAAGACAAATAAAATTTCTTTTATCTTTGCAGCAAACAAGAAGTTATATCTTGGAACCTGGCATCTAGGCCAAACTCCAAAAGAGACAGACAGGGTACTTTACGTTTACATTTCATAAAGATAGTTTCAAGGCCTGCAAGACATTCCTGGGATACAAAGCTGGCTAGAGGTTATTCACATTTTCAAAAGTTTTGCTTCTCTCTCTAAGAGACAAGCAAAGGATTTACAATTTCAAATTTTCTAAAAGGAAACCCTCTAGGAAAAAGAAGGGGATGGAGACAGTTTTCCTTTTTGGCATTAGGGAATTCGTTTATTTCTTGAGATTTATATTTATACTTATACCTTCATGGGGGCTGCCTTGGTGCCTCAGATGACCAGATGATAAAGAATCAGCCTGCAATGCAGGATACCTTGGTTCATTTCCTGAACTGGAAAGATCCCCTGGTGCAGGAAATGGCAACCCACACCAATATTCTTGCCTGGGAAATCCCATGGACAGAGAGCCTGGCAGGCTATGGTCCATGGGGGTCTATGGGGTTGCAAAGAGACAGACACGACTGAGGAACTAACACTTTCACTTAACTTTCTTTCTCTTGCATTTTATAGATGTTTTCCAGGAGTAATGAAAAATTATATATTATCAAATTACTAAGAATCGAGAAGTTGAGGGAAGGGAAATTGAAACCAATGGTTTGAATGTTGTATAGCCATGAAAAATCCAGTAAAAATTCAGTAAATGAATTTTAATTCACTTACTGTCAGTTATATCCTTTGAAATATGATTGTCACATAGAAACATTTTAGGCTGCTTCCCTCATAGTTTAGTTGGTAAAGAATCTGCCTGCGATGCAGGAAACCCAGGTTTGATTCCTGTGTCAAGAAGATCCCCTGGAGAAGGAAATGGCAACCCATTCCAGTATTCTTGATTGGAGAATCTTATGGACGGAGGAGCCTGGCAGGCTACAGTCCCTGGGGGTCACAAGAGTCAGACACGACTTAGCTACTAAACCACCACCACTGCTATGGATTGAACTGTATCTCTCTTCACCACCAAAAATGTGTTAAGAGTCTTAGCCTCCACTACTTCAGAAGGTGATATTCTTCAAAGACAAGGTTTTACCAAGGTAAGCAAGTTAAAGAAGGCATTTAGTGTGGCCCTAACCCAGAATGATTGGCATCCTTATAAAAAGAGTAAATTCAGACACAGGGACAGACACATGTTAAGGGAAGACAGAAATCCACAAGCCAAGAAGAGAGGCCTGGTACAAATACACCACTCAGAGTCATCAGAAGGAACCAAAGCTGGCAACACCTTGATTTCAGACTCCAAGATTCCAGAACTGAGGCAATGAGTTTCTATTTTTTAGGCCACTGTGTTTATGATACTTCTTTATGGCAGAGCTGGCAATCTAACACATGTGCCATCACTGATAATTATTGTTCATTTCTACCTGGTGCTTTTTATCACTGAACTGTGGTGCTGAAGAAGACTCTAAAAAGTACCCTGGACTGCAAGATCAAACCAGTAAATCCTAAAGGAAATCAACCCTGAATAGTCACTGGAAGCAGTGATCTTGAAATTGAATCTCCAATACTTTGGCCATCTGATTTGAATAGACAGCTCATTAGACAAGACTCTGATGCTGGTAAAGACTGAGGCCAGGAGGTGAGGGGGTGACAGTGGATAAGATGGTTGGATGGCATTACCAAATCTGTGGGCATGAGTTGGAGAAAACTCTAGGAGATAGTGAAGGATAGGGAAGACTGGTGTGCTTCAGTCCATGAGATTGCAAAGAGTCAGACACGACTGAGCGACTGAACAACAAAAATGCAGCATGAAGGGTCTTAGTTCCCCGACCAGGGACTGAACTCATTTCCCCTGCATTGGAGGGCAGATTCTTAACCACTAGAGCATCAGGAAAGTTCCTTTTTGCTACTTTTACAAACTACTTCTTGCTTATGCAAGTTAAGAAAAAAATGTCTAAAGATTTTTAAGCTCATAATGGCATGTTTTTTAGACTTCTAAAATCTATTAGAGATTTTTAAGACTGGACTGCTCATTTCTCTAATTTTTATGGCCAGAATAATCCTAAAGTTCCTTCTTAAATATAATGTGTAGGTTCTTTACTTATTTGCCTCCTCACTCTTAGTATCTCTCTCCTGTCTTCTCAAAAATTCCTTGAGGTTATTGAGGCATGGTGTTGGATTTTGTTGATTAATCACTCTTTCTTCCATTGTATCTCCAGTTTTGTAGGTGTCCAGAAATGCACACTTTATAAATATTGGAGACTATTAATCTCTGACTCCTTATGTAGTCTGTATGCTATGTCTCTTCATCTGTGTCTGACTAGTTGCGACCCTATGGACGGCCAGGCTCCTCTGTCCATGTGAGTCTCCAGGCAAGAATACTGGAATGGGTGGCCATGTCCTCCTTCATGGGACCTTCCCAGACCAGGTATTGAACCCTTGTCTCTTACACCTTCTGCATTGGCAGGAGGATTCTTTACCACTAGTGCCACCTGGGAATTTGAAGGTAATTCCTGCTTGAGCTGCTGTCCTTCTTCTAACATTCAACTAACTGCAGCAAGTAGTGTTCACACATCAATATTAAGTAGATGGAGGTTCTCCTGGGTCAGGTCTGGGAAAGTGAAAGAAAGTGAAGTCACTCAGTCATGTCTGACTCTTTGTGACCCCATGGACTGTAGTCTACCAGACTCCTCCATTCATGGGATTTTCCAGGCAAGAATACTGGAGTGAGTTGCCATCTCCTTCTCCAGGATATCGTCCCAACCCAGGGATTGAACCCTGGTTGCCTACATTATAGGCCGTCACTTTACCGTCTGACCACAAGGGAAGTCTGGGAGGGGCACACAAAGTCCACTCAGATGCCATTGGCTAGAAGTCATTCCTATGACCACACCCAAATTCAGGGGAGACTGGGAAAGGTAGTCCAACCATGTGCCCAAGAAAAATTAGGCAATGAGTTTTGGTGGACAGTCAATATTCTCTGTCACATGTCACATATCACCCTTGCTTTCTTCAGATTTGTAAAATCAATCTAAACATTCCTAAACATCATGTTTTAGTTTGCTTTTTTAATCTGCTTTTTCTTTCTGTGTTGCTGTTTTTGTTGTTGCTGTTAATTTGTTTGTTTTACATTATCTTTCTTGTCCTGGATATTCTCATTACCTCACTGGTATTATTTATCCAATAATAGAGTCCTCCCTCAGTGTTCTTTGCAGATGGGTTTCAGTACCCTCTCTTCCCACTCTTCAGCAGGAGCAATATCTGAGGATGCTCAAGTCCTTTATATGAAATGATTTCGTATCTGCATATAACCTATGTATGCACATCCTCCTGTGTATGTTTAATAATTTCTTGATTACTTGTAATACCTAATATTATACAATGTAAATTCTATGAAAATAGTTGCCAGTAGGTGGTAAATTCAAGTTTTGCTTTTGGGACCTTTCTGGATTTTTTCTCCCTAAATATTTTCAGTCTGTGATTGGCTGAAATTGGCAGATGTAGAACCTGTAGATATGGGGTGCCAACTGTACTTCCTGGATTCTGTCATTGATCACTGGGTCGTTGACAATCCTCCTAACAAAGTTGACATAGCAGGCATCAGAACATAGTGTGAGAGGCAATGGGAAGTTTGACTGGTAATAAAGAAGATAAACAGGAAAACAATAAAAAAGAAATTTTTATCTCATTTTCCTTTGAAGATATTTCATTTTTCTTCTTTTGATGCATTTTATAAAAATGCCTTTTATTCATGCTATGGCTTATAGGTGAGTGAGCTTTAGGCCTGATTTCTTTAAAGTTGCTTTTGAACTTTTCTCCAGTAACGATCATAATTATACTTCAGCAATTATATACGAATTACACATTGATGTAAGAAGCAAAGTAATGAAAACATGAGATGAATAGTATGGTATAAAGAAAAATTAATGTTTGTTCTTTGTCTATAGTTCCTGACACAAAGCTTCAAAAACTCTTGGAATTTTTTAAATGATAGAGTTGCCTTTTGTTATTGATGCTTGATTTTATGTTAACAAGGCAATTGATGGAGATGGCTTTCGAATGAAGACTAGTTGCCAGAGACAGCAAACATGTGATTAGGAAACTGAAATTATCGGTACCTGCTCACCACCCTTCCCGAAGGGAAAGAGAGGCTGAAGACTGAGTTTAATCATGTGGTTAATGATTTAACTAATCATGCTTCCATAATGAAACTTTTTGAAAAACACTGCACAATGAGGCTTAGAGAACCCCCTGATTGGTAAACATATTGATGTACCAGAAGGGTGGTGCCCTCAGACTCCAGGAAGACAGAAGCTCCTGGGCTTACGACTCATCCAGACTTGCCCAGTGTACCTTTTCATCTGCTGTTCATTTGCATTCTTTATATTCAAATGATACTCCTTAACTATAGCACTTTCATGAGTTCTGTGATCTCTGTTCATTTCCAAGGTAAACCATTCAATATCACTGTTATCCAAGTCTTCAGTAAGACTGAAGAAGTAATTTCCTCTTCTGTAATGCTTAAGAAGCTGAAGTTGAACAGTTCTATGAAGACCTACAAGACCTTCTAGAATTAACACCCGAAAAAGATGCCCTTATCCTTATAGGAGACTGGAATGCAAAAGTAGGAAGTCAAGAGATAACTGGAGTAACAGGCAACTTTATCCTTGGAGTACAGAATAAAGCAGAACAAAGGCTAATAGCGTTCTGCCAAGAGAACACACTGGTCATGGCAAACACCCTCTTCCAGCAACACAAGAGAAGACTTTACACATGGACATCACCAGATGGCCAACACTGAAATCAGATTGATTATATTCTTTGCAGCCAAAGATGGAGAAACTCTATACAGTCAGCAAAAACAAGACCAGGAGCTGACTGTGGCTCACATCATGAACTCCTTATTGCCAGATTCAGAATGAAATTGAAGAAAGTGCAGAAAACCACAAGGTCAAACCACATTCAGGTATGACCTAAATCAAATCCCTTATGACTATACAATGGAAGTGAAAAATAGATTTAAAGGACTAGATCTGATTGACAGAGTGCTGGATGAACTATGGATGGAGGTTCATGATACTGTACAGGAGACAGGAATCAAGACCATCCCCAAGAAAAAGAAATGCAAAAAAGCAAAATGATTGTCTGAGGAGGCCTTACAAATAGCTGTGAAAATAAGAGAAGTGAAAAGCAAAGGATAAAAGGAAAGATATACCCATCTGAATGCAGAGTTCCAAACAATAGCAAGGAGAGATAAGAAAGCATTCCTCAGTGATCAATGCAAAGAAGTAGAGGAAAACCATAGAATGGGAAAGATTAGAATCTATTCAAGCAAATTAGACATACCAAGGGAACATTTCTTGGAAAGATGGGCTCCGTAAAGGACAGAAATGGTAGGGACCTAACAGAAGCAGAAGATATTAAGAAGGGGTGGCAAGAACACCCAGAAGAACTGTACAAAAAACATCTTCATGACCCAGATAATCGCAATGGTGGGATCACTCACCTAGATCCAGACATCCTGGAATAAGAAATCAAGTGGGCCTTAGGAAGCATCACTATGAACAAAGCTAGTGGAGGAGATGGAATTCCAGTTGAGCTATTTCAAATCCTAAAAGATGATGTTGTAAAAGTGCTGCACTCAATATGCCAGCAAATTTGGAAAACTCAGCAGTGGCCATAGAACTGGAAAGGGTCAGTTTTCATTCCAATCTCAAAGAAAGGCAATGTCAACGAATGTTCAAACTACTGTACAATTGCACTCATCTCACACGCTAGCAAAGTAATGCTCAAAATTATTGAAACCAGACTTTAGCAATACGTGAACTGTGAACTTCCAGGTGTTCAAGCTGGATTTAGAAAAGACAGAGGAATCAGAGATCAAATTGCCAACATCTGATGGATCATCGAAAAAGCAAGAGAGTTTCAGAAAAATATCTATTACTGCTTTATAGACTATGCCAAAGCCTTTGACAGTCTGGATCACAATAAACTGGAAAATTCTGAACGAGATGGGAATACCAGGTCACATGATCTGCCTCTTAAGAAACCTGTATGCAGGTCTAGAAGCAACAGTTAGAACCAGACATGGAACAACAGACTAGTTTCAAATAGGAAAAGGAGTACATCAAGGCTGTATGTTGTCACCCTGCTTATTTAACTTACATGCAGAGTACATCATGAGAAATGCTGGGCTGGAAGAAGCACAAGCTGGAATCAAGATTGCAGGGAGAAATATCAATAGCCTCAGATATGCAGATGATACTACCCTTATGGCAGAAAGTGAAGAAGTACTAAAGAGCCTCTTGGTGAAAGTGAAAGAAGAAAGTGAAAAAGTTGTGTTAAAGCTCAACATTCAGAAAACTAAGATCATGGCATCCTATCCGTGGAGGCCATGGCAAATAGATGGGGAAACAGTGGCAAACTTTATTTTTCTGGGCTCCAAAATCACTGTAGATGGTGATTGCAGCCATGAAATTAAAAGACGCTTACTCCTTGGAAGGAAAGTTATGACCAATCTAGAAAGCATCTTGAAAAACATATTGACATTTTTTGTCAACAAAGGTCCCTCTTGTCAAAGCTATGGTTTTTACAGTGGTCATATATGGATGTGAGAGTTGGACTATAAAGAAATCGGAACACCAAAAAATTGATGCCTTTGAACTGTGGTGTTGGAGAAGACTCTTGAAAGTTCCTTGCACTGCAAGGAGATCCCACAAGTCCATACTAAAGGAGATTAGTCCTGGGTGTACATTGGAAGGACTGATGTTGAAGCTGAAACTCCAATACTTTGGCCACCTGATGTGAAGAGCTGACTCATTTGAAAAGACTCTGATGCTGGGAAAGATTGAGGGCAGGAGAAGGGGATGACAGAGGATGGGACGGTTGGATAGCATCACTGAGTCAATGGACATGGGTTTTGGTAGACTCTGGGAGTTGGAATTGAACAGGGAGACCTGGCATGCTGCAATTCATGGAACTGCAGAGTTAGACATGACTGAGTGACTGAACTGAACTGCGAGCAATCTGGAAAATTACTGAAATTGTGGAAACTTTGGGAATCCCCAGATTTGTAGCTGCATGGACAAGAAGTGCTGTTGTATTGGAGACACAAAGTACTTGGAGCTGGTGGCTGAAATAAGACCAGTCTTATGGGGCTGAGTCCCTAATCTGAAGGATCTGAGCCAATTCTTAGTAATGAGTGCCAGAACTCAATTGGCTCAGATGGTAAAAAAAAAAAAAATCTGCCTGCAATACAGGAGACCTGGGTTTGATCCCTGGGTCAGGAAGATCCCCTGGAGAAGAGAATGGCAACACACTTCAATATTCTTGCCTGGAGAATCTCATTAACAGTGCAGGTTGGCAGACTACAGTCCATGGTGTCACAAAGAGTCAAACATGACTGAGCAATTAACAACACTTATAAAGGACCATGTCTGTAAATCTTATACTTCTATGTAGTCAATGATAGCACAAATTAATACATATTGGAGATAGATCCTGGCAGAAATAGGCAAGAATATCAGTTATTTTTGTAACATACTCACTGTTTAAAAAAATGAAAAAGAACATCCATAGTATTATGTTTTGACACAATAGGCTCAAAGTTGCATAGATTGAATGTTTGTGTCCCTCTAAAAATTCACATGTTTAATCCTCCAACATCCTTTCTTTATTACTGAACCCACAGGTTTTTCATAAGCTTCCAATTTTCCAAATGTTTCAATTCTCCAGAACAACAGTGTTTTCAGGGGAGAACATGGTGCAGGCAGCCATTTGCATGCCTTGTTTGTAGAGCACATATTTTAAAAGTGTCATGATTAGAGTCTAGTTTGCCCAGCACTCTGGTGTATGGCTGTAGTTTCAGTATACTGACTAAGCATGTCTCTCAAGGGTCCTGATTTGGATGATAAACTACACCTATCATCCTATTTCTAAGGCAAGGACCATGTGTATCTTAGTGCAGGAGAGTAAAAACTGCCTCAAAAACCTTGCATTGTTCTCTAAGATAAGGAAATGGGTCTCCCACATCCCAAACTCCTTCAGTATGAGCTTTCCTTGAGTTGACTCAAGGGTGTTAGGGGACATGGGTCTGAGGTTGCCTTGAGTCCTCATAATCAAGATAGTCTCTTGGAGTGTCCAGGAAATGCAACCCATCTATGCTTCCACTGAGACTGAAACAGACGCACATGCACGTGCATGCACATGCGTGTGTGTACACACATGCAAATGTGTCTGTGTGCACATGTGTTTGGGGGTGTGTGGTAGGAACCTATTTCCTCAGTAAGAAGAAAAGTGGAAACACAGAGAAATGCTCTTTACTGCTGGAACTGCCTCCTTCTTGTTTGCAATATGAAGAAGAAATGAAAGAAACAGAGATTGATTTAAAGTCACTGATGACTCAGGGTCCTCTGTCTCCTCAGTTCCTAAGAACACACTTCAGTGAGAAGCTCTAATAGGAACCTGTTCTGGAAGAGATACACATTCAGAGCTGCTATGCAAAGCCCTGAGACTCTTTCCTAGCAAAGCTCCAAGCAGGATACACAAAATCCTAGCAACTCATTGAAGATGCCTGTATTTTACTATGAGGGTTTTCTGTACTTGAATTCCAAAGGTCACACCCTGGGCAAGAAACTTTGTGAGAGTAAAGGCAGAGTTAGTTTGTCCAGGATGTGAGAATTTGGAAGGAAGACTGGAGGGCTGTTGCTGAACTAGAGTAGGAGTGGGGAGAAAGAGGGAGGAAAAGAGGGGAAAAGAAGAGAAGATGTCATGTCATACCCTGTAAAGAGAGCTTCCCTGGTGGCTCAGAGGGTAAAGCATCTGCCAGCACTGCAGGAGACCTGGGTTCAATCCCTGGGTGAGGAAGATCCCCTGGAGAAGGAAATGGGAACCCACTCCAGTATTATTGCCTGGAGAACCCCACCGATGGATGACCCTCATAGGCTACAGTCCACGGGGTTGCAAAGAGTCAGACACGACTGAGCGAGTTCACATTCACCCTGTAAAGAAGGTCAAGTAGGGTGAATGGTAGGGAAAGCCACTAAATTTGGGGTTACAGTATTACTATGTGTTGGGTCAAGGCAGAAGAACTTGAATGTAAAAGAACTTGTATGTAAAAGAATCGTAGTTGAGAAAGTATAGCTAGAAACCATTAATTGATGCCAATAAAATTCTTTCTTCAGCTCTCACATTGTTCTGCTAACTCCAACCATGTTATCAGCTCATTCTATATGACACTGATGGACACAGTAAAGAAACCAAAATTTCTTTCAGAAACAAATGCGTTCTTCCAACAAATCCACATGTGCACAATAGGAAATCAAATAGAAGAGCTAAGTAAGACCGAGGATATTAAAGTGTCTGGGATCTCTGATTTTGATGTCTGAGATATCTTTTAGGTATTTTTAGATACATGTCATCCCTGGGTTGGAAAGATCCCCTGGAGAAAGAAATGTCAAACCACCCCAGTATTCTTTCCTGGAAAACCCCATGGACAGAGGAGATTGGCAGGCTGCAGTACAAGGGGGTGGGAGTCAGACATGACTTGGCAATTAAACAACAAAGTTTTAGATGAGTGGTTGTTAAGAAAACACAAAATCATCACTGAAACTTTAACTGAATCCAGAATTAAACCAAGAAAGGAAATATGCCTGATAAGAAGTTAATAGGGTAGGAAATCACAGAAATACTTATTTATTATTGTATCTTTTAAAACACAATAGACAAAAGAAATACTAAAGTCAGAGAACTTTGCATAACACAAAATTTGCAGTTTTTTTCCACCTTCAAACCTCCATTAAAGAACTGAAGTGAGAAGAGAGGGGTATTGAGTGAACCTCAAATTGTTTGTTTCTTGCCTCTTTATACAAATGTTGTAAACTTTATGCAACAAATTTTCTTTAGATGCAGACAACTACTGTAAGTAGAAAAAACCTATTCATTTGCCCAATAAAATTTCACTGACTGTGTGCCAGGCATATGACACAACTTAAGAACCACATGTGACCCCAGATTCATAGGATATCCTACCTATTCCTGTAGTAAGACAGCTCATTCAGAGCATCTCCAAACTACCTACATAGGTGGTTCACATAAGCAAGGCTTATTTGTCAGGAGTGCATTGTGATGTGATGGACACAAACACCAAGGGGGAAACACTTGTATATGCGCCCTTCTCCCTCCATTTCAGGTCAGGACATCCTTATACTCTGGACAGTCTTCTCACCTAGTGGACGTGATAGATGTGGTGGAGTAACTCCTCTTTCTCCTGACAGGGTTGATGCTGAGCCCAGCCTCATGTCTGTCCAGGGAAAGTCCAGGGGTCTAGTCGCTCTAGTACCATCATGACAACAAGCAGCAGCAGCGGCTCCGTCTATATCCAAGACCCCCTCTGTCAATAGTCTGCCCTCTACCCATTCCTAAAAAGATGGACCCAGAGCCATCCTTCCCCTGAGGTCTCCCAAATTTGCTGCATTAGAGACTGGAGCCCACTTCCATTGCCTCAAGAGTGAGGGCTGATGTTTTCATTTGCTTTGCTGTGTTTGCCTTTCCTGTGAAGA
Organism: Antilocapra americana; assembly: GCA_007570785.1. NCBI lineage: Eukaryota > Metazoa > Chordata > Mammalia > Artiodactyla > Antilocapridae > Antilocapra > Antilocapra americana. The sequence goes on from ML660205.1 coordinate 117,109, forward strand.
GAAAATTGGCAACAAGAGAAACGAGTGTTTCTGAGGTTACCAATTGAGTACAAGATGAAATTTCGTTCATAAGAAATTTGTTCCAATTACACAAAAATTTGCCCTTAGAACTTTGTTTATTAGTGGGCAATAAGAGTGACAGAATTTATTGAAAGAAACCCTCATATCATACACCATTATACACAAAAATGAACGGTTTTTTTACAGAATTTTTTTTTTTACTGTGGTAAAAGTTAGTATAATATATAATACTGTATACTGACTATAGTCAGTATAATTATATAAAATATACTGCTTTAAGCATATTTAGCTGTACAGTTCAGTGACACTAAGTACATTCACATTGTTCTGCAACACTCACCATCATCTGTCTCTGGGATTTTTCACCTTCCTAAACTGAAAATCTGTCCCCTTTAAACACTGACTCCCCACTCCCCTCTTACATCCACCCCCTGACTCCTGACATCTACCAGTGTTCTTTCTGACTCTATGAATTTGACTGTTCTAGGTACTTCATGTAAATGGAATCAAACAGCAGATTTGCACCTACTGTATATTGGCATGCATTTTTAAGGTTAACTTAAATATATGTCCTAAAAATAGACTGTTCAGTTCAGTCACACAGTCGCATCTGACTCTTTGTGACCCCATGGACTGCATCACACCAGTCTTCCCTGTCCATCACCAACTCCAGGAACTTACTCAAACTCATGTCCATTGGGTTGATGATGCCATCCAACTACCTCATCCACTGTCGTCCCCTTATCCTGCTGCCTTCAAACTTTCCCAGCATCAGGGTATTTTCCAATGAGTTAGTTCTTTGCATCAGGTGGCCAAAGTATTGGAGTTTCAGCTTCAGCATCAATCCTTCCAATGAATATTCAGGTCTGATTTCCTGTAGGATTGACTGACAATGTCCTTGAAGCCCAAGGGACTCTCAAAAATCTTCTCTGAACCACAGTGCAAAGACATCAGTTCTTTGGTGCTCAGCTTTCTTTATGGTCCAAATCTCACATTTATACATGACTACTAGAAAAACCATGGCTTTGAGTAGATGGATCCTTGTTCGCAAAGTAATGTCTCTGCTTTTTAATATGCTAAGTTGGTCATAGCTATTTTTCCAAGTAGCAAGCTCCTCTTAAATTAATGACTGCAGTTCACCATCTACAGTGATTTTTGGAGCCCAAGAAAATGAAATTTGTCACTGTTTCCATTGTTTCCCCATCTAGTTGCCATGAAGTGATGGAACCAGATGCCGTGATCTTTGTTTATTGAATGGTGAGCTTTAAGCCAACATTTTTACTCTTCTCTTTCACTTTTATCAAGAGGCTCTTTAGTTCTTCTTCACTTTCAGCCATAAGGGTGGCGTCATCTGCATATTTTAGGTTATTGGTATTTCTTCCAGCAATTCTAATTCCAGCTTGTGCTTCATCTAGCCTGGCATTTCCCATGATGTACTCTGCATATAAGTTAAATAAGCAGGGTGACAATATACAGCCTTTACGTACTCCTTTTCCAAATTGGAATGAGTCCCATATCCAATTCTAACTGTTGCTTCTTGACCTCCCTTGTGCTATACAGTAGGTTCTCATTAGTTATCTACTTTATAATATTGTCAATGGTATGTATATATATGTTAATCCCAATCTCCCATTTCGTCCGACCCCCTTTTAACTCTTGGCGTCCATGCATTTGTTCTATATGTCTGTGTCTCTACTTCTACCCTGTAAATAGATTCATCTATATCATTTTTTAGATTCCACATATATGCTTTAATGTATGATATTTGTTTTTCTCTTTCTGGCTTATACACACACTTTTTGGGGATTATTTACAGAAGTTTAGCTGCAGTTTGGTATGGCTGACACAACTTGAGAGGCAGAGGGACAAATTAAAACTCAAATGACAGAAAGCTACAATCCACTGGTGTGATCACTCTTATTTGCCTATGTTTTGTGTCCTCACATATGAAAATACTCAAATTTTGTTATCCTAGACATGATGGTACATTATGTGGCTTTAAGGGTTTTTTTTTTCAAATTTGATGCAACAATGCCATTGTGTTTGTTCTTTTTATTAACAAATCCTGTTAAAAAATATGTACAAAAAGTAAATAAATATTTAAGTGTGAAAGGATTCAGCTTTCTTAATGGTTGTGTATTTTAATTAAGAAAACTTGATTATGAAAAGGGCTTTCCAGGTTGCTTAGTGGTAAAGAATCTTGCCAGTGTAAGAGACATAGGAAATGTGAGTTTGATTCCTGGGTTGGGAAGATCCCCTGGAGAAGAAAATGGAAACCCACTCCTGTACTCTTGCCTGGGAAATCCCATGGGAGTTTCTGAGTCAGACACAGTTGAACGTGCATGAGTGGTTTTGAAAAGTAAAGGGACATTAACAATACAATAAATGCTGGAGAGGATGTGGAGAAAAGGGAACTCTCTTACACTGTTTGTGGGAATGCAAACTAGTACAGCCACTATGGAGAACAGTGTGGAGATTCCTTAAAACACTGAAAATAGAACTGCCATATGACCCAGCAATCCCACTGCTGGGCATACACACCGAGGAAACCAGAATTGAAAGAGACACGTGTACCCCAATGTTCATCATGGCATTGTTTACAGTAGCCAGGACATGGAAGCAACCTAGATGTCCATAAACAGATGAATGGATAAGAAAGCAGGGGTACATATACACAATGGAATATTACTCAGCCATTAAAAAGGATTCATTTGAATCAGTTCTACTCAGGTGGATGGAACTGGAGCCTGTTATACAGAGTGAAGTAAGCCAGAAGGAAAAACAAAAATACAGTATACTAACACATATATATGGAATTTAGAAAGATGGTAATGAGAACCCTGCACGCGAGACAGAAAAAGGAACGCAGATGTATAGAACAGACTCATGGACTCTGTGGAAGAGGGCAAGGGTGGGATGATATTGGAGAATGGCACTGAAACATGTTAATTATCATATGTGAAATCAATCGCCAGCCCAGGGCTGATGCTCAGGGCTGGTGCACTGAGATGTCCCAGGGGGAGGGAATCGAGAGGGAGGAGGGAGGGTGGTTCTGGAGGGGGAGCATCTGTAAACCCATGGTGGTTTCATGTCATTGTATGGCAAAACCAACACAATAAAGAAAAAAATGAATAAGAAATATAAGAAAAAAAAGAGAAGAATGGATAAGAAAGCAGGGGTACATATGCACAATGGAATATTACTCAGCCATTAAAAAGGATTCATTTGAATCAGTTCTACTCAGGTGGATGGAACTGGAGCCTGTTATACAGAGTGAAGTAAGCCAGAAGGAAAAACAAAAATACAGTATACTAACACATATATATGGAATTTAGAAAAATGGTAACAAGAACCCTGCATGCGGGACAGCAAAAGAAACACAGATGTATAGAACAGTCATGTGGACTCTGTGGAAGAGGGCAAGGGTGGGATGATATGGGAGAATGGCATTGAAACATGTTAATTATCATATGTGAAATCAATCACCAGCCCAGGTTTGATGCTCAGGGCTGGTGCACCAGGATGACCCAGAGAGAGTGAATTGGGAGGGAGGAGGGAGGGGGGTTCTGGAAGGGGAACATATATATACCCATGGCAGATTCATGTCAATGTATGGCAAAACCAACACAATAAAGTAAAGAAAAAAACAATACAATTAAAGATGAAGTCATGACACATTCATAGCTAAGAACCACATGACAAAAATGGCTCTCTTCACATTTCTTAGAAGAATTTAACTAAGCAGAAAATCATAAGATAGAGGATGCTCAAATTTTTTTCTCTTTCAAATTTCTGAACAGAAAGAAAGAGAATGATGTTCTAACTTGGCCTTCATGTTCTGGCTGCCTTTTGCTGCCAGAACATATATTGTTTAGTATTAGCATCTTGGACACTCATCTTTACCAGGTACTCAGTGTTTCCTCTTGCTCTCTAAAGCTTTTATTTTCTATTTTGTTCAGATTCTATCAAATGAGTGATACAACTAGGGTTTCTCATGGAGCTGTCAACTTACAATTGGCTCTGAAAGTAACCTATTTTTCTATTTCATGTATTTAATAACCTACATGTGCCTATTAAGCACATCATAAGAAAAAATTATTTTTCAGAATAATCAATAAGATATAAGGCATTCCTTGACACCAGTGTCTTATAATGTTTCATGTGACATTTGAACACATTTTGCATATTCCTTTAAACATATAACTAGACTGTATATAAAAACTAAGAAAGAATTACTATGTTAAGAAACAGGGACTTTTGTTTTTAATACACATTTTAAAAAAATAAGATGTAAAGGAAAAAAAAGCCACTGTATCCTGAAAAGGATAACAAACACACTAACACATAAAACCCAACTTATATAAGGCATGGGTAGTATAAAATATTTGAGTGCCTCTTTTTCAACTCCACCTAGTCACCTAGTTCATGTTTTCTTAATGTGTGTCTGAAATAATTCTGTATATTTAAGACTTCTTTAAACCTAAGTATATGAGGTAGCTTCAAAATAATGTTTTCGTCTATAACATTTAATCATGTATCTCTCATTTAATGATACTTTATTAAAGTCAAGGTTTTCTTTTCTAAAAAAATAAATAAAATAAAAAGATATCAAATGATGTCAAGAAACTGACACACCAAGAACATTTTCAACAGCTACTAAGTATTGCCTACTTAGAAACATGTCAGGATAATATTGAACCCTCTACCAACCATCCAATTTCTTTCAAATGCCAAAGCTTTACATTGTTTTTTCATCATAGCTAAGTTCACTGCTCGACCTGCCTGAGCTGCCATTCCTGGAGCTCGAGCAGGTGCTGCAAGCTCCACTGCTGGAAGTCAGCAACAGAAGTTGATGAGGAAGACTGGCAAATCTGTTATAGCAGACAGATAGTAAAAATACTTAATCAAGCTCAGAACCTCCTAAGGAAAATAGTACATCCATGTAAAGACTTATGAGAATTGACTGAATTAATATTTTAAAGCTGTTGGAATAGTACTTGGCATGTGGTAAACACACAATAAATGTTAGCTGTTGCTATTCTAGTCAGAAGTTATTGGTAGTTAATTTAAAATAATAATTTTTAAAATTAAGGTAAAAACTGAACCTAAGCCAGACCATGTGGGGCCACGCAAGACAGACGGGCCATGGTGGAGAGGTCTGACAGATTGTGGTCCACTGGAGAAGAACGGCAAACCACTTGCCTTGAGAACCCCATGAGCAGTATAAAAAGGCAAAAAGATAAGACACTGAAAGATGAACTCCCCAGGTCAGTAGGTGCGCAATATGATACAGGAGATCAGTGGAGAAATAACTCCAGAAAGAATGAAGGGATGGAGCCAAGGCAAAACCAATACCCAGTTGTTGATGTGACTGGTGATCAAAGCAAGGTTAGGTTGAGATAATTTAAATGCTTGTGCATGTAATTGTCTAGGATAAACATATACCTATCCTCCAAAGGACATTAGTTAGATTACAGGTATATAATACTCACTTGTACTTTTAAAATCCAAAATTTCTGGAGACTGAAATTTTAATTAGCTTTGAAATCAAAACTTGTTTAAACACTGAAGCTGATCCAAATTGTTTGAAACTATTTGGATCTTTGATCAAATTTTTTGTGAATATTTAAGTGTTTGCTGCAGAAATATGAACATTGCTGCTTCTGACCCGACTGAGAACATTACATGATACAGTATGTGCCCAATATTACTTTCTAAATCTAAAAATTTTACTGTGGGAGCACATCTGGCCCCCAAGGCTTGGGAAACAGAATGAGAACCCGCAAGTCTTGAGAAAGTAACTAATGTGATGACCTACAAATTCTGCTTGGCTTTTACTGATTTTTTTGGAAAATATCTTCAATGTAATTTTAAAAACTTATTCACCTCAAAGTTGATGGCAATATGTACTAACTGGCCATGGGTCCTTAGGTAACACTGTCTCCCTGAATTTCATGTTCTTCAATCAACAAATAAAGTAATCAGGTTTTTCCAAAGAGATGAGATATAAAATAATTGAATGCATGTAATGAAAGATTCATCAATCTATAAGCTGTACTGCAGATATACAATTTTTATTTTCTTTATGTTAATAATTGAAACATATATATACCCATGGCAGATTCATGTCAGTGTATGACAAAACCAACACAATGAAGAAAATTTAAAAAAGAAAAGAAATGAATTCATGTGATAAAGGCAAAATTCTTATCACAGTGCCTGACACAGAGTGAGTAAGTACACCACTAGCCACATAAAGATAAAAGGTTAATTCATAAATTAAAAAGCCAAAAAAAGTAGCAATTCATCAAAAAGCAGGATCTAGAAAGGAATTGTGTGGGTGGAGAGAAGTAGGGTTGTTATTGCTTAGTTACTAAGTGGTATCCAACTCTTCTGCAGCTCACCAGGCTTCAAAAAAAAAATTGACATCATTCTTCAATAATTTATTTGGCTCTCATACTCAGTAGTTATTTTTAATAACTACTGACATATTATTAACTATTAGTATGAAACACATTTTAAATATTTCATATCTATATCATATATGTAAATTTATATATTTTACATATGATATAAATAAATTCACCATTTTTAATTGACAAGTAAGTGTTCTTGGCACGGCCAGTAATGCAGGTTCTGATTTTAACATGGATCTTTTTAAATTTCATACTGTTAGTAAACAAAGCAATGCCATTGGAGAATAAAAAAAAAAATCCTTTGAAGGATTTAAAAGGACAGAGGTAACTGCTAGTGAGACGTGGCTTTCATTACATACATCAAGATGCCTTAGTTTCTTTGTTAAACAAGCTTATAATTTGCCTGAAAAAATCAACACATTAACCAAGATCTGGTTTTATAGTTAACATAGTGATTTAATTCTTAGTCATTCTCTTTTTTATGAAATATAAACAAGCAAAATTAATAAAAAAAATTGTTACTCCCATGCAAACCTATAATATATATTGTGGTGCTGGTAGCAGTAATAGTAATAGTAATATCATCAACTTCTATTTTCAGACTCTTTTATAAATCATTGATCATTTTCATGTAAGGCTTTATTTAAAAATCCCCAAAATTCTAATCAACAGGTCAAGTATATTTTCTAATAATAGGTTACAAACTTGTCCTGAACATTACCAAAGAGATAAAGGCAGCAAAGCTAGATATGTTTCTAGGGTGTTTTACAACATTTAACATGTTGGAGGAATAATGTAGGTGTCTGAGAATACTATAATGACTTCAATAATAATTTATTATTTCAAAAGAAACTGATACTGAATTTTTATTGTTTTTTGAAGTATATCATTTACCACTTCCCAGTATGAGTACAGTAGTATTGATATGTACAATCAATATACTGACAGTATAGATTTCCAGAAAATGCATGATTTTATGAAATTCTGTATTTCCAGAACTGACTCATTCTCACAAAGAGGCAGACACAGAAGGATACAACCATTGGTTTGATGCTAATGTCATTCTGTATATGGAATGTTAATAGAAAGGAAAAATGCAGCAGTTTCCTTAATAGATAAAGTAATGAAGCTTTCAAAAGAGGTAACTGCTGAGCTGATGATTTATGCCAAATGTAATACTTTCCACAATGAATTTTCCATATATTCCTAATGATAACTTCCAAAACTATAAAGTTTTGTTTTATGGAGCTGTATCATATCCTTCCCAGAACATTATTTCTCAATGATATCATTATTACACATAATTTAACTCCATAGATAACTTAATTGTATTTAAAAATACATATATTTTATCTTTACAACTGGAAATCAAAGACTGTGTTTTGGCATATGTCTAAGAAAAGTGTGGATATTGGAATAAAATAAAATATTGTTGTCATTGGGAAAACATTTAATTAGTTGAATGAATATTTTACTTTCAATGTTTTATTATGAATTCAACATTTTATTATGAGCTGTGTATAAATAGTCAAAGACAGCAAAAATGAGCTTTCTAAATGCATTGAAACAATAAGAAGAAATTTCCAATTATGATGACTGCTTATAGTCTCAATTTAAATAATTAGAAAAAGCATAAACCAATAGTATACATATGTCAGAAAAATTAGCATATAACTTTGTCACCCAAGAAAAAGTTAACAAATGATTTAAGCCTTTTACAGGCTGAAACTCATGTAAGTGAACCTGAAACAAGAAAACATAACCAGTACCAATAGAAAAAAATCAATCAACAGAAACAGATACAGAAAATATGAATATTAAGGAGCCTCTTGATGAAAGTGAAAGAGGAGAGTGAAGAAGTTGGCTTAAAGCTCAACATTCAGAAAACTAAGATCATGGCATCTGGACCCATGACTTCATAGCAGACAGATGGGGAAACAGGAGAAAGTGTGGCTGACTTTATTTTCCTGGGCTCCAAAATCACTGCAGATGGTGATTGCAGCTATGAAATTAAAAGACGCTGTGGAGAAAAGGGAAACCTCTTACACTGTTAGTGGGAATGCAAACTAGTACAGCCACTATGGAGAACAGTGTGGAGATTCCTTATAAAAACTAGAAATAGAACTGCCATATAACCCAGCAAACCCACTGCTGGGCATACACACCGAGGAAACCAGAATTGAAAGAGACACATGTACCCCAGTGTTCATTGAGGCACTGTTTGCAATAGACAGGACATGGAAGCAACCTAGATGTCCATCAACAGATGAATGGATAAGAAAGCTGTGGTACATATACACAGTGGAATGTTACTCAGCCATAAAAAGAATACATTTGAATCAATTCTACTGAGGTGGAGGAAACTGGAGCCTATTATACAGAGTGAAATAAGCAAGAAGGAAAAACAACAATACAATATAATAGAAAGGAAAAACAACAATACAGTATACTAACACACACACACACACACACACACACACACACATATATATATATATAATTTAGAAAGATGGTAACTATAACCCTGTATGTGAGACAGCAAAAGAGATGCAGATCTATAGAACAGTCTTTTAAACTCTATGGTGGAGGGCAAGGATGGGATGATATGGGAGAATGGCATTGAAACATGTAAATTATCGTATGTGTAATGAATCAGCAGCCCAGGTTTGATGCATGATACAGGGTGCTCAGGGCTGATGCACCAGGATGACCCAGTGGGTTGGAATCGGGAGGCAGGTGGGAGGGGGGGTTCTGGAAAGGGAACACATGTACACCCATGACAGATTCATATCAATGTATGGCAAAACCAACACGATAATGTAAAGGAAAAAATATATAAATAAATAAATTGTAAAAAAAAATAAAAAATAAACTATGGGAAAAAAAGACACTTACTCCTTCTAAGAAAGTTATGACCAATCTAGACAGCATATTAAAAAGCAGAGACATTACTTTGCCAACAAAGGTCCATCCAGTAAAGGCTATGGTTTTTTCAGTAGTCATGTATGGATGTGAGAGTTGGACTATAAAGAAAGCTGAGCACCGAAGAATTGATGCTTTTGAACTGTGGTGTTGGAGAAGACTCTTGAGAGTCCCTTGGACTGCAAGGAGATCCAACCAGTCCATCCTAAAGGAGATCAGTCCTGGGTGTTCATTGGAAGGACTGATATTCAGGCTGAAACTCCAATACTTTGGTCACCTGATGTGAAGAGCTGACTCATAGGAAAAGACCCTGATGATGTGAAAGATTGAGGGCAGGAAGAGAAGGGGACGACAAAGGATGAGATGGTTGGATGGCATTGCTGACTTGATGGACATGGGTTTCGGTGGACTCAGGGATTTGGTGATGGACAGGGAGGCCTGGCATGCTGTGATTCATGGGGTTGCAAAGAGTTGGATACGACTAATCAACTGAACTGAACTATAATACAATATAATCTATATGTTCAAGATAGTAGAGGAAAACAATGAAAAGGAGAAAACTTGAAGACATGAACCTCCTATAGTTTAGAATTTGTAATACTTTACTTTTCCATATTTTACTTGGGAAATGTATATTTTGTGGGACCATATTGCATAGGACTTACATAAGAATAACTACTGCAGAAGAAGAACATCAGTGAACATACAGCCAGAGCAATAGCCTGTCCAAAACACAGAAAGAGAAGAAATGAATAAGTAAAAGCCTTGAAACAATAGTCCACATTTCTTGTGGGACAATAATGAGTAATTTCCCAATTGGAATAACACCTGGAGGAAGAAAATGGATATTTGAAGAAATAATTATCAACATTTTTTCCAAATTAGGTGGGAACTCTATTCAAGATCTCAGAAGCTCACTGAACCTCAAGCGATATAAATATAACAAAATAATGCCAAGACACAATATAAAAAATTGCTAGAAGTCCATGATAAAATACCTCAGAAAGAACCTAAAGAAGGTATTTCATGAAGAAAAGCAAATATAAGGCCAACAGATACCTTCTTGCCAGAAACTTCTCATGCCTAATCATAATTGAGAAACCTGTTTCTAGAACCGAAAAAAATAGTCTACCTAATACTCTATACATAGTAAAATACATTGCTGAACTAAAAGCAAATAAGGACAGTTTTAGAAAACAAAGCTGAGAAAATTTGTTAACACTAGCCCTGCAGTATGAAAAAATTTTAAAAAGAAGTTCTTTTTTTTCTTTTTTTATTGTTTTTTCCATACAATGTCAGGATATAACCATGGGTTTACATATGCTTCCCCTCCAGAACCCCCCTCCCTCCTCCCTGCCCCGCAGGAAATCTCACTGCACCAACCCCGAGCATCAATCCTGGGCTGGTGATTGATTAGACATATGATAATTAACTTGTTTCAATGTCCTTCTCCCATATCATCCCACCCTTACCCTCATCCACAAAGTCCAGGAGTCTATTCTATACATCTGCATTCCTTTTGCTGTCTCGCATGTTGGGTTCTCGTTACTGTCTTTCTATATTCGATATATATTTGTTAATATACTGTATTGTTGTTTATGCTTCTGACTTACTTCACTCTGGATAATGGGCTCGAGTTTCGTCCATCTGAGTAGAATTGCTTCAAATGAATTTTTTTTAATGCTGAGTAATATTCCATTGTGTATATGTACCACAGCTTTCTTATCCATTCGTCAGTTGATGGGAATCTAGGTTGCTTCCATGTCCTGGCTATTGAAAACAATGCAGCGATGAACAATGGGGTACACGTGGCTCTTTCAATTCTGGTTTCCTCGGTGTATATGCCCAGCAGTGGGATTGCTGGGTCATATGGCAGTACTATTTGCAGCTTTTTAAGAAACCTCAACACTGTTTTCCATAGTGGCTGAACTAGTTTGCATTCCCACCAACAGTGTAAGAGGGTTCCATTTTCTCCACATCCTCTCCAGCATTTATTGCTTGTAGACTTTTGGATGGCAGCCATTCTGACTGGTGTAAAGTGGTACCTCATTGTGGTTTTGATTTGCATTTCTCTGATAATGAGTGATGTTGAGCATCTGTTCATGTGTTTGTAAGCCATTTTTATATCTTCTTTGGAGAAATGTATGTTAAGTTCTTTGGCCCACTTTTTAATTGGCTTGTTTATTTTTCTAGAATGGAGCTGCAGGAGTTGATTGTATATTTTTGAGATTAATTGTTTGTCCGTTGCTTCATTGGCTATTATTTTATCCCATTCTGAAGGCTGTCTTTTCACCTTGCTTATAGTTTCCTTTGTTGTGCAAAAGCTTTTAATTTTAATTAGGTCCCATTTGTTTATTCGTGTTTTTATTTCCAATATACTGGGAGGTGGGTCATGGAGTATCCTGCTTTGGGTTATGGCAGAGAGTGTTTCGCCTATGTTATCCTCTAGGAGTTTTATAGTTTCTGGTCTTATGCTTAGATCTTTGATCCATTTTGAGTTTATCTTTTTGTATGGTGTTAGAAAGTGATCTAGTTTCATTCTTTTACAAGTGGCTGTCCAGTTTTCCCAGCACCACTTGTTAAAGAGGTTGTCTTTTCTCCATTGTATATTCTTGCCTCCTTTGTCAAAGATAAGGTGTCCATAGATGCAGGGATTTATCTCTGGGCTTTCTATTCTGTTCCATTGATCTGTATTTCTGTCTTTGTGCCAGTACCAAACTGTCTTAATGACTGTGGATTTGTAGTATAGCCTAAAGTCAGGTAGGTTGATTCCGCCAGTTCCATTCTTCTTGGTCAAGTTTGCTTTAGGTATATGAGGTTTTTTTGTATTTCCATACAAATTGTGAAATTATTTCTTCTAATTCTTTGAAAAAGACCTCTGGTAGCTTGATAGGAATTGCATTGAATCTATAGATTGCTTTGGGTAGTATACTCATTTTCACTATACTGATTCTTCCAGTCCACGAACATGGCACATTTCTCCATCTGTTTGTGTCTTCTTTGATTTCTTTCATCAGTGTTTTATAGTTTTCTATATACAAGTCTTTTGATTCTTTAGGTAGAAATATTTCTAAGTATTTCATTCTTTTTCTTTCGATGGTGAATGGAATTGTTTCCTTAATTTCTCTTTCTGATTTCTCACTGTTAGTGTATAGGAATGCCAGGGATTTCTGTGTGTGGATTTTGTATCCTGAAACATTGCTATATTCATTGATTAGCTCTAGTAATTTTCTCGTAGAGTCTTTAGGGTTTTCAATATAGAGGAGCATGTCATCTGCAAACAGAGAGAGTTTTACTTCTTCTTTTCCAATCTGGATTCCTTTGATTTCTTTATCTGCTCTGATTGCTGTGGCCAAAACTTCCAAAACTATGTTGAATAGTAGTGGTGAGAGTGGGCACCCTTGTCTTGTTCCTGATTTCAGGGGGAATGCTTCCAGTTTTTCACCATTGAGGATAATGTTTGCTGTGGGTTTGTCATATATAGCTTTTATTATGTTGAGGTATGTTCCTTTTATTCCTGCTTTTTGAAGGGTTTCTATCATAAATGGATGTTGAATTTTGTCAAAGGCTTTCTCTGCACCTATTGAGATAATCATGTGATTTTTATTTTTCAATTTGTTAATGTGGTGTATTACATTGATTGATTTGCGAATATTGAAGAATCCTTGCATCCCTGGGGTAAAGCCTACTTGATCATGATGTATGATTTTTTTAATGTGTTTTTGTATTCTATTTGCTAGAATTTTGTTAAGGATTTTTGCATCTAAGTTCATCAGTGATATTGGCCTGTAGTTTCCTTTTTTTGTGGCATCTTTGCCGAGTTTTGGAATTAGGGTGATGGTGGCCTCATAGAATGAGTTTGGAAGTTTACCTTCGTCTGCAATTTTCTGGAAGAGTTTGAGTAGTATATGTGTTAGCTCTTCTCTAAATTTTTGGTAGAATTCAGCTGTGAAGCCATCTGTTCCCGGGCTTTTGTTTTTTGGAAATTTCTGATTACGGTTTCAATTTCCGTGCCTGTGATGGGTCTATTAATATTATCTATGTCTTCCTGGTTTAGTCTTGGAAAGTTGTACTTTTCTAGGAATTTGTCCATTTCATCCAGGTTGTCCAGGTTATTTGCATATGGTTGCTGATAATAGTCTCTTATGATCCTTTGTATTTCTGTGTTTTCTGTTGTGATCTCTCCGTTTTCATTTCCAAGTCTGTTGATTTGGTTCTTCTCCCTTTGTTTCTTGATGAGTCTGGCTAATGGTTTGTCAATTTTATTTCTCTTCTCTAAGAACCAGTTTTTTGCTTGGTTGATTTTTGCTATGGTCTCTTTTGTTTCCTTTGCATTTATTTCTGCCCTGATCTTTAAGATTTCTTTCCTTCTACTAGACCTGGGCTTCTGCATCTCTTCCCTTTCTAGTTGCTTAAGGTGTAAAGTAAGGTCATTTATTTGATTTTTTTCTTGTTTCCTGAGGTGAGCTTGTATTGCTATGAACTTTCCCCTTAGCATTGCTTTCACAGTGTCTCATAGGTTTTGGGCTGTTGTGTTTTCATTTTCATTCGTTTCCATGCATAACTGAATTTCATTTTTGATTTCTTCTGTGATTTGTTGGTTATTCAGCAGTGTGTTGTTAAGCCTCCATATGTTGGAAGTTTTGAATGGTTCTCCTGCAGTTGATATCTAATCTCACTGCATTGTGGTCAGAAAAGATGCTTGGGATGATTTCAATATTTTTGATTTTATCAAGGTTAGATTTATGGCCCAGGATGTGATCTATCCTGGAGAACGTCCCGTGTGCACTTGCGAAAAGGGTGAAATTCCTTGTTTTGGGGTGGAATGACCTATAGATATCAATTAGGTCTAGTTGGTGTATTGTATCATTTAAAGTTTGAATTTCCTTGTTACTTTTCTGTCTAGTTGATCTATCCATTGGTGTGAGTGGTGTATTAAAGTCTCCCACAATTATTGTGTTGTTGTTAATTTCCCCTTTCATACTTGTTTGCAGTTGCCTTACATA
>ML660205.1:136473-147896 GCA_007570785.1 Antilocapra americana
CTCCCCTTCCGGGACGGATCCCCGCCCCCAACTCTGTCTCTCCCTTTTTTTTCTCTCTTTTTTCTTTTGTCCTACCTCCTCTCGTCAGCAATGGGCCGTCCCTTCAGATGCCCGATGTCCTCTGCCAGCATTTAGATCCTGTTTTATGGAGTTTGCGTGGTCTTTACAAGATCTTTTGGTGTATTTATTGGGGAGAGAGTGGTCTCCCCGTCCTATTCCTCCACCATCTTAGTTCCCCCTCCCTAAAAAGAAGTTCTTAAGATAGAAAGAAAATTGATGCCAGGTGGAACTTTAGATCTAAACAAAATAAGTAAGCATATGGGCAAATGTAAAAGATATATTTCTAATATTTTGCTCAAAAATAATTTACTGTTTATAACAAACCTTGTAAGGTTTATAATATAAATACAGATGTAAAAGCGTATGGCAATAATAAACAGTAAGGAAGAAATAGACTATAGTAAGGTTTTTAAGGGCTTCCCAGGTAGGTGCTGGTGGTAAAGATGATGCTTGCCAATATAGGAGACATAAGAGATATGTGTTTTATCCCGGGGTGGGAAAGATCCCCTGGAGGAGTGCAAGGCAACTCCAGTACACTTGCCTGGAGAATCACATGGACAGAGGAGCCTGGAGGCTACAGTCCACAGTGTCACAAAGAGTTAGATGTGACACTCGCAAGTTTGTTAAATTACATGTAAAGTGATGTGTTATTTAAGAATAGATACTGAAAAATTAAAGCTGTATATTTTAAACATAGAGCAAGGAACAGCAAATGGTAACATGCCACTTTTTGGAAAAAATAAAAGCAATCATTTTTCCTGGTTTTTCATTTTGTATGGCTGCTTTCACTTTACAGTTGAAAAAGTTTAGTAAGTACAGCAGAGCTCATATGGCCTGAAAAGTCTGAAATATTAACTATTTGGTTTAAAAAAATTTGCCAACCAATGACCCAGAGAAGCTACAGAACAACTATATCAGGTAAAACTAACAACCAATAGTGTAAATAAAATGGAATGATTATAAGTAAAACTGTTTAAAACCTGTTAATCCAAAGAAGGCAGAGAAAAAAAAGAAAGAGGTACTCATAACATCTGGAACAAGTGAAATACGACTGCAAGATGGTAGTTTTAAACTCAGTTATATTGATATTTGATACCAGGGAAGCCTGGCATGCTGCAGCCGCTGGGGTCTCAAAGAACTGGATGTGGCAGAGCCACTAACAACAACAATATTATTATTTATACTAGATGTAAATGGATTAAACATTTCGATTTAGAGGCAGAAATCATCAGATGGGATTATAAGAAGCAATACCCAGCTTTATGTTGTCTAAAAGAAGACCACTTAAAATGTAAAGAAAGAAATAGATTAAAGATAACAGCGTATAATTATATGTTATGCAGTCACAAATCTAAAGAAAATTTGAATTATTGCATTAATATTAAAGCAGATCCAGGCAACAGCTTGGATACTCAACAAAAAGATTTCACAAAGGGGAAAAAAAGCCTTACAGAAGCACACTGAAAGATCCTAGCTGAGTGAGTGTTTCTAGACATCAGGGATTCTGAGAATGGGACATGAGAGGAAGGAATTAACTGCAAAAGGTCAGGAGGAACTTTCTGTCATTATAGAAATGTTCTATGTCATAGCTATGGTACAGGCTGCACTATGCTGTGCAGTTCAAAATTCATTGTGCGTGCATTTGGAATTAGGGAATTTCAACAGAATATTAATGAATATCCTATGATAACATAAATAATATGCTTAAAATCATATAGAGAGTTTACAGCTAACTTGTTGTAGGTAAATCTGTAGACTTGGTCTGTCTTGTTCATTACTGTCTCTAGATTTAGGATTATTTGTGACTCATCATACCCGAAAGTAAAAGTGAAAGTCGCTCAGTCATATGTCTTTGCAACCCCATGGACTGTAGCCAGCCAGGCTCTCCTGTCCATGGAATTCTCCAGGAAAGAATGCTGGAGTGGGTAGCCATTCCTTTTCTCCAGGGGATCTTCCAAACCCAGGGATCAAACCCAGGTCTCCTGCATTGCAGGCAGATTATCACCTGAGTCACCAGGGAAGTGAAATCATGCCTTCAGTTCAGTTCAGTCACTCAGTCCTGTCCAACTCTTTGTGATCCCATGGACTGCAGCACACCAAATCTCCCTGACCATCATTAACTCCAGGAATTTACTCAAACTCATGCCCATCAAGTCGGTGATGCCATCCAACCATCTCATCCTCTGTCATCCCCTTCTCATTCCACCCTTAGTCTTTCCCAGAATCAGGGTCTTTTCCAAAGAATCAGCTCTTTGCATCAGGTGGCCAAAGTATTGGAGTTTCAGGTTCAACATCAGACCTTCCAATGAATACTCAGGACTGATTTCCTTTAGGATGGACTGGTTGGATCTCCTTGCAGTACAAGCGATTCTCAAGAGCCTTCTCCAACACCACAGTTTAAAAGCAACAATTCTCCAGCACTCAACTTTCTTTATAGTCCAATTCTCACATCCATATATGACTAATGGAAAAACCACAGCCTTGACTAGACAGACCTTTGTTGGCAAAGTAATGTCTCCGCTTTTTAATATGCTGTCTATGTTGGTCATAACTTTTCTTCCAAGGAGTAAACATCTTTTAATTTCATGGCTGAAATCACCATCTGCAGTGATTTTGGAGCCCCCAGCAAATAAAAAGTCTGTAACTGTTTCCACTGTTTCTCTATTTGCCATGAAATATGGGACCAGATGCCATGATCTTTGTTTTCTATTTCAAATCCTGAAGAAGTTTGCCTAAAGTTCAACATTCAGAAAACAAAACAATCATGCCTAATTAGTCTTAAATGACTAAATTGGAGAACAAAATAACGAAAATCATGTGATAAATTATGATAATCAACTAATGATAAAAATGCCTCCTGTAAGTCATTTGGGGGTACTAGAAGACAGCTGCAAAATTGAAAACCATACTTATTTTTAAATTATTCAATTAATATGTTCAATACATTTTTCTTCAATGTCAGGTATTAATTCAGGTGAAGTACCTTTAAGCTTAAAGTTGTATGTGTGCCCAGATGCTAAGTCATGTCTGACTCTGTGACCCCATGGATGGACTGTAGCCCGCCAGGTTCCTCTGTTCATGGGATTTCCCAGGCAAGTATACTGGAGTGTGCTGCCATTCCCTTCCCCAGGGCATCTCCATGACTATGTCTCCTGTATGCACAGGCAGGTTCTTTACTGCTAAACCATCTGGGAAGCTCTTAAAGTAGTATATCAAACTACTAAAATGCAAATAAATAAATAAGATCTTTCCAAAACCTTTTGGATTTTCCATAGAGAAATGTATTTTTCACATTATCAGCTAGATGATAGTTGAGAGCCGAATGAGGTGGAGATTTTCTAATGACCTGTTATGTTTCAGGGCATCAGGCTTCAGTCTCCAGGATGCACTATTAACTGCTGTTTTGTTTGGTTGTTTGTTTAGCCTATGTGTAAATTCAAACAAAGGATACATTTGGCAAAAAGAATACATACACCAAAATTGCTTTCTATATAGAAAAAGGATTCTGGCAATCTCCTACCAGGACAATATGCTTTGAGGTGAAATTGCACCTTATTTGGAGGAAGCTATATAAACATTAGAATTCCAAGCCCCAGCTGATTGAATTAGCCATAACCATACACCCCCAGGTATGATTGGTAGATTTAGTAAAAAGAAATATAAGATGCCTAATTAAATTTGAATTTCAGATAAGCAACAAATGAATTTTTGTATAAGCATGTTACATTCAATATTTGGTTTCTAAATTTGCTTAAAACTTGTCCATTTTTAATCCAAATTTCAGATTTCACAGGGCATTCTCTACTTTGCCTAGCAACCTTATCCCCATGGCAGGATACAATTCCTTGTGTCTGCCCCCAGGGTTATACAACTGAATATATTCCATTATTTGAATATTAATTTGATAATCTTATGATGGCAAACTTATAGTGGCTTCAAGTATACTTCAGTTTAAGTCGTCTAAGGATTTTTATTTACGGACTTACAAAAAAGTCACATTTGCATATCAACTTGAAAGATCATAACTGAAAATATTATCTTTCACAGTCCAGTGACAGGTTTCTAGTTATAAGCACATAGTGGTAGATGCTATTTTATGAACATAATATATATTTTGCAGTGTAGAAAATAATTAGGATCAGCTATATTGGCCTAAAAATGATCTTTAATTTTATGCAGTTATTTGCACATTGATGCATCTCTCTTGGTATGAAATACACTTTAAGATTTTTGGTTCAATCTGGGAAATTTAAGAGCCGAGCTTATCTTAACTGAAGTGGCAAGAGAGCACTATGGCTCTAGAGCAGGTTTTGAAACAGTGCCCTTCCAGCTTAAAAACTTTACCTTCGGGAGGATTGATATTTATTGAGCATGTGTCCAAATGCCTTTGTATTTACACCTTCTCATAGGCTTGGGAACTAGAAAACCTCAATTCCAAAGCTATTTTATCTTCCTTTCCAATGTCAAGACTTCCACAGTTCACCCAAACCCATGTCCATTGGCTCAGTAATGCCATCCAGCCAACTCATCCTCTGCTGTCCCCTTCTCCTCCTGCCCTAGATCTTTCTGAGCATCAGGGTCTTCTCAAATGAATCAGTTCATCACAGCAGGTGGCCAAAGTATGGGAGTTTCAGCTTCAGCAGCAGTCTTTCCAATGACCACATAGGAATAATATCCTTTGGGAGGACTGATTGGAACACCCAGCAGTCCAAGGTACTCTCAAGAGTCTTCTACAACACCATAGTTCAAAAGCATCAATTTTTTGTGCTCAGCTTTCTTGATACTCAAACCCTCACATCCATACTTGACTACTGGAAAAACAATAGCTGTGACTAGATGGACCTTTGTTGACAAAGTAATGTCACTGTTTTTTAATATGCTGTCTTGGTTGGTCAAAACTTTCCTTCCAAGGAATGTGTCTTTTAATTTTATGGCTGCAATCAGCATCTGCAGTGATTTTGGAGCCCAGAAAAACAAAGTCTGTAACTCTTTCAACTGTTGCCCCATCTATTTGCCATGAAGTGATGCAACAAGATGCCGTGATCTTAGTTTTCTGAATGTTGAGTTTAAGCCAATTTTTTCACTCTCCTATTTCATTTTCATCAAGAGGCTCTTTAGTTCTTCTTCATTTATTGCCATAAGGGTGGTGTCACCTGTGTATCTGAGGCTATTGATATTTCTCCTGGCAATCTTGATTCCATCTTGTGCTTCTTCCAGCCCAGCATTTCTCATGATGTATTCCGCATATAAGTGAAATAAGCATGGTGACAATATACAGCCTTGATGTACTCCTTTCCCTATTTGGAACCAGTCTGTTGTTCCATGCCAGTTCTAACTGTTGCTTTCTGACCTGCATATAGATTTTTAAACAGGCAGGTCAGGTGGTCTGATATTCCCATCTCGTCCAGAATTTTCCACAGTTTATTGTGATCCACACAGTCAAAGGCTTTGGCATAGTCAATAAAGCCAAAATAGATATTTTTCTGGAACTCTCTTGCTTTTCTGTTGATCCAGAGGATGTTGGAAACTTGATATCTGGTTCCTCTGCCGTTTCTAAAACCAGCTTGAACATCTGGATGTTCACAGTTCACATATTGCTGAAGCCTGGCTTAGAGAATTTTGAGCATTATTTTACTAGTGTATGAGATGAGTGCAATTGTGCAGTAGTTGGAGATTTCTTTGGTATTTCCTTTCTTTGGGATTGGAATGAAAACTGACCTTTCCAGTTCTGTGGCCACTGCTGAGTTTTCCAAATTTGCTGGCATATTGAGTGCAGCACTTTCACAGCATCATCTTTTAGGATTTGAAATAGCTCAGTGTGAAATCAATCACCAACCCAGGCTTGATGCTCAGAGCTGGTGCACCGGGATGACCCAGAGAGAGAGAATTAGGAGGGAGGTGGGAGGGGGGTTCTCGAAGGGGAACACATTTATACCCATGGCAGATTCATGTCAATTTATGGCAAAACCAACATGATAATGTAAAGAAAAGAAAATATTTTTTTTAAAAAAAACAGCAAAAAAAAAAGAAAGAAATAGCTCAACTGGAATGCCATCACCTCCACTAGTGATCACTAGTGTGCTCATAATGATACTTCGGGAGGCCAACCTGACTTCACATTCCAGGATGTCTGACTCTGGGTGAGTAATCACATCATCATGATTATCTGTGTCATGAAGATCTTTTTGTATAGTTCTCTGTGTCTTCTTGCCACCTCTTCTTAATCTCTTCAGCTTCTGTTAGGTCCATACCATTACTGTCCTTTATTGAGCCCATCTTTGCATGAAATGCTCCCTTGGCATCTCTAATTTTCTTGATGTGATCTCTACTCTTTCCCATTGTGTTGTTTTCCACTATTTCCTTGCACTGATCGCTGAGGAAGGCTTTATTATCTCTCCTTGCTGTTCTTTAAAACTCTGCATTCAGATGTTTGTATCTTTCCTTTCCTCCTTTCCATTTTGCTTCTATTCTTATCACAGATATTTATAAGGCCTCCTCAGACAACCATTTTGTCTTTTGGCATTTCTTCTCCTTGGAGATGATCTTGATCCCTGTCTCCTGTGCAATGTCATGAACCTCCATCCAGAGATCATCAGGCACTCTATCCGATCCAGATCCTTAAATCGATTTCTCACTTTCACTGTATGATCAGAAGGGATTTGATTTAGGTCATACCTGAGTGGTCGAGTGGTTTTCTGAACTTTCCTCAATTTACTTCTGAATTTGGCAATAAGCAGTTCATTACCTGAGCCACAGTCAGCTCCCAGTCTCATTTTTGCTAACTATATAGAGCTTTTCCATTTTTGGATGTAAAGAATGTAATCAGTCTGATTTTGGTGTTGGCCATCTGGTGATGTCCATGTGTAGAGTCTTCTCTTGTGTTGTCAGAAGCAGGTGGTTGCTATCAGCATCATGTTCTCTTGGCAAAACTCTATGAGCCTTTGCCCTACTTCAGTCTGTACTCCATGGCCAAATGCGCCTGTGACTCCAGGTGTTTCTTGACTTCCTACTTTTGCATTCCAGTCCCCATCTTTTTTGAGTGTTCATTCTAAAAGCTCTTGTAGGTCTTCATAGAAACATTCAACTTCAGCTTCTTTGGTGTTACTGGTTGGTACATAGACTTGGATTACCATGATATAGAATGGCTCACCTTGTAAATGAACAGAGATCATTCTGTCATTTTTTATATTACATCCAAGTACTGCATTTAGAACTCTTTCGTTGATTATGATGACTACCCCATTTCTTCTAAGGGATTCCTGCCCACAGTAGTAGATATGATGGTCATCTGAGTTAAATTCACCCATTCCATTCCTTTTAGTTCACTGATTCCTAGAATGTCAATGTTCACTCTTGCCATCTCCTGTTGGACCACTTCCAATTTTCCTTAATTCAAGGGCATAACATTCCACATTCCTATGCAATATTGCTCTTTACAGCATCAGACCTTGCTTCTATCACCAGTTACATCCACAACTGGGTGTTATTTTTGCTTTGGTTCTATCCCTTCAGCAGGAGTGGTGGCTGAGGGGTGCAGGTGTGGCGGCCACATGGGATTAGGAGCAGGTGAGAGGAACTACCCCACATCCAAGGTCAGGAGTGGTGGCCGAGAGGTGTTACCCCACATCCAAGGTCAGGAGTGGCAGCTGCACCTTGCTGGAGTAGCCGTGAAGAGATACTCCATGTCCAAGGTAAGAGAAATCCAAATAAGATGGTAGGTGCTGAGAGAGGGTATTGGAGGGCAGGCAGACTGAAATCATAATCACAGACAACTAGCCAATCTGATCACATGGACCACAGCCTTGTCTAACTCAGTGAAACTAAGCCATTCCATGTGGGGCCACCCAAGTATATGGGTCATGGTGGAGAGGTCTGACAGAATGTGGTCCCATAGAGAATGGGATGGCAAACCACTTCAGTATTTTTGCCTTGAGAACCCCGTAAACAGCTGCTTCTTGACTTGCATACAAATATCTCAGGAGGCAAATGAGGTGGTCTGGTATTCCCATCTCTTGATGAATTTTCCAGTTTGTTGGGATCCACACAGTTGAAGGCTTTGACATAATCAACAGCAGAAGCAGATGCTTCTCTGAAACTCTCTTGCATTTTCAATGATACAGTGGATGTTGGCAGTTTGACTTCCAGTTCCTTTGCCATTTCAGCATTACTTTACTAGCGTGTGAGATGAGCGTAATTGTGTGGTAGTTTGAACATTCTTTGACTTTTTCTTTCTTTTGGTTTGGAATGAAAACTGATCCTTTCTAGTCCTGTGGCCACTGCTGAGTTTTCCAAATTTGCTGGCATATTGACTGCAGCACTTTAACAGCAACATCTTTTAGAAAGTGAAATAGCTCAATTGGAGTTCCATCACCTCCACTTGTTCATAGTCATGCTTCCTAAGGCCTACTTGACTTTTCATTGCAGGATATCTGATTCTAGGTGAGTGATCACACCATCATGTTTATCTGAGTCATTAAGATCTTTTTTCGTATAGTTGTTCTGTGTATTCTTGCCACAGTATGAGAAGGCACAACATTAATTTGATTGAAAGAACAGTAAATCCCTAGATGATATGGCATTGAAAACCTTAATGAACAATATTAGTTTTTTATCACTGATCTCTCATGCTATCAATATTCATGGTAATTATAAAGCAGGTGTATGGGAAACATAATTAAGACAATATATCCAAAGATGTGAATTTCAAGGGGTTTTTTTTTGATTGAAGGAAATAGACTGCAGTGCTTAAAATTGCTCTTCTCATTTTCATTAATGAGCATTGACTCAGTTCAGTTTCTCAGTCATGCCCAACTCTTTGCCACCCCATGGACTGCTACATGGCAGCCTCCCTGACTATCACCAACTTTCAGAGCTTGCTTAAACCTATGTCCATTGAGTCACTGATCTCATCCTCTGTCATCCCCTTTTCCTCCTGCCTTTAATCTTTCCTAGCATCAGGGTCTTCTCCAATGAGTAAGTTCTTCACATCAGGTGACCAATGTATTGGAGCTTCAGCCTCAGCATCAGTCCTTCCAATGAATATTCAGGACTGACTTCCTTTAGAATTGACTGGTTGGATCTCCTTGCAGTTCAAGGGACTCTCAACAGTCTTCTCCAATACCACAATTCTAAAGCATCAGTTATTCAGCACTCAGATTTCTTTATGGTCTAACTCTCACACCCATAAATGACGACTGGAAAAACCATAACTTTGACTGGATGGACCTTTGTTGGCAAATAATGTCTCTGCTTTTTAATATGCTGTCAAGGTTGATTATAACTTTTCTTTCAAGGAGTAAGCATCTTTTAATTTCATGGCTGCAATCACCATCTGCAGTGATTTTGGAGCTCCAAAAAATAAAGTCAGCCACTGTTTTCACTGTCTCCCCATCTATTTGCCATGAAGTGATGGGACTGGGTGCTATGATCTTACTTTTCTGAATGTTGAGCTTTAAGCCAACTTTTTCACTCTCCTCTTTCACTTTCATCAAGAGGCTCTTTAGTTCTTCTTCACTCACTGCCATAAAGGTAATGTCATCTGCATATCTGAGGCTATTGATATTTCTTCTGGCAATCTTGATTTCAGCTTGTGCTTCTTCCAGCCCAGCGTTTCTCATGATATACTCTGCATATAAGTTAAATAAGCAGGATGACAATATACAACCTTGATGTACTCCTTTTCCTGTTTGGAACCAGTCTGTTGTTTTATGTCCAGTTCTAACTGTTGCTTCCTGACCTGCATACAGGTTTCTCAGGAGGCAGGTCAGGTGGTCTGTTATTCCCATCTCTTGAAGAATTTTCCACAGTTTATTGGGATCCACACAATCAAAGGCTTTGACATAGTCAATAAAGCAGAAATATGTGTTTTTCTGGAAATCTCTTGCTTTTTTTGATGATCCAGTGGATGTTGGCAATTTGATCTCTGGTTCCTCTGCCTTTTCTAAAATCAGCTTGAATATTTATTTTACGGTTCATGTATTGCTGAAGCCTGTTTTGGAGAATTTTGAGCATTACTTTACTAGCGTGTGAGATGAGTGCAATTGTGCAGTAGTTTGAGCATCACTAGTGATAAGGAATGTACAGGCTGAAAATACAGAGAGCTATCATTTTACACTTAGAAAACTGGTGAAACAAATCAAGTCAGACAAAACTAAGGGATGGCAGAGAAATAGAGCACTAATATTACACTTATTAGTGTTCTGTTGGGTATGTATGTTGGTCCAAGTGATTAGGAAAATAATTTGACCCAATTCAAGTTTATAAAACTGAAAACTTCACCCTACAATGCAGATATTAAGTTATCAGTTATTTGCCAAATTGGTTTTACACACATGACACAGAGCTTCCCAGGTGGTGCTAGTGGTAAAGAACCCACCTGCCAAAGCAGGAGATATAAGAGACGCAGGTTTGATAGCTGGCTCAGGAAGATTTCCTGGAGGAGGACACGGCAGCCCACTCCAGTATTCATGCATGGAGAATCTCATGGATGGAGGAGGCTGGCAGGCAACTGTCCACAGGGCTGTAAAGAGTTGGACTTGACTGAAGTTACTTAGCACACTTATATAACACTAGGAGATATGCCAAAAAAAACAGGAAAAAGCATATTAAATCTCTCAGTTTATTTGGAAAAGGTTAAATTAATGGTAAATGAATTTTCAATGCAAAATTCAGTTCAAGATTGTGGGACAGTGGTTACCCCTGAAAGGCTCAGAAAAGAGGAATGGTCCACAGAGTCAAGCTAGTGACCTCAAGGTAAGCATAGTACGCAGTTCTTAGACTGAGTGGTGAGTCTGTGAAGAGATAATCTGGAGGAACAGAAGTTATGATCCCTGCCCTAAACATCAGAAAATATGTAAATGACCCAGAGATTTTTTTTTCAATCACATATGGTTTCAATGTTATAGATAATAAAGATGAAATAACAGTCTTGCCATTAAATCACTGCCATTATATAAAAAATGAAGTCATATGAATCTTTAAAGTGGTAATCTTTCTAAAAACTCTCCTTTGAACATTAGAACAGTAATTTCGAGTCTTTAGAAAACTAGTTTGAAGAGATAGGAAAATCCTATTACATTCATAGGAACATCCTATGAAATAATTTCATATTATATATGGAGGGGGAACTAAGATGGTGGAGGAATAGGATGGGGAGACCACTCTCTCCCCAATAAATACACCAAAAGAACTTTTAAAGACTGCGCAAACTCCATAAAACAGGATCTAAATGCTGGCAGAGGACATCGGGCATCTGAAGGGAAGGCCCATAGCCGACGAGAGGAGGTAGGACAAAAGAAAAAAGAGAGAGAAAAAAGTAAAGGGAGAGACAGAGTTGGGGGCGGGGATCCGTCCCGGAAGGGGAG
>ML660205.1:152896-201886 GCA_007570785.1 Antilocapra americana
AGATGGCTTCACAGCTGAATTCTACCAAAAATTTAGAGAAGAGCTAAAACCTATTCTACTCAAACATTTCCAGAAAATTTCAGATGAAGGTAAACTTCCAAACTCATTCTATGAGGCCACCATCACCCTAATTCCAAAACCCGACAAAGATTCCACAAAAAAAGAAAACTACAGGCCAATATCACTGATGAACTTAGATGCAAAAATCCTTATCAAAATTCTAGCAAATAAAATACAAAAACACATTAAAAAAATCATACATCATGATCAAGTAGGCTTTATGCCAGGGATGCAAGGATTCTTCAATATTCGCAAATCAATCAATGTAATACACCACATTAACAAATTGAAAAATAAAAATCACATGATTATCTCAATAGATGCAGAGAAAGCCTTTGACAAAATTCAACACCCATTTATGATAACAACCCTCCAAAAAGCAGGAATAGAAGGAACATACCTCAACATAATAAAAGCTATATATGACAAACCCACAGCAAACATTATCCTCAATGGTGAAAAACTGGAAGCATTCCCCCTGAAATCAGGAACAAGACAAGGGTGCCCACTCTCACCACTACTATTCAACATAGTTTTGGAAGTCTTGGCAACAGCAATCAGAGCAGATAAAGAAATTAAAGGAATCCAGATTGGAAAAGAAGAAGTAAAACTCTCTCTGTTTGCAGATGAAATGATCCTCTATATTGAAAACCCTAAAGACTTTACGAGAAAATTACTAGAGCTAATCAGTGAATATAGCAAAGTTTCAGGATACAAAATCCACACACAGAAATCCCTGGCATTCCTATACACTAACAGTGAGAAATCAGAAAGAGAAATGAAGGAAACAATTCCATTCACCACCGAAACAAAAAGAATAAAATACTTAGGAATATTTCTACCTAAAGAATCAAAAGACTTGTATATAGAAAACTATAAAACACTGATGAAAGAAATCAAAGAAGACACAAGCAGATGGAGAAATGTGTCGTGTTCGTGGATTGGAAGAATCAATATAGTGAAAATGAGTATACTACCCAGAGCAATCTATAGATTCAATGCAATTCCTATCAAGCTACCAGAGGTCTTATTCAAAGAATTAGAACATAAAATTTCGCAATTTGTATGGAAATACAAAAAAACCTCATATAGACAAAGCAATCTTGAGAAAGAAGAATGGAACTGGAGGAATCAACCTACCTGACTTTAGGCTATACTACAAATCCACAGTCATTAAGACAGTTTGGTACTGGCACAAAGACAGAAATACAGATCAATGGAAAAGAATAGAAAGCCCAGACATAAGTACACGCATCTAGGGACACCTTATCTTTGACAAAGGAGGCAAGAATATACAATGGAGAAAAGACAACCTCTTCAACAAGTGGTGCTGGGAAAACTGGACAGCCACTTGTAAAAGAATGAAACTAGATCACTTTCTAACACCATACACAAAGATAAACTCAAAATGGATCAAAGATCTAAGCATAAGACCAGAAACTATAAAACTCCTAGAGGATAACATAGGCAAAACATTCTCTGCCATAACCCAAAGCAGGATACTCCATGACCCACCTCCCAGAATATTGGAAATAAAAACACGAATAAACAAATGGGACCTAATTAAAATTAAAAGCTTTTGCACAACAAAGGAAACTACAAGCAAGGTGAAAAGACAGCCTTCAGAATGGGAGAAAATAATAGCCAATGAAGCAACGGACAAACAATTAATCTCAAAAATATACAAGCAACTCCTGCAGCTCCATTCTAGAAAGATAAACAAGCCAATTAAAAAGTGGGCCAAAGAACTAACAGACATTTCTCCAAAGAAGACATAAAAATGGCTAACAAACACATGAACAGATGCTCAACATCACTCATTATCAGAGAAATGCAAATCAAAACCACAATGAGGTACCACTTTACACCAGTCAGAATGGTTGCCATCCAAAAGTCTACAAACAATAAATGCTGGAGAGGATTTGGAGAAAAGGGAACCCTCTTACACTGTTGGTGGGAATGCAAACTAGTACAGCCACTATGGAAAACAGTGTTGAGGTTTCTTAAAAAGCTGCAAATAGTCCTCCCATTTGACCCAGCAATCCCACTGCTGGGCATATACACCGAGGAATCCAGAATTGAAAGAGCCACGTGTACCCCATTTTTCATCACTGCATTGTTTACAATAGCCAGGACATGGAAGCAACCTAGATGCCCATCAACTGACGAATGGATAAGAAAGCTGTGGTACATATACACAATGGAATATTACTCAGCATTAAAAAAAATTCTTTTGAAGCAATTCTACTCAGATTGACGAAACTGGAGCCCATTATCCAGAGTGAAGTAAGCCAGAAGCAAAAACAACAATACAGTATATTAACACATATATATGGAATTTAGAAGACGGTAAGGAGAACCCAACATGCGAGACACCAAAAGGAACGCAGATGTATAGAATAAACTCGTGGACTTTGTGGATGAGGGTAAGGGGGGGATAATATGGGAGAAGGGCATTGAAACATGTTAATTATCATATGTCTAATCAATCGCCAGCCCAGGATTGATGCTCGGGGTTGGTGCAGCGAGATTTCCTGGGAGGGAGGGAGGAGGGTGGGGAGTTCTGGAGGAGAAGCATATGTAAACTCATGGTGATATCATGACATTGTATGGTAAAAACAATAAAAAAGAAATAATTTCATATTATATATGAAAATATTTATACTTTCATATAAAATAATATTAAAGCAACTTTATTAAGTTTGTACAACAAAATGCACATATTGTAGCATGTAATTTGATGAGTTTCCATATGTGTATAAACCATGAAACTACCAATCAAAATAATAGATCTACTGACAAAAAAATTTCCTGTGGTCTTTTTTAATGTATACTTCACATCGTTACCTACCCCTCAAATCCAAGGCAACAACTAATCTCCTGTCACCATGAATTAGTTTGCATTTTTCTATAATATTGTATATGTTCAACTACCCATACATATGCTTTTTATCTGTCTCCTTTCTTTAAGCATATTTGAGATGTATTCATGTTACCTATGTTAATAGTTCCTTCCTTTGTACTCTTATATTACTTTGTGTGAAAATAGTACAGCTTATTTATGCTTTGTTAAAGGAGGAAGAAATGACAACCTACTCCAGTGGGTTGCCTGGAGAATCCCAGGACATAAGAGCCTGGCAGGCTACAGTTCATGGGGTCACAAAAATTCAGCCATGACTGAGCACACACATGGATGCACTATTCTTCATTAAAGTTTTCTTACAATATTTAGTTTAATTACTTGTTCATTGATTTTTTCTTACAATATTTAATTTATATTTAATTACATTCAATTTATTTTCAACTTCAACATTGTAATTTTCATCTCTAGATGTTTGAAAGTCTGATTTGCATTATTTTTTATCTTTGTTGCTACTTTTTAGACAGAAACAATAACAATATAATAATTCTTTTAATGTCAGTGCTTAACTATTTCTAATACTTGCTTGGTAATTTGTCACTGGTTCTTTGACACTGAACATAATGGGTAGTATATATATTGATTTCTACAAATATTCTTGTACTTAATTTTGAGATTTATTAGAATTCCTTAGAAAATTTTGATCCTCTGTATCTAGTTTATAAGAAATTCCTTTTGATCCTCTAGTTCTAATTTACAAGACTTGTCATTTGGAACTTTTGCAGTGTTTTGCTTTAGGCTGATTATTTCCTACTACTTTGGCAAACCCCTCCATGTACAATACACCATAACTTTGAGATTTTCCAATTTGGGGGGTGAGGACATGCACTATGACTGTCCTTGTGTGAAGGCCGTGCCCTCTAACACCCAATCCTTCAGGTGGTTTTCCCTGACCTCGGGCACATTTACTGGTCAGGATTCAGGCAAATGCTTAAGGGGTCTTTTCTCATCATCTGGAATTCTCTCTCAATGTGCAGTAATGCCTTGTTTTGTGAAAAATTGGGTTTAAAACATTAATTTACAGTAAGAATGATTATGTGCTTATATTACCAGTGATAAGTTTCTTACAGTGGTAAAAATTACATAGTATATATTATGTTCAAAGATCAATTTTCATCCTATACTCAAGTCATTTCAAATCATTTTGGCTCCAAACATATTAAATCCTGCTTCAAAAGCAGTAAGGTTTCTTTCCGTATAAGACATGTAATAATTTTCTTATACATAAGTCCAGACAAATATAAATTTATCTTTTTTTCTAGGTTACCCACCCATCATGTGCTCAGTTGTGTCTGAATCTTTACGACCACATGGACTGTAGCCTTCCAGGCCCCTATGTCTGTGGAATTTGCCAGGCAAGGATCCTGAAGTGGGTTGTCATTTGCTTCTTCAGGGATCTTCCCAACCCAGGGATCGAACCCGTGTCTCTTATGAGTCTAGTATTGGCACGTGAGTTCTTTACCATTTCTAGGGTATACTTTTATATAAGTTTAATGAAACTATAATTGTTCTTTACTAGTATCCTCCTTTTCAATGTAAAACTGTTATATTTTCTTATATATATTTATTATATATTTTAAAATATGTATTTATATATTTGTGTGGCATATATGTATATATTTATACACCCATAGATGAGGGACGATTAGTTAATTATATCAACTGATAAAATGCTAAACTAGGAAAATCAATTTCTTCTCTAACAGCATCCACCACCTCATCTCTCTTTCAACTTGCAAATCAGGCAATTTTATATGTAAGTCACCATCTAGATTTATCATTTTAGTCAGAGGGTGTTCAATACTCTTGACACAAACTTCTATTCACTTCTAAAGCTGGTTCCACACTGAAACAATTTTTTGTTCCAATATCAGAGTCAATCATTATAGTAAACAAACTGGTAACATGTTTGTGCTAAGTCAATTCAGTTATGTCCAACTCTTTGTGACGCTATGGATGAAGCCCTCCAAGCTCTTCTATCCATGGGATTCTCCAGGCAAAAGTAGTGGAGTGGGTTGCCATTTCCTTCTCCAGGAGATCTTCCCAAGACAGGGATCGAATCTGTGATTCTTAGGTCTCCTGCATAGGCATGCTGAAGATGTCTTATTATTCAGCAGTTTGCATTAGGTTCATTCAGAGTATAACAAAGTCATTGAGTCATCAAATACACTGAGCCCCTTGACCCAATGGATAGACATTTCCAGAATCTTTAGTGACAGGATAAGACAGTATTTATTAAGAAGCTGTCCTGGCGCAGCCTAGCATCTCACTGACACATCACAATAGCCCTCCAAAGAAGACAGGATTTTCCCAGTTTTAGATATGAAGATCTATGAATTAAAAGACATTAAGGAGTTCACCTTTAGTAAGCAATTAAAAAATAACACTGCTGAAATTTTTATCCAGCTGTATATTTGAGTTGGCCAGAAGGTAAAGAATCTGCCTATAATGCAAGAGACCCAAGTTCAATCCCTGGGTCAGGAAGATCCCCTGGAAGAGGGAATGGCAACCCACTTTAGTATTCTTGGCTGGAGAGTCCCATGGACAGAGGAGCCTGGCAACCTATGGTCCATGGGTTCGCAAAGAGTCAGACAGGACTGAGTGACTAAAACTTTTCTTTTTTGAGTTTGTCATTGTATCAAACTGATAGTTTGAAGTTGTTTTAAACTGATTGACTATTACTCAAAATAAGTTCTGAGTAGGAATACGAATTTCATTGGCACATCAGTTGTCTTTCATCTGCATGTGATGACAGTTAAATGAACTCTTGCAAGAAAGTTCAATGAAAAGCACATGAAGGCTTTTCCTTTCTCCTTTTCTCTTTCATACAGCTTAAAATTTAAATATTTTTTCTTGAAAGAAATGTGATAAAGTATTTGAATAAATATTCCCCTGATTTTAAGGTAAATGCTATATTTCTTATATTCTCCATATATCCATTTAAATTTGTGTTCTGCTACGCTTATAATCTGTTCTTATTTCAGCCTTAAGATATAAGCCATGATTCTTATTAAAGTAATAATTGTTAAAAGCTGGTCATTCTAGAAAAATAAATGACCCAATCAAAAAGTGGGCCAAAGAACTTAACAGACTTTTCTCCAAAGAAGACATAAAGATGGCTAACAAACACATGAAAAGATGCTCAACATCACTCATTATCAGAGAAATGCAAATCAAAACCACAATGAGGTACCACTTTACAGCAGTCAGAATGGCTGTATTCCAAAAATCTACAAGGAATAAATGCTGGAGAGGATGTGGAGAAAAGGGAACTCTCTTACACTGTTGGTGGGAATGCAAACTAATACAGCCAATATGGAAAACAGTGTGGAGGTTCCTTAAAAAGCTGCAAATAGACCTGCCATATGACCCAGCAATCCCACTGCTGGGCATATACACCGAGGAAACCAGAATTGAAAGAGACACATGTACCCCAATGTTCATTGCTGCATTGTTTACAATAGCCAGGACATGGAAGCAACCTAGATACCCATCAACTGACGAATGGATAAGAAAGCTGTGGTACATATACACAATGGAATATTACTCAGCATTAAAAAAAATTCATTTGAATCAGTTCTACTCAGGTGGACAGAACTGGAGCCCATTATCCAGAGTGAAGTATGCCAGAAGCAAAAACAACAATACAGTATATTAACGCATATATATGGAATTTAAAAATATGGTAACGAGAACCCAGCATGAGAGACAGCAAAAGGAACATAGATGTATGGAACAGACTCGTGGACTCTCTGGATGAGGGTAAGAGGGGGATGATATGGGAGAATGGCATTGAAACATGGTAATTATCATATGTCTCATCAATCGCCAGCCCAGGATTGATGTTAGGGGCTGGTGCATCTAGATCTCCTGGGGGAACGGAGGAGGGAGGGAGGATGGAGGGGGGTTCTGGAGGGGGAGCATATGTAAACCCATGGCGATATCATGTCGTTGTATGGCAAAACTAATAATAATAATCAAAAAAGCTGGTCTTGAGTTATAATAAAATAGGAACTGCAAAACACTCTGCTCTTGATCTTTAGGAAAAGTTAAAAAGCTTTGAGAATAAATCTGTGTGCTAGTATCAGAGGGTTGCCATTTTGATAAAAAATTTATACCAGCATGCTCAACCTAGTATTAAGTTAGTCTTGAATCCCTCTTTAAATATACTGTTTCTAATTATCAGTAATTAAAACAAATTTTGGGACATAGCTCTTATTAACTAAGACAAATGCTACATGTAGTGTGACCTTTTCATTACTGCTTTGTCAGGACATTTCTCCAGAGACATATATTCCTTTTCAAAGCTTTCTATGTCTTTAAAGAGCTCAGTAAGGTATAGTTTGTTTCTGGTGTGACTCTCAGCTTGTACATCAAAAAGAGGATTAATAATTTACTATAGACTGCAAGATATTGCAGTGTGAGTTAAATAACCAAAGAGAATTTTTATTGTAGAAAGATAAGTCATACCCACTTGAGAAGACTACCTTCAATGCAGGAAGCATTTTATGTGTGGTAATAATTTGGGATTTTATTTCAATAAATATGCTCAGAATGTTTATATATCAATATTTCAGTACTTATCTGATATAAAATATCCTAGTAGGATATTCACATTAAACCAGGACTGAACAATTCCCCACAGTATGGGATGAGAAAAGTAAGTTTGAATTTCATCATTGCAATCCCAGGAATAAAGCTTAATTTTGTGTTCCTGCTTAAAGCTCAGACCAATAGAAGTAGCTAGTGTGTCCAGCAGCATATTCAGGACTTTCTCCTACTTCTTTCCTTTAAGTCATTGTCACAGAATTAGTGATGATAATTTAATAAAAGAAAAACAATAATGAAAATAGAGTGAATTACCTTAATCAGAAATGACATAAAGGATTATAAAAGAACATTTGTATAATACTCAGGATGGGCTTTCAGCTCCAGAATCTTATAGAATTTATGTAATGATTGATGTTCTTGAATAGGAGGAAATAGATCTGGAAAGAAGAATAAACTGTAGTATCTTGTGTTTGTTTGTACCTACTATTTCCTTGATATATTTTCACAAAACAGAAAAGTAAACATAATTAGTAAAACAAAAATAAGAACTCAGTATCTAGAACTTTGTAAAAGACTTTCAAATTGATCCACCATATATAGAAAGGCAGCATTCACTGCATAAATGTGAAAAGGTGGGAGGTTCGATTGGTTCCCCCTGCCACTGATTTCAATCACAAGAATTTGTTTTTCCAGAGATGGAATGTGGTGGGCCAGCACCACATCCAGCCTCCAAACCAGCCCTGAGCTCTGAATCTCCAACACACCTGAGAGATGTAATCTTTCCTGCCATATCTTTAGGGAAGGATATCTCATGCACCAGCAATTGTAGCCACCATAGATGGTGAGCTGGTGAGCCCTAAGGGCACTTAGGAAGGAGAAGAATGCCAGCTTTCAGAGTGTAGCCACTCCCTACAGGGGGCACCAAGCCAGCTCAGGATGTGAAAAACATAGGATTCTGGCCTCAGAATAGCTGGGATGCATATCAAAGAAATGATTTCAGTGAGCCCAGTCTCTTACATTTTCTCATACACAGAAAAAGTGCTAAATTCCTTAACTTGAGGTATCTGGTTTTCTTTAGCAATAATCTTTTGATGTTAACACTACCTACCTTTGTTACAAAACTTTTATATCACCTGGCTCTTTCTCTCCTGTCTTGGACGCTTTTATCTCAGGGTCACTTGAGATGCTAGATCTTGGTCTTGAGGCTCTAAAAATTCATACCAAATAAAATAGAACTCACAACTTTTAGGCTGTGAATATTTTTAAAGTCTGCAACCTCATTGTGGTTTTGATTTGCATTTCTCTGATAATGAATGATGTTGAGCATCTTTTCATGTGATTGTTAGCCATCTGTATGTCTTCTTTGGAGAAAGGTCTGTTTAGTTCTTTGGCCCACTTTTTGATTGGGTAGCTTATTTTTCTGGAATTGAGCTGCAGGAGTTGCTTGTATATATTTGAGATTAATTCTTTATCACTTCCTTCGTTTGCTATTATTTTCTCGCAGTCTGAAGGCTGTCTTTTCACCTTGCTTATAGTTTCCTTTGTTGTGCAGAAGCTTTTAATTTTAATTAGGTCCCATTTGTTTATTTTTGCTTTTATTTCCAATATTCTGGGAAGTGGGTCATAGAGGATTCTGCTGTGGTTTATGTTGGAGAGTGTTTTGCCTATGTTTTTTTAATTGTTTTTGCCATACATTGTCATGATATCACCATGGGTTTACATATGCTTCCCCTCCGAAACCCCCCTTCCCTCCTCCCTCCCCCCCGGGAAATCTCGCTGCACCAGCCCCAAGCATCAATCCTGGGCTGGCGATTGATTAGACATATGATAATTAACATGCTTCAATGTCCTTCTCCCATATCATCCCACCCTTACCCTCATCCACAACGTCCACGAGTCTGTTCTATACATCTGCGTTCCTTTTGCTATCTCATATGTTGGGTTCTCATTATCGTCTTTCTAAATTCCATATATATGCATTAATATACTGTATTGTTGTTTTTGCTTCTGGCTTACTTCACTCTGGATAATGGGCTCCAGTTTCGTCAATCTGAGTAGAATTGCTTCAAATGAATTTTTTTTTTAAATCCTGAGTAATATTCCATTGTGTATATGTACCACAGCTTTCTTATCCATTCTGGTCTTACGTCTAGATCTTTAATCCATTTTAAGTTTATTTTTGTGTATGGTGTTAGAACGTGGTCTAGTTTCATTCTTTTACAAATGATTGACCAGTTTTTCCAGCACCACTTGTTAAAGAGATTGTCTTTTCTCCATTGTATATTCTTGCCTCCTTTGTCAAAGACTACACAAATAAAAGGTGTCCATAGGTGCGTGTATTTATCTCTGGGCTTTCTATTTTGTTCCATTGGTCGGCAGATGAATGGATAAGAAAACTGCAGTACATATACATATACACAATGAAATATCAGTCAGCCATTAAAAAGAATGCATTCAAAACCGTTCTAATGAGGTGGATGAAACTGGAGCCTGTTATACAGAGTGAAGAAAGCCAGAAAAAACTACACCAATACAGCATACTAACGCATATATATGGAATTTAGAAAGAAGGTAATGGTAACCCTGTATGCGAGACAGCAAAAGAAACACAGATGTATAGAACAGACTTTCGGACTCTAGGAGAGAGGGCAAAGGTGGGATGATATGGGAGAATGGCATTGAAACATGTAAATTATCATATGTGAAACAAATTGCCAGTCCAGGTTCGATGCATAATACAGGGTGCTCGGAGCTGGTGCACTGGCATGACCCAGAGGGATGAGATGGGGAGGGAAGTGGGAAGGGGGTTCTGGAAGGTGAACACATGTACACCCATGGCAGATTCATGTCAATGTATGGCAAAACCAACATAGTATTGGAAAGTAAAAATAAATAAATAAATAAAGGGGAATTTTTTTTAAAGTCTGCAATCCTTTCCCACTAGCCTTGCTTACTGCATTTTTAAATACCAGAATGTCCTAACTTTAATATCATATAGTTTTACCTTTTCTTGTGAAGTGGAAACATTAAATAAATAACACTATTGCCATTAAAAAGGGAACATGATGATAATAGTATCATAGCATGATGACAGTTATGAAAATAAAAAAGCATATGCATGATTACTTATGGAAACATGTTAAGAGTATTTGTTACTTCTCTGTTACTGAGTGCTATACTACTGAATGAGTCCCTCGTGTCATCTAGTTTTCTGTGTGAGGAAGCTGTGCAGAAATTCTCTAACTAAGGCAAAACTATTTCTATGCATGGAAGTTTCTATGATCAATGACAGCAAGCTCTATTTTAAAACTAAATAAAATTAGTACCTTTAAAATATACAAATATATGTATAGATACATCTGTACATCTTAAGATAGATCAGAATATTCATGTATATCTCACCATTTCTATATATACATCTAAATCTGTGTTTACTTCTTTGTATCTCCTGAAGAGGAAAAGACCACTGACTGCAGGCATGAAAAGTTATTGTTCATTTGACATACTGTCAGCAAGTTAGTAAAGGCCTTTTGTCTCAAAAAGAACCTAATCTTATCTCCTGGACAAATCCATAATTTTTCCTTTGGGTCTAAATTCATCTAATGAAAGCATTGTTTAACTAAACACAGAAATATACACATACACATACATGCACACACAGCTTTTTTTTTTTTTAGGCCAGTCTTTATCTCATAGTCTTTAGTGTAAATACTTTCACATTTTATTTAAAAGTTAAAGCTGAAAAATGCATCCAGTGTTCAGAGATATAAGAAATAGCATCATGAACGTGTAAAAAGAAAAAAACTTTGGAATATCAGAGGTCCTAAGGCACAGTTTGCATTTTTGTAAACATTTATTCTCTTATAAATTTTTAAGTTTGTTCTAAATATTTAAGATTTATATTTATGAATGAAGAGAAGTCCAACATTGCTGTAGCTTGATGATGATGGTCAATTTTGCAATCTTTTACACTACTGCTATATTTTTCCTTTTCCCAGAAGACTAACAAGGGATTTTGCAAGAAGCATTTATATTTTAATGTAAAAAAGACACACAGGTACAAAAAAAGGAAATAGAGATCAATGGAACAAGATAGGGAGCCCAGAAATAAACCCATGCACATACAGTCAGTTAATCTACATCAAAGGAGTTAAGAATATACAATGAACAAAAACAGTCTCCTCAATAAATAATTCTGGGAACCTAGATAGCTACATGTGAAAGAATGAAATTAAAACATTATCTAAAGACACACAGAGGTATAGAACAGTCTTTTGGACTCTATGGGAGAGGGCAATGGTGGGATGATATGGGAGAACGGCATTGAAACATGTAAATTATCATATGTGAAATCAATCACCAGCCCAGGTTTGATGCTTGATACAGGGTGCTCAGGGCTGGTGCACTGGGGTGACCCGGAGAGACAGAATGGAGGGAGGTGGGAGGGGGGTTCTGGAAGGGAAACACATGTATACCCATGGTGGATTCATGTCAATGTATGGCAAAACCAACACGATAATGTAAAGAAAATAAATAAAATAACAAAAAAAAACTTGGTTATCTCATGGGATATAAACAAATGTCAAGGATTTTTTTTGCAGAATATATGTTTATGTTTTACAAGGCCATAGTTCTGGCTCCATCTCAAAATATTTGGACATTATGTTTGTCAATTTACAAATGCTGTATGGAAATTCAATAGGCATTTGAGTTTCCTTATTTAAGGGTTTTTAACTTCAAAGCTCTCATTGGGGATAATTTGAATGCATCTAACAGGAAAAACAGCATTACAACTTTGTTTTTTCACAGTGAGGCAACCCAGGGCATTCAGGTTTCTGAACTACTGCAAGGTTCTTCAAAAGAGATTTAATTTTTTTTGTGCTGTGTTTCAGCAAAAGCCTCAATATAACACCAAGCACCTTACCTCGATTCAAACTGAACATCTCTGCTTCATGGTGAGATAAGCTATAACAAATTCCACTTTCTATTTCTATGTTTCAATTGTTATTTCTATCATATATCATTCATATTTCCTCAGTAAATATTATTCCCCAGGAGTGAGAGAGTTACAAGATCCTAAAGATAAGAAGAACACTGTCAGTTTAGGAATGATGTAATTACAGAAAAGAGATATTATGTTTGTCAAATCATTGTTCAGAGCACATTTATATACTATTATAAAATGCAGGTACTATAAGCATAGTAAAAAAGTAGAACAAAAAATTTTAAAAAGCTTCATGGAAGTAACACAAAGTAAGATTTGGGCTTAAGGACTCTGTTTAAGAAATACATTTCATGGCCTGTATATTTCTTTCACATTTTGTACAGATCACCTATCTTTTCCGTCTAATTTTATATTTTTTGCCTTTTGGATATTTATGAATGTGTTATTACATGTTATGACCATGTTATGCAACCATTTTATTGCTAATTCTCCTGAAATCACTGCTGAAATATCAATGAGTATTATTATATAAGTCTAAAGCATATGATACTTATTTTTTCTAAGAAGTATTTTTGGACTCTTATATCCTCCCTTGAGCAAAGTTTTTCTGTATAATAATACTACCATTGGTTTCTACCCTGGATATTATATCGTGGTAGTGTTCAGTTGCTCATTCATGTCCACCTCTTTGTGGCCCCATGGACTACGGCATGCCAGGCTTCCCTGTCCTTCACTCTCTCTTGGTGTTTGCTCAGACTCATGCCCACTGAATCAGTGATGCCATCCAACCATCTCATCCTCTGTCAACATCATTTTCTGTTTTAGCTGTGAGCACGGATCACTTGATCAAGTTAGTATTTTTGAAATGGTATTGGTATTTTTAGATCTCTAATGTTCTACTGAAAAGATTACAACTGAAATTTGTAGCACAGAACCTAGATATATTTTAAAAGTTTAAATGAAGTTGTATATCTATATCATCCATATCAATGTTAATAACAACATAAATTAATTTCTCATGAGCACACTCAGGTGTACCTCTGAGTTTGAAAGGTTGTGGATGAAGTCACAATAAAGACACGAGCAATCTTGGCCTCTGGAAGAGAAGAATTCAATCCAGGGCCAGGGACGAGGCTTGATCACTCAGAGCTTTTGTATAATAAAGTTTTATTAAAGTATAAAGGAGATAGAGAAAGCTTCTGACATAGGCATCAGAAGGGGGTAGAAAGAATACCCCCTTGCTAGCATTAGCACTGGAGTTATATACTCTCAAATTAGTTATTACAGTGAATCAAAAGAATGTCTGGAGGTTGTAAAGACCTCACCAGACCCATTCCCATGATTCACATTTTAAGATAACAGGATTAGCCAGAAGGCATTTTTTCAGACTGTCTTTAAGCAAGATACATTATTGTTATATAATCCTAAAGAATGTAGAGAGAAAAATAAATTTGTCTTTTCTTCCTCCTGGAGAATTCCAGACTCCTCTCTCCTTGGGGACCCCTAGACTTCTTATCAACCTGCCTAAGAGATGACTCTCTCACTCCCCCCTTTTCTTTTAGGAGAATTATGTTGCCTAGGGAAAAGGGGCATCATTTTCATTCCATAACTGCTTCCATGCTGACAAGGGGCGTGG
This sequence comes from Antilocapra americana, assembly GCA_007570785.1. Classification (NCBI taxonomy): domain Eukaryota; kingdom Metazoa; phylum Chordata; class Mammalia; order Artiodactyla; family Antilocapridae; genus Antilocapra; species Antilocapra americana. The sequence goes on from ML660205.1 coordinate 167,009, forward strand.
TCCCTAGATTGAGGAGGCAACATATTCTCCTAACTTTCATATGAGGGTTTCTGATCCAGGGGCCCCAAGTCAGAGGAGGCTGAGGCACTCATAGGAGCTTGGACAACCATTTGTAACTTAAAGCGTTTCATGCGACCAGAAACAAATCCAGTTACACAGTTACAGATGCAGGGAGCAAACAGCAAAAACAAAATAATCAGAATTATTGTAATTAAGATAATTTTCCACCATGGGGAACTAGTTAACTTCTCCCAAAGTAAGGCAATTGAGTCTTCAGGAGTATAGACATCCTTTTTCAGGAGTTAGCCATATAACCTCATCCCATATTTGATAAACATCAGGTAAAAAACCATTAGATCTCGACCTGTTTGCCTTATGTGTAGGGAAATAGTCTTTAAACCGAGACAATGTATAATCAAAATTAAAAGTTTTGTTGTGTCCATAGTTAAAGTACAAAGTGTTACACCGGTCCATCTTAGGGTTGTTAGATGTCATTAGTTTAAGAAGAGGCATCATGTGCGATTGTTGAAAGTAACTGCAGACTTGGAGAAAGTCTTTTCCTTGAAGTGGAGATGTCCACCACAAGAAGCCTTCCACTGATGAAGAGGGGAGTACTCTACAGACCCAGCAGTTAGACCGGTTGTGAAATGTAGCATAGGAGTGAGCCCAGGACAGGAAAGCATTGTTTTGAGGATCAAACAACAGACTCAGGATTTTTGGAGTCAGCAGAAGTAGGCTCATGCAGATTATCAGGCCCATCTGAAAAGTACAAAGTCAGAGCATAGAAAGTAAAGACAAAATGAAGTCACTTAGTTCTGGTCAGGGTGCCACCTCTTAACTCGGGTGTGATGTACCCACGAGTCAATTCCTGGCACTTTGACAGCTGTGGGAGAAGAAAGAATAACCTGGTAAGGGCCTTCCAAGAGGGGATCAAGGGATGGGCCCCCAGACCCCAATGTTTTTATGAGGAACTCGGTTCCCTGCTCAAATAAAGGCTTGCTTGACTCAGAGGCTGGGTCAGGAGTCATCTCCCGGAGTTCTGTTAATGCCTGTTGAAAAGCTGAGAGCTGGGTAACATGATTAGTTAATTCCAAGGCTTCAGGGTCTATAACAATGTCTGTGCCTAAGAAAGGCCTTCCATAAATACATTCAAAGGGGGATAGTCCTTCCTTTCTTGGGGCAGTCCGAGCCCTCATTAAAGCTATGGGTAGGACTCTAAGCCAATTGTCCTGTGTCTCTTGAGTTAATTTGTGCAGATGTCTTTTGATAATGTCATTAGCTTTTTCAACTTTTCCTGAGGATTGGGGTCTCCAGGAACAGTGTAAGTGATATTCTCTTCCTAGAGCTTTAGACACCCCCTGAGTTACAGCAGCTTTAAAGGCAGAGCCATTGTCATTCTGAAGGCACCGTGGCAGCCCAAACCTGGGGATAATTTCGTGGATTAAAATCTTTATAACCTCTTTAGCCTGTTCTCTATGACAGGGAAAAACCTCAATCCAGCCTGTAAAAGTATCTACCCAAACTGGTAAGCAAGAATAGCCATTAGCTTTTGGCATATGGGTAAAATCAATTTCCCAGTCCTCTCCAGGATACTTTCCACTCCATTGTAATCCAGATTTGGCTAGCTTTTCAGTCTTTGAGTTATTCTACTGGCAAACCTCACACCTTTTGATAATGTTCTTTAAAGTTTTCATTACATTTTTACCTTCAAACAAATGAGAAGCCATCTGGTAGGTACTTTCTGCACCCAAATGAAAACTCTGGTGTAAACCCTTAAGAATTTTCCATTGAGCACTTTCAGGAATTATTAATCGACCATCCTCAGACTGTAACCATCCTTTATCAGTAATCTTTGCTCTTTTCTCATATCTTTCTAATTTTTCCTCAGTATATTGTGGTTTTTCCTGTTCCACAAGACCTGTCCAGATCAAAGGCGCCTGCAGTGAAGGGGCTCCATAAAGTGCTGCTTTTCTGGCTTGACAGTCAGCCAACTGATTACCTTCCGCTACTTTACTCCCATCCCTGTTGTGTCCTTTGCAATGCATAACAGCTACTTCTTTAGGACAATATATAGCAGTTAAAATTCTCTCAATATCTCTGAAATGCTTAATACGTTCTCCTGTTGCTGTTTTAAACTGTCTTTCTTTCCATATTGCAGCATGAGCATGTAAAGTCAAATAAGCATACTTAGAATCAGTATAGATATTTACCCGCTGTCCTTTGCTTAATTCTAGAGCTCGGGTCAGAGCCACAAGCTCCGCTAACTGAGCACTGGTTCCCTGGGGGTGAGATTTTGCTTCTAAAACCTGTTCAGCAGTCACCACTGCATAACCTGCTTTACACTTTCCATCCGAACAAAAGAACTGCCATCTGTAAATATTTCCATGTCAGGGTTGTCTAATGGGGTATCCATTAGATCTTCCTGGGATGCATAGTTTAAAGTTAGAAATTGGGAACAATCGTGATCAGGTGTTTCATTTTCCTTCTCAGGAAGGAAAGTGGCAGGATTTAAATTTCCACAAAGTTTAAGTTTGGTTACTGGTCCTTCTAACAACAATGACTGATATTTAAAAAGCCTACTGTCTGTCATCCAAATATTAACCTTGGAATTTAAGATTCCACTCACATCATGAGAAGTCAATACAGTGAGATTTCCTCCATTAATTATCTTTAAAGCTTCAGGTGCTAATAAAGCCCTTGCCCCAATTACTCTTAGGCAGTGGGGCCAACCACGTGCAATTACATCTAATTCTCTGCTTAGATAAGCAATAGGTTGTTGATGAGGCCCTCGGGATTGTGTCAAAACTCCCAAGGCCATACCTTTTCTTTCAGTGACAAACAAATTAAATTCTGACCCTGTGGGCAAGCTCAAAGTGGAAGCTTGCAGGAGAGCAGTCTGAAGAACCTTAAAACCCTTTTGAGTATCTGGAGACCAAACCAGTCTGTCGGTTTGGGCCTGCTGAGTTTCAGCTATAAGTTTATATAGAGGCCGGGCAAGTTCCCCATAACCCGGAATCCAAATGCGACAGTAGCCTGTGATTCCTAAAAATCCTCTCAGTTGTCTTAAAGTTATACGTAGGGGATGATTTAGTATAAGTTTAATTCTCTCTGGGCCTATGGCCCTAGTCCCTTCTGATATGATTAGACCCAGATATCTAACAGATTGTTGACAAAGCTGAGCCTTTTTTCTTGATGCCTGGTAACCACAGCCTGCCAGAAAGTTTAAGAAATCTTCCGAGGCTCGTAAACACATTTCCTCATTCTCAGCACACAGTAAGATATCATCTACGTATTGTAACACCACCGCTTCAGAACTATTAAAGTTTTGTGGATTCCGTGACAAACTTTGTTCAAATAAGTGAGGACTGTCACGAAATCCCTGGGGCAAAACTGTCCAGGTTAGCTGAGAAGCTGGCTGGATAAGGTCTTCAAAGGCAAATAGAAATTGACTCTCCTCCACCAAAGGCACTGAATAGAAAGCATTTTTCAAATCAATTACTAAGAAATATTTGACTCATTCAGGAATTTCAGACAATAGAGTATAAGGATTAGGCACCACAGGGTGTAAAGGAACTACAGCCTCATTTATTATTCGTAAATCTTGAACTAGTCTCCATTTACCATTTGATTTCTTAATACCCAAAATAGGAGTGTTACACGGACTGTTACAGGGAATCAATAGCCCTTGCTCCTTTAAATTCTCAATGATGGGTTTTAATCCTTCCTTAACCTCAGGTTTCAGTGGATACTGCTTCTTATGTGGAAATAAGTGTGGGTCTTTGAGCTTGATAACTACAGGAATAGCATTTTGGGCTCGACCCACAGATTTTCCATCAGCCCATACTCTAGGATTTACATTTTGTTCAATTAGAGGGAGAGAAAGGGAGGGCTCCATATTCATGAAAACAGAGGCATGGGCCTTACTCAGTATATCTCTTCCCAAAAGGGGTGAGGGCGATTTGGGCACGATCAGAAACTCATGTGAAAATAGTACCGAATCCCAGTCACAGCTGACAGCCACACTGAAGTAAAACCTTTTGGCTTGTCCAGACAGTCCCATTACGGAAGCGGATCAGGAAGAAAGTGGGCCAGGGGCTTCAATAAGCATGGAGTAAGTTGCCCCAGTATCTAAAAGGAAACTGACGGACTTGCCTCCCACAGTTATTAATACCCGGGGTTCCTCAGGTGTAATCAGGACGGGAGCTTGTGTGGGGACCCCCAGGCACCTTCAGTCCTGATTTTCTTGAGAGTCCGACCCCTGAAACCTATGCCTCTGGGGGCAGTCTCTCTTCCAATGTGGTCCTTTGCCTACCAGACACGGAGCCAAGGGCAGCTTGGATGCCTGAGGGCAATCTTGCTTGAGATGCCCCTCCTTTCCACAGTAATAGCAAGCCCATTCCTTTTCACCTGAGTCCCTCTGGGCATTCTTTCCAGGCTGTTTAAGAATGGATGTCATTGCCATTTTGAAGGCTTCTGCCTTTTCCTTTGTCTTTTTCTGCCTTTCTTTCTTTTCCTCATATTCCCTACCATAATAGACTGTCTGAGCCAGTTGTAACAAAGTATCTAAAGACTGATTAGGTCCAAACCCCTGTTTTAATAGTTTATGGCGAATATCTGGAGCTGACTGAGTGAGAAATTTATCTTTTAAGATCACTTTTCCCTCTTCACTTTGGGGATCAATCTCAGTGAAGCTGTGGAGGCCTTCTCTCAGGCTATCTAGGAATTTACCAGGAGCTTCCTTTTCTTCCTGTTCTATGTTTGCCAATTTGCCATAATTTAAAGGCTTAGCACGCACCTGCTTGAGTCCTTCAAGAATATATCTGACAAAATGACTCTGATCCCATCTTCCTTTAGCTGTGTTGTAGTCCCAGTCTGTTTCTATAGTTGGGACTGCCTGATTCCCTGTAGGGAGGGCAGTTATCTCATCCTCCCTCTTCTCTACTGATTCATTGCCAAGCCATTCATCTCCATAAGCAACCGCCTTTCCCAAGACTTGACTTTTTGAGTTGGGAGTCAATGTTTGTCCCAAGAGATACATTACATCCTTCTAAGTAAGGTCATAGAGCAGAGTAACACCCTTAAAAGCTCTAATATATTTTTCTGGGTCCTCTAAATAGTCTCCCAGTGGGTGCTTCATAAAGAGGCAACAGTTTACGTGACAGTCCCTCAATCTCTCTGGCTGATCTGTGCATATGATCCCAGGGATAGATTGGGGAAACCTGCCTTTCTTTATCTCTCTGTCTCCTGTTCTCCATCTCATCTCTTACTTCGATGGTCTGAGTTTCTACTGAAACCAGATTAGTCTAAAGTCTTACTGAGACAGGAGTTGTTTGGACAGTTCGAATCTCAGTTTGGGTGTCCACTGAGACCAAGGCAGCTTGAATCTCAGTTTGGGTGTCCACTGAGACCAAGGCAGATTGAATCTCAGTTTGGGGCCCCATGTATGGGGGAAAAGTAGGAGGACAGGAGGGAGCTGAGGGTGTCGCACCCAAATCTATACCCTTGGCATACAAGTCTGGCATATTTCGCAGAGAGAAAAAGGGCAGCACATATGCTACTTCTACCCATTTCCCTTGTCTTTTACAGAACCGGTCTAATTGTAAAATAGTATTATACTTAAGAGACCCTCCAACCGGCCACTGTTCACCGTCCTCCAGTGGGTACTGCAGCCATGCAGTATCACATAGGAAGACCAGATGTGTCTTCTTTAAGCCCTGGGGATCAAATCTATCCCAGTTTTTCAGGATACAGTTCAAAGGAGTGAGGCTGGAATTGTTAGCCCCCATCTGTAAGAGAGAAAAAAAAGCAACCAGTGCCCTCTTTCTACCAGAGGCATCCCTCCCTGCTCTAGATGGGGGTGTAGACAGACGTTACACCAAAGCTTTTCCTTCCTGGTCAGACTTAGTCTGTCCCTTACCGATGCAGGTGCTGCCCTCATCCATCCCGGTTCTACCACAGAGACAGGGTGGAGATGCACCAGGGGTAGACCTGATGGCATCCCTAATTGACGTCCAGCTCTTCACCATTAAAACCTTGCTTGCCTCTGATGCCACCTGGGGTGTGATCAGAGTAACCTTCTGGAATGCCTCCCAAGCTAAGACTGCTGGGAGAAACATTTGTCACCTGACTGCCTGTGCACGACCCTGAGTATATTCCTGACAAGAGTAAGACCAATACGAACATAAAACTGAGATGTTTCTTCCAAGCGTCACCACACCAGTAAAAGAACCTCCTCTGGTCCACTAAGAGCCAGTGCTACCAAAGGAAAAAACATTGTAGTTCCAATTCGAGTAACCTTTAACCTCAGAGGTGCACTTGGAGAGAGCTCCATCTAGCTTCCGAACTTTTGATTCCTAGCCAGGCTAGGCACTTCCTGACTACCAAGCCAAGTTTGGGACCTAAGTCATAGTACACAGTAACAGCATAAATCACAAGTCCCGTGAAAGTCTATGATCTGACAGATAGGTTAGTACCTCTAATTCCCAAGGAGTTATGAAATGATCAAAGCCATTGAAAAGTTTGACCGAGAAAGGAAAGTTCGGTCCACCCGCTTTGCCCATTCTGGTCGGTTCCTGAAAGAGACATTGGGTGCCTCTAGGCATTGGCAGGTCGGTATACGGATTCCTGCCATCAGCCGTATGAGGTCACTGTGGAACCGCAGAGCAGGGCTCCTCACTTGCTCCGCACAGGGCGTTTCACTCGTTCACGCACACACACCATAGAGTTAGTAATGTGCAGCAGAAAACGTTCACTAGCAGAACAAAGAACTAGAGCTCCAAGCATCCTTACCTTGTCCTGAAGGATCCCAGACGAGCCCCCAAGATGAAAGGTTGTGGACAAAATCACAATAAAGACACCTGCAATCTTGGCCTCCAGAAGAGAAGAATTCAATCCAGGGCCAGGGACGAGGCTTGATCACTCAGAGCTTTTGTATAATAAAGTTTTATTAAAGTATAAAGGAGATAGAGAAAGCTTCTGACATAGGCATCAGAAGGGGGTAGAAAGAATACCCCCTTGCTAGCATTAGCACTGGAGTTATATACTCTCAAATTAGTTATTACAGTGAATCAAAAGAATGTCTGGAGGTTGCAAAGACCTCACCAGACCCATTCCCATGATTTACATTTTAAGATAACAGGATTAGCCAGAAGTTTATTTTTTTCAGATTGTCTTTAAGCAGGATACATTATTGTTACATAATCCTAAGGAATGTAGAGAGAAAAATAAATTTGTCCTTTCTTCCTCCTGGAGAATTCCAGACTCCTCTCTCCTTGGGGACCCCTAGACTTCTTATCAACCTGCCTAAGAGATGACTCTCTCATGTTGAGAAGCCTGAATTCTTAATAATGAAGCACAGACAATAAGACTGTATTTAAAATTTTGTTTTCAATGCTTTGTAGAACTTACCTGATACTTCATTATCAAATTAAGCATAGAGAAACATCATCCTCAGAGCTAGTTCCAGAAGCAGTGAAGTAATCAGCTTCACTTTTTTTCACTCAACTGGTATGAGCAGTAGACTTAATAAACACATCAGCAATGGTGAGATACAAGAAAGAACATATTCTTGAGTACATTACAATGATACAATTGAAAGGTTGGGGACAAAATCACAACAAAGATGCCGGGAATCTTGGCCTCTGGAAGAGAAGAATTCAATCCAGGGCCAGGGACGAGGCTTGATCACTCAGAGCTTTTGTATAATAAAGTTTTATTAAAGCATAAAGGAGATAGAGAAAGATTCTGACATAGGCATCAGAAGGGGGTAGAAAGAATACCCATTTGCTATCATTAGCACTGGAGTTATATACTCTCAAATTAGTTATTACAGTGAATCAAAAGAATGTCTGGAGGTTGTAAAGACCTCACCAGACCCATTCCCATGATTTAAATTTTAAGATAACAGGATTAGCCAGAAGGCATTTTTCCAGATTGTCTTCAAGCAAGATACATTATTGTTATATAATCCTAAAGAATGTAGAGAGAAAAATAAATTTGTCCTTTCTTCCTCCTTGAGAATTCCAGACTCCTCTCTCCTTGAGGACCCCTAGACTTCTTATCAACCTGCCTAAGAGATGACTCTCTCACAGTCTTCTAAAATATTGTTCATATGCAAAATACTATTTTTAGGTAATGTCTCTACTATTTTGATTACAAAGTTTTCTAGGAAAATTCTCATATTGCCGCCCTCATAAAACCCTCTCTTCCTTTGTTGCTGTTCAGTCACTAAGTTGTATGGACTGTTTGCCACCATGAACTGCAGCATGCCAGGCTTCCCTGTCCTTCACAACCTCCCGGAATTTGCTCAAATTCATGTCCATTGAGTTGGTGAGGCCATGCAACCATCTCATCCACTGTTGCCTGCTTCTACTCCTGCCTTAATCTTTCCCAGCATCAGGGGCTTTTCCAGTGAGTTGGCTCTTGGCATCAGGTGGCTAAAGTACTGGAGCTTCAGTTTCAGCATCAGTCCTTTCAAGGAATATTCAGGGTTGACTTCCTTTAGGATTGACTAGTTTAAACTTCCTGCTGTCCAAGGGACTCTCTGTCTTTAGACAGATTCAAAATGTGATCTCAAAAGGATGGTCTGAATGACACGATGTGACCAAGGCAAGTTCTTCTTGCTGGACAATCTAGTCCATGTCCTAAACCTAATGAGAATGGAGGATGTATAAACACTAAGGAGGAATTGGTTGATTCAGGCAGTGATCAAAGTGGATGAAGTCAGGAGAGCAACTCTGAGTTCCTAGGTCACTATGAAAGTGAAACTTTGTTCTTTTCTCCAGAAATGTTTTTGTTGGGTATCCAGACTCTGTAAACTCCTTAAAATCTTTACCATTTACCAATTTTGCACACACCTCTTCTCTTTCATGATTATTAATGTTTATTCAACTCTTCAAAAACAATCTAGCAACACTATATTTTGATATTTTCAGAGAACTGATTCACAGTTTGTCTCTTTTGCTCTGGAATATCTATCTATATGGCTGATTCTTAAATTCTGGGCAAAAAAAGCAGTGGAATACATGAGCCATTTTGTGTTTGTAATCCACCATAGTGACCACCAGGATTAGTTTCTTTGCTAATAGTTTGCGCTGTCCTAAGCAATTCATCAACATAAAACTGGATAAAAGATTTACTGAGCATGACCCTGCCCATCAGAACAAGAACCAGTTTCCCCTACAGTCAGTCTCTCCCATCAGGAAGTGTCCATAAGTCTCATATTATTCATCAGAGGGCAGACAGAATCAAAATAACAATCACAGAAAACTAATCAAGCTATTCATATGGACCACAGCCTTGTCTAACTCAATGAAACTACTAGCCATGCCACACATGTAGGGCCACCCAAGATGGATGGATCATGGTGGAGAGTTTTGACAAAATATGGTCCAATGGAGAAGGGAATGGCAAACCACTTCAGTATTCTTGCCTTGAAATTCCCATGAACAGTATGAAAGGCAAAGAAATATGACACTGAAAATTGAGCTCCCCAGGTCAGTATGTGCCCAATATGCTACTGGAGAAGAATGGAGACATAATTCCAGAAAGAATGAAGAGATGGAGCCAAAGCAAAAACATCGTCCAGTTGTGGATGTGGCTGGTGAAGCTGGATAGAACACTATTGCATAGGAACCTGCAATGTTAGGGCCAAGAATCAAGGTAAATTGGAAGTGGTCAAACAGGAGATGGCAAGAGTGAACACTGACATTGTAGGAATAAGTAAACTAAAATGGATGGGAATGAGTGAATTTAATTCAGAACACCATTATAATTAACACTGTGGGCAAGAATCCCTTAGAAGAAATGAAGTAGCCCTCAAAGTTAACAAAAGAGTCTGAAATGCTGTATTGGATGCAATCTCAAAAATGACAGAATGATCTCTGTTTCCAAGGAAAATCATTCAACTTCACAGTAATTCAAGTCTACACTCAACCCACTGCCGAAGAAGCTGAACTCAAAGGGTTCTATGATGACCTACAAGACCTTCTAGAAATAATATTTTTAAAATGTCCTTTTCATCATAGGGGACTGGAATGCAACAGCAGGAAGTCAAGTGATACTTGGAGTAACAGGAAAGTTTGGCCTTGAATTACAAAATGAAGCAGGGCAAAGGCTACTAGAATTTTTCCAAGAGAATGCAATGGTCATAGCAGACATCCTCTTCTTACACACAGACATCACTAGGTGGTCAACACTGAAATCAGGCTGATTATATTCTTTGCAGCCAAAGATGGGTCCAAAATCAAGACTTGGAGCTGACTGTGGTTCGGATCATGAACTACTTATTGCAAATTCAGACTTAAATTGAAGAAAGTAGGAAAAACCACTAGACCATTCAGTTATGACCTAAATCAAATCCCTTACAATTATACAGTGGAAGTGACAAATACATTCAAGGGATTAGATCTGATAGACAGAGTGCCTGAAAACCTATGGATGGAGATTTGTGACACTGTACAGGAGGTGGTGATCAATAACATCTCCAAGAAAAAGAAATGCAAAAAGGCAAAGTGGTTATCTGGGGAGGTCTCACAAATAGCTGAAAAAGAAGAGAAGTGAAAGGCAACAGAGAAAAGGAAAGATATACCCATCTGAATGCAGAGTTCCAAAGAATAGCAAGAAGAAATAAGGAGGCCTTTCAGTGATCAATGCAAAGAAACAGAGAAAAACAATAGAATGGGAAAAACTAGAGATCTCTTCAAGGAAATTAGAGATACCAAGGAAACATTTCAGGCAAAGATGGGCTAAATAAAGGACAGAAATGTTATGCATCTAACAAAAGCAGGAAATATTAAGAATAGGTGGCAAAAATACACAGAACTATACAAAAAAGATCTCCATGACCCAAATAATGTTGAAGGTGTCATCACTCACCTAGAGCCAGACATCCTAGAATGTGAAGTCAAGTGGACCTTAGGAAACATCATTACAAACAAAGGTAGTGAAGGTGATGGAATTCCAGTTGAGCTATTTCAAATCCTAAAAGATGATGCTGTGAAAGTGCTGCACTCAATAGGCCAGCAAAATTTGAAAACTCAGCAATGGCCACAAGACTGGAAAAGGTCAGTTTTCATTCCTATCCCAAAGAAAGGCAATGCCAAAGAACATAATTGTACTCACGTAAGAGGCTAGTAATGCTCAAAATTCTCCAAGCAAGGCTTCAATAATACAAGAACCATGAACTTCCAAATGTTCAAACTGGATCTAGAAAAGGCAGAGGAACCAGAGATCAAATTGCCAACATCCTCTGGATCATCAGAAAAGCAAGAGAGTTTCAGAAAAATTATCTATTTCTATTTTATTGACTATGCCAAAGCCTTTGACTGTGTGGATCACTATAAACTGTGGAAAATTTGGGAAGAGATGGGATTACTAGACCATCTGACCTGTCTCTTGAGAAATCTGCATGGAAGTCATGAAGCAACAGTTAGAACTGGACATGGAACAACAGACTGGTTCCAAATAGGAAAAAGAGTCCATCAAGGCTATATATTGTCACCCTGCTTATTTAACTTATATGCAGAATACATCATGAGAAATGCTGGGCTGGATGAAGCACAAGCTAGAATCAATTGTTGGGAGAAATATCAATGACCTCAGATATGCAGATGACAGCACCCTTATGGCAGAAAGTGAAGAACTAAAGCGCCTCTTGATGAAAGTGAAAGAGGAGAGTACAAAAGCTGACTTAAAGTTCAACATTCAGAAAACTAAGATCGTGGCATTTGGTACCATCACTTCACGGCAAATAGATGGGGAAACAGTGGAAACAGTGGCATACTTTGTTTTATGGGCTCCAAAATCATTGCAGATGGTGATTGTAGCCATGAAATTAAAAGTTGCTTACTCCTTGGAAGGAAAGTTATGACCAACCTAGACAGCATATTAAAAATCAGAGACATCACTTTGTCAACAAAGTCCATATAGTCAAGGCTATGGTTTTTCCAGTAGTTAGGTATGGATGTGTGAGGTGGACTCTAAAGAAAGCTGAGTGTCGAATAATTGATGCTTTTGAAGTGTGGTGCTGGAGAAGACTATTGAAAGTCCCTTGGACTGCAAGGACATCCAACCAGTCAATCCTAAAGGAAATAAATCCTGAATATTCATTGGAAGGCCTGATGCTGAGACTGAAACTCCAGTACTTCAGCCACCGGATAGGAAGAGCTGACTTATGTGAAAAGACCCTGATGCTGGGCAAGATTGAAGGCAGGAGGAGACGGGGATGACAGAAGATGTGACAGTTGGAGGGCATCACCGACTCAATGGACATGAGTTTGAGTAAGCTCCAGGAGTTGGTGATGGATATAGGAAGGCTTGGCGTGCTCTAATCCATGGGGTCGCAAAGAGCTGGACATGACTGAGTGACTGAACTGAACTGAACTGATGTTTAATATCCTGAAGCAGCAAACAACTCAAATGGCCATCAACACTAATATGAATAAATGAATGGGATTACTAATAAAGAGCGACATTCATAAGAACAAAATAAGACTTCAAAAATGTAAATTAGAGCAAAAACCAATATAAGAGAATGCATTTTTTATTATTTGATTTATATAAATTTCAGAAACATATATTGTGGTAGGCTAAAGGTCAGAGCATCCTTTACTTTTGGAAATAAATGAAAAGCTCATAAGTTGAAGGATGCATGAGAATTTCTTCTAACTTTCTGGAAATAAATGGCTTTGGTGGCTCAGATGGTAAAGCTTCTGTCTACAATGTGGGAGACCCGGATTCGATCTCTGAGTGGGGAAGATCTCCTGGAGAAGGAAATGGCAACCCACTCCAGTATTCTTTCCTGGAAAATCCCATGGATGGAGGAGCTTGGTAGGCTACAGTCCATGGGGTAGCAGAGTCAGACACGATGGAATGACTTCACTTCACTTCACTTTTCTGGAAATATTCTATTTGTTGAACTGTTGGTACTTACATGACTGTGTTCACTGTCTGAAAGTCTACTTAACGGTACACTCATGACTTGTGTACTTCTTCTGCATGTAAATTAAATTTCAATTGTATATTTTAATATTATGAATGCTGTTCATGTAGATGGTTTTAAGAATATATCCTAAGTTTTCGAAGAGTGATTTTATGAAAGTCCAACTTTTTAAGAACAATTTTTTCTAGCTTCTTAAATGGTTTTGTATCCTAGAATATGAGAATGATCACAATTTTTCATTTTATGTATAATTCATTTAAAATTACTGCATTCAATGTAAGTGAACAAGAAGCGCAGAACACCATTTTCTTTGTGAAACACCACTGGGTGACTAGCCCTATATGCATCTTATATGACATAATCATATTTTATATTTTGGGAAGGGTACAGAAGAGCTCAAATAGGTAACAAAAATGGTTTTCCAGTGAAACCTGACTGGCTGTAACCATTAATCTATTCCACAATGTAGTTTCAAATGTCATATTAAGTTATAAGTTATTATTCCTATAAAACTATAAGTTGCTACAACATCAAAACTACTGGTGAATAACTGATAAGGATACAATAATTTATGTACAAATTTTAAAATATTTTCTGTGCTATCATGGCTGCTGATACAGCACATGCCATATTAGCAAACTGTCTTGTAAAACATCTTCTAAGGTTCTGAAATAAATTCTAAATGTCATTGGAAAAAAAGCAGCGAACTAGGAAAAGAGCCAGTAAGTTTCCTTCAAAAAAGAAAGGTCAGGTTTCACGTTAAAAAATAAAAGTTCTTTTTTATTTTCCAATCTGGATAAAAGGGATCCAGATTGGAAAAGAAGTGAAACTCTCACTGTTTGAAGATGACATGATCCTCTACATATAAAACCCTAAAGACTCTACCAGAAAATTACTAGGGCTAATCAGTGACTATAGTAAAGTTTCGGGATACAAAATCAACACACAGAAATGCTTTGCATTCCAATACACTAACAATGAGAAAACAGAAAGAGAAATTATGGAAACAATACCACTCACCATCGAAACAAAAGAATAAAATATTTAGGAGAATTTCTACCTAAAGAAACAAAAGATTTATATATACAAAACTATAAAACACTGATGAAAGAAATCAAAGACGACACAAATAGATGGAGAAATATACCATGTTCATGGATTGGAAGAATCAATATAGTGAAAATGAGTATACTACCCAGAGCAATCTATAGATTCAATGCAATTCCTATCAAGCTACCAGAGGTCTTTGTCAGAGAATTAAAAAAAATCATTTCACAATTTGTATGGAAATACAAAAAACCTCGTATAGCCAAAGCAATCTTGAGAAAGAAGAATGGAACTGGAGAAATCAGCCTACCTGTCTTTAGGCTATAGAACAAAGGCACAGTCATCAATACAGTATGGTACTGGCACAAAGAAAGAAATATAGATCAATGGAACAAAATAGAAAGCCCAGAGATAAATCCACACATCTATGGACACCTTATCTTTGACAAAGTAGCCAAGAATATACAATGGAGAAAAGACAATCTCTTTAACAAGTGGTGCTGGGAAAACTGGACAGCCACTTGTAAAAGAATGAAACTAGAACATTTTCTAACACCATACACAAAAATAAACTCAAAATGGATCAAAGATCTAAACATAAGACCAGAAACTATACAACTCCGAGAGGAAAACATAGGCAAAACACACTCCAACATAAACCAAAGCAGGATCCTCTATGACCCACCTCCCAGAATATTGGAAATAAAAGCACAAAATAAACAAATGGGACCTAATTAAAATGAAAAGATTCTGCACAACAAAGGAAACTATAAGCAAGGTAAAAATGCAGCCTTCAGAATGGGAGAAAATAATAGCCAATGAAGCAACGGACAAACAATTAATCTCAAAAATATACAAGCAACTCCTGCAGCTCCATTCTAGAAAAATAAACGACCCAATCAAAAAGTGGGCCAAAGAACTTAACAGACATTTCTCCAAAGAAGACATAAAAATGGCTAACAAAAACATGAAAAGATGCTCAACATCACTCATTATCATAGAAATGCAAATCAAAACCACAATGGGGTAACACATTACAACAGTCAGGATGGCTGCCATCCAAAAGTCTACAAACAATAAATGCTGGAGAGGATGTGGAGAAAAGGGAACCCTCTTACACTGTCAGTAGTGGGAATGCAAACTAATACAGCCACTATGGTGAACTGTGTGGAGATTCCTTAAAAAACTGAAAATAGACCTGCCATATGACCCAGCAATCCCACTGCTGGGCATACACACCGAGGAAACCAGAATTGAGAGATACACGTGTACCCCAATGTTCATCACAGCATTGTTTATAATAGCCAGGAAATGGAAGCAACCTAGATGTCCATCAACAGATGAATGGATAAGAAAGCAGGGGTACATATACACAATGGAATATTACTCAGCCATTAAAAAGGATTCATTTGAATCAGTTCTACTCAGGTGGACGGAACTGGAACCTATTATACAGAGTAAAGTAAGCCAGAAAGAAAAACAACAATATAGTATACTAACACATATATATGGAATTTAGAAAGATGGTAACGAGAACCCTGTATGCGAGACAGCAAAAGAAATGCAGATGTATATAACAGTCTTTTGGACTCTATGGGAGAGGGCAAAGGTGTGATGATATGGGAGAATGGCATTGAAACATGTTACTTATCATATGTGAAATCAATCACCAGCCCAGGTTTGATGCTCAGGGCTGGTGCACTGGGATGACCCAGAGAGAGGGAATCAGGAGGGAGGAAGGAGGGTGGTTCTGGAAGGGAACATATGTATACCCATAGCAGATTCCTGTCAATGTATGGCAAAACCAACACAATAAAGTAAAGAAAATTAAAAATTAATTAATTAATTAATTAAAAAATAAAAGTTCTAACTAAATGGCAACTCAAAGCAGTCATTATCATATAACTCTGGATGCAATATTGAAATGCATGTTAAAATATTCCTGGTCAGAAAGTAATGCCATAGGCCTTGTAAGAGAAGGAGCAGGAAAGCAAGAGGATGGGCCTGAGGTCACAGTCTGTCACTTACATTATATGTTTCCATGAGACCATTTAGCTTCTCAATCTAAAAAGATAAAAAAGTATATTATTGAACTCCAAGGTGTTTGATAATCTTTCTTTAAAATGTTTGCTTTCTTTCTCTAAGGCTCTGCCACAAACAGACAGAGAACTATGTGACTTGATTAAAGATCTCTAATGTTTTTTGAAATGTCTTTACATTTTATTAACTGACAGATTAAAATATAATTATGTGTCTGATTCTTCAATTATAAATGCTCTATTTCTGTTTCTGACTACCCTAATTACAAGTATTATTCTTTGCAAATAATACATGTTCCATGCCAATGATACATTTATTTACTTCCCCAATTTCTTATTATTACATTTTTTTAATTTTATTTTTTTTCTCCCTTTTATTGTTTTTGCCATACAATGCCAGGATATCACTATGGGTTTACATATGCTCCCCCTCCAGAAACCCCTCCCTCCCCCCTCCCTCCTCCCTCCCCCCGGGAAATCTCGCTGCACCAGCCCCAAGAATCAATCCTGGGCTGGCAATTGATTAGACATATGATAATTAACATGTTTCAATGCATTCTCCCATATCATCCCACCCTTTCCCTCATCCACAGAGTCCACAAGTCAATTCTATACATCTGCGTTCCTTTTGCTGTCTCGCATGTTGGGTTCTCATTACTGTCTTTCTAAATTCCATATATATGTGTTAATATACTGTATTGTTGTTTTTGCTTCTGGCTTACTTCACTCTGGATAATGGGCTCCATTTCGGTCCATCTGAGTAGAACTGATTCAAATGATTTTTTTTCAATGCTGAGTAATATTCCATTGTGTATATGTACCCCTGCTTTCTTATCCACTCGTCAGTTGATGGGCATCTAGGTTGCTTCCATGTCCTGGCTATTGTAAACAATGCAGCGATGAACATTGGGGTACATGTGGCTCTTTCAATTCTGGTTTCCTCAGTGTGTATGCCCAGCAGTGGGATTGCTGGGTCATATGGCAGGACTATTTGCAGCTTTTTAAGGAACCTCCACACTGTTCACCATAGTGGCTGTACTAGTTTGCATTCCCACCAACAGTGTAGGAGAGTTCCGTTTTCTCCACATCCTCTCCAGCATTTATTGCTTGTAGGTTTTTGGATTGCAGCCATTCTGACTGGTGTAAAGTGGTACCTCATTGTGGTTTTGATTTGCATTTCTCTGATAATGAGTGATGTTGAGCATCTTTTCATGTGTTTGTTAGCCATTTTTATGTCTTCTTTGGAGAAATGTCTGTTAAGTTTTTTGGCCCACTTTTTGATTGGGTCATTTATTTTTCTAGAATGGAGCTGCAGGAGTTGCTTGTATATTTTTGAGATTAATTGTTTGTCCGTTAATTTTCTTTACTTTATTGTGTTCGTTTTGCCATACATTGACATGAATTCACCATGGGTATACATATCTTCCCCCTCCAGAACCCCCCTCCCTCCTCCCTCCTGATTCCCTCCCCCTGGGTCATCTTGGTGTACCAGCCCTGAGCATCAACCCTGGGCTGGCAATTGATTTCACGTATGATAATTAACATGTTTCAGTGCCATTCTCCCATATCATCCCACCCTTGCCCTCTTCCACAAAGTCCACGAGATGGTTCTATAGGCATATGTTGTCTGAATATATCCCCCTGCATAAATGATACTTTTATTATCAAACTGTAGCTCCAATGATAAGTGGTATTAAATTTATTCATCCATAGAGACTTCTTTTGCTACAAGTACATTAATCAGTATAACAAACACAGGTGAGCAAAACTGTAAATATGCTAGAGAAAATGAAAGGAAGATGCATGAGTAATTATATTATACAGTATTAACTATTTCATGTTTTTGTATATTAACCATGAATAACAATTAATGGAAAACTTTCTAGGCAGAAATATGATTTAGCTAAATATTCTTGATCCTTGGGAGAAAAAGCTACGACAAACTTACACAGTGTACTAAAAAGCACAGACATCAGTTTGCCAACTAAGTCCTCTATGGTCAAAGCTATGGTGCTTTCAGGACTCATGCATGGATGAGAACTGGGTCATAAAGAAAGCTGGGCACCTATGAATTGATACTTTTGAATTCTAGTGCTAGAGAAGACACTTTTGAGAGTCCCTTGGACATTAAGAAGATCAAACAAGTCAATCCTAAAGGAAAGCAACCCTAAATATTCATTGGAGGACTGATGCTGAAGCTGAAGCTCCAATACTTTGGCAACCTGATGCGAAGAGCTGACTCATTAGAAAAGAACCTGATGCTGGGAAACATTGAGGGCAGGAGGAGAAGGGGATGACAGAGGATGAGGTGGTTAGACAGCATCACCAACTGTTTGAGCAAACTCTGAGAGACAGTGAAGGACAGGGAAGCCTGGTGTGCTGCACTTCATGGGGTCACAAAGAGTCAGACACGACTTAGTGACTGAACAACAACATTCCTTCAGTAAAACATTTACTGACCACCTGTTTTGTGCTAATAACTGCAATCTATAAAGTAGGAATATAAAAGGAACTAGAGACAAGAATCTCTGTTTTAATAGAACTTAACATTTGTGGGAAGGAGAGAGAAGGTAAATAGCAAGCAAATGAACAGATGACCTAAATTCAGATAGTGATAAATGTCATCAAGAAAATGAAACTGAATGACTGATGATGGTGAGGTCCAGCAGGACCCTGAGGGGCTCCTGAGCACAAAGCCTTTCTGTGTTCCCATTTCTTGACTTCAGCAAATAGGCTTCATTCAACCTCCATTACCTTCCTGAGTTCCAAAGGGGAGATTCAAGCAACTGCTCATCAGGTAAGGAGGGGATGGAGACAAAGGAGAAACTAACTGTCAAGAGAAGTAACAGCGCAGCCTTGGGGCAGGGTCCTGGCTCCCCATCAGGAGATACATACAACAATATCTTGAGCTGTTTTGCAGAGACCAAAACCCCTACCAGGTGGGAGAAGTTAACTATATGCTGCCACAAGCACGTAGACCCCAGATTGGTTAGAACCAGAAGACTGACTCCCACTTACCTCACCACCAATCAGTCAGAAGAATGTCCACAAGCTGGTCACGCCCTGTTTGAACCATGATTATAAAACCCCTCACTATCCCTTCCAGGTTGGGACACACAGTTGAGAGGGCATTAACCCAGCATGGCCCCCTTTGCTTGGCAAAGCAATAAAACTGTTCTTTTCTACTTCAATCAACAATCTATCTCTGAGATTTAATTAGATGCTGGGGTACAGAGGCCAAATTTCCGGTTCAATGGTAAGGAGAGAAGTAAACTAGAGTGGTCCCTTATCCCAGGAAAGATGGGATGAGCTATGCCAGATCTAAGAGACTGAGGTAGATTTTAGAATTAGAGTAAAGCATGACTTAAAATCAGTTGTGTTGGTCCTCACTTAGTTTTACTATTAAAGTATCAAAAACGTACACAAATGAATTCAGCTGCAAGAAAAAAGATGGTATGAATGTATGTGACTATGACAGAGGGACCAGAAGTTCACTGTGCCTGGATCCCAAGTGGAGAAAGATTTTGCCCCATGTCTGTAGAACTCTTCTGCTTTTCCTACTGTTTGAGAACAAATTACTTAAAGATTCTCCTTAAGACAAAAAAAAAGATTTATTGCTGGTCAAATTATATACATCCAACTTTTATGGGCACAAAACCTTTTTGGTTCCCATTTCTTGATTATAGGAAATTTATTGAAAATTTTTGTGACAATCTCGATCATGCCCAAATAATGTTTGTCTTGAGGTCTAAATGATAACATAGACACAGATGTTTGAAGATGTGGGAAAAAAAGGGGGAAAGAACCAGGACACATATTTGAATAAGAGATGTGTCCACATTGGTGGTATCTTGAAGACTATCAAAGGAATACATATGTTCCTTTAAGAACAATGAAAAGTTAATGAAGATGTTTAAACAGGAGTATTAAATGATCCAATTACTTTTTTAAATTTAAATTTTATTTTTAATTGGAAGATAGTTACTTTACAATATTGTGATGATTTCTGCCATACATCATCATGAATCAGCCACAGGTATACACATGTCCCCTCCCACTTAAACCTCCCTGCCACTTCCCTCCCCACCCCATCCCTCTATGTTATCACAAACACCAGCTTTGGGTTCTGCTTTGGGTTCCCTGAATCATATAGCAAATTCCCACTGGCTGTCTAATTTACATATGGTAATATATATGTTTCCTACTACCCTCTCAAGTCATCCCCACTCGACCTCTCCCACTGTGACCAATAGTCTGTTCTTTACGTCTGCTAATGATCCAATTTCCATATTTGAATTATCACAATGGTGTTAAAAAGGAGATGCACTATCAGGTCCCATGAAGAAGCACTGAGTCCAGCTGGGAAAGAAGAGATAATCCTTCTCTAGAAATGACAGGATGGTTCCATTGGAAATGGAGAGAATATGGAGAGAATGTGGTAAAGTCAAGTTTCATTTTGGAAAGAAAGGTGATAAGACTTACTAATGGAATAATGTGCAAATGAAGGAAATGAGAATAATTAAGGATGCTTCTGACATTAGATGATTTAGTACCAGAGTAGAAGATGGTGCCATTTACTAAAATGTAGGCAATTTGGGTACCTGGATACAGAGCAGGTTAAACAGAGAATGCGAAGCTACCTTACTAAGCTTAGATGTCTGGAGAATATATCCAATTTGAGATACCTGTATTCTATTAATGTGTCTGAAATTTAGGAGTTCTCATCACAAAGATGATATTTAATATTCATGAGGCTAGAGGAGATCACAAAAATCTGGCATATTAAAAATACAGTGGGCAAAAGAACTAAACAGACATTTTTCCAAACAAGACATACAGACTAATAAATACATTAAAAGATGTTCAACATCACCCATTATTAGAGAAGTGCAAATCAAAACCACAAAGAAGTATCATGTCATGCCAGTCAGAACAGCTGCCATCAAAATGCCTACAAACAATAAATGCTGAAGAGGGTTTGGAGAAAAGTGAACCCTCTTACACTGTTGGTGGAAATGCAAACTAGTAGAGACACTATGGAGAACAGTGTGGAGATTCCTTAAAAAAGTGGAAATAAACTGCCATATGACCCAGTAATCCCACTGCTGGGCATACACACCGAGGAAACCAGAACTGAAAGAGACACATGTACCCCAACATTCATTGTAGCACTGTTTATAACAGCTAGGACATGGAAGCAATCTAGATGTCCATCAACAGATGAATGGATAAGGAAGTTTTGGTACATACACACAATGGAATACTACTCAGCTATATAAAAAAAGAACACATTTGAGTTAATTCTAGTGAGGTGGATGAAATAAGTCAGAAAGAGAAACACCAATGCACTATATTAATGCATATATGTAGAATTTAGAAAGATAGTAATGATGATCCTATATGCAAGGCAGCAAAAGAGGCACATAGGTAAAGAACAGACATTTGGACTATGTGGGAGAAGGCTATTGAGAGAATAGCACTGAAACATGCATATTACCATATGTAAAATCGATGACCAGAGCAAGTTTGATGCATGGAGCAGGGCACTCAAAGCTGGTGCTCTGGGACAACCCAGAGGGATGAGGTAGAGAGGGAGGTTGGAGTGGGGGGGTCAGGATGGGGGTGGCACATGGATCTGTGGCTGATTCAAGTCAAAATATGGCAAAACCCCATCACAACACTGTAAAGTAATTATCCTCCAAATAAATAAATAGTTTAAAAAAGAAAAATATATGTACTTGGTTTTATTAATATGAAGCTTAACTATATGATTTGCAAGTATGTTTGCCGGTGTGTAAATTTAAGCCTGAAACTCATTTCTATTAAAAATTAAAACGGAAAACTTGAAAAAAATTGTAGAAGTGGTGAAATAATGATTAATTTTTCAAAATAAATCAATAAAAATATAGCAGAGTCAGATTTGAATCAAGCTCTGTGGATTCCTGCATTAAAAATACAGGTGAGGAGAAAACACCACTAAAGGAATGTTGACAGCAAATGAGAAAATTATTTCATATCTGCAATCAAGGCAAGTTTGTGTATCAAGGAGACTGCTAAATACTGAGATCAGACAACAACATTTAATGTGAATTCACTATGACTTAAAGAGAACCGCTCCAGGGAGCTATTATTCTCTACTTATTCTAACTCAGTATGTATCTGAAAAAACCTGTAAGGCACTATCTTTAAGTAAGCTAGCACATTTCCCTTACCTATGCATAATGTTCTCTGTGTTGACAAAGTCATGGATTTGGAATTTCTTTGTGGCATTTTAGTTTATTGTGACGGAAGGAGTTTTTAAATAAATGTTTATTTGTTTAGCTGTTAAAATATGGGGTATTATTAGCTTTGCATGAAAGAAAGCACATTTCTACAAGTTTCTAACATAAAAACTGGATTTCCAATCAAAATCCAATTGGAGTGAACTGGCTAGAGAACAGGTGGTAAGGACTGGAATCAATGTCATAGAATATACTTTCTAAAATGCTCACTGTGAAAGAGAGGGAAAAATAGGGTGATAAACATGAGCAAAGGCAGATTTAAGGTTTTATAACTGCCTTCTTTGTTTGATTTTTTTACAGAGAGATATTTCTTTTACTTTTATGTTAATGAAAATGATTTAGTCCCAAAGGAGAAATTTAGGATTCTGCATGAAGGTTATTTCAGGAATGAATTTTTTAAGAGGCCTAGAGGTTACAAGAATTCGAGAAAAATTGGAGGAGCTGGACAAGACTATGATAGGAACAGGAATTATCTTTTATTCCTTGTAAGAGGGTCAAAGGCAACAATTATGAGTAGAGAGGCAGGTAGTGTAGGATTGCAAATATGAAGCATTTTAGGAGTCTTGCTTATATTAATTTTCTAAATGAATTATGAGGAGAATCTTGGGGGAGAAGAAGATTTAATTATTCAAAGTATATAAAAAGAAAAGAGGGTCTGAACTATTCTCATTAGCTAGCAACATAAATTTCCTTAAAAATGAAGAAAGACTAAAAGTGATATGTTTTATTTATTTGATTATTTCATACTCCAACCATATTTGAAGGATTTAACTATAAATATTGATGATTTCTGGAATTCTTAGAAATCAGATGAATATTTCAGCATAAAAAATTATTATTAATCTAAGATCTTGAAGTGAGTTTGCTTCTTTTTGAATATAATATACTTAGATGGAGTTTGTCTAACACAGCTTTATTTCAAGTGGGATGTGTAAAATTTCTTTTAAAATTAAGTACAGACAGGTTTTAATTCAGCAGTTTTCCCCCATGAAAGGAATAATGTGATTTTGGCTCTTCCTGGAGTGGCTTTATGTTGAGGCTTGACCGCCTCTGTTTTTACTTCTAGGCAGGCATGTGCTCCCAGAGATTTCATATGCTGCTGCTAAGCCACTTCAGTCGTGTCCTGCTCTGTACGACCCCATAGACAGCAGCCCACCAGGCTCCCCCATCCCTGGGATTCTCCAGGCAAGAACCCTGGAGCTGGTTGCCATTTCCTTCTCCAATGCATGAAAGTGAAAAGTGAAAGTGAAGTCACTCAGTCGCATCCAAATCCTAGCGACCCCATGGACTGCAGCCCACCAGGTTCCTCCATCCATGGGATTTTCAAGGCAAGACTACTGGAGTGGAGTGCCATTGCCTTCTCTGAGAGATTTCATATATTTTAGCCTAATATTTTGTCTTCCAAGTATACATTAATTTTGAAAATATATACATTGGTCTAATACTAAACTGACTTCTTTCTTGCTTTTCAATACCCTCTACTCTATCTTTCTATTATCAATCTACCTAAACTAAGTTATAAACTTTATACATAATGATGTTTAATTATTTTAATAACTGTGTGGAAATGTGTTCAATGAACTAGAAGGAAGCAATAAAGTAAATCATGGAGGAATGTAACCTCATGTAGTCATTGAAATATGATATTTATGAAAAGTTCTAATAAGAGTTTTGTTACAATGCTAAATGAAAAACCATGAATTACTCTGAATTACTTTTCATATTATCTACTTTCTTGCAAAAATTTTAAGCTAGGTTACAAATCCCACATTATTCAACATGACAAAAATATGTTATACTGGGTAGATGACTGAAAAGAAAAAATTATTAGGGAAAATAAAGTGAAACATTATTCAACCTTACTTCTGAAAATCTGCCAAAGGATGTTTTATACACTTTCCATATTTGGACACATAATTTACTGTAAGCATCCTAAAAACCAGCTTTGCCTAATAAAAACCCAGTTCAGTTATATGATTTAGAGCATCTGCAAGAGAAGGAAAACCAGCTGTTCTAGGAGGAGCCAGCTAAACTTGACACATAACCTTCTAGACTGTTCTGTGTTGTCTCAGACTCCTCAGCACTTTCTGGGCAAATTTAGTTCTCTTCAGCAGGAAGGGAGATGAAACAGAAGAGAAACATGTAACCAGTTTTCTTAAAAACACCACTGTCACAAATGGACAACTAAGAGAGGTGAATTATTATTCTCTGGTTAATCGAGAGACAATCCCAAAGATCCCAACTCATTTATTTGCAATTAAGTGAAAATTCCCTTTGCTGTTGCTGCTAATGATGATGATTAATTATTGCATCTACACTATTGTTTAATCAGAAGGTATAAGCCACTGATATGCTGATCTATAATCATACTCTCTCCCTGATGTGGGAGGAACACAGCCTACAATTCTATCATCCCAAATCCCTGGGGCCAGATACATGTTTGAATCTACTTTTTAAACATTTTGATAAGTTATTACATTACACAGATTGCAAGCTATGTTACACCTCATAAACAAACCTATTAATATTTCTGTAGGGAAGCAACTGAATATTCTCACTTGGTCGGATGAAAAAAAGACTATGAATAACATTAACAGCCTCACAGTTTAAAGCATGATTTTCTACCAAATATATTTATAAATGTTTATAATAAAAATAAACTCAGTTTTTGCCTTTTTTTATTGTTTTTAGGAATGGCTGGACCTTGAGCATTCTGTGTGGGATTGTTGTGAAGGTTAAGTGTGGGGATTTAAATCATTTGATTGACACATGCAGAACATTCAAATTGACTGAACATTCAAATTGATACTTATTTTGCCTGCCTTTCTGGCAGACCCTGGGTCCTACCCAGCTTGCTGTTTTATAGGCCTGTGTTACTGCCAACAGGGAGTGTAAGACACATATACATGCACACACAGCTGTTCTTCTGACATCTATCATTCATCTGTCATCTATCTGCGCACTACAAAAAGTATAAACATTTGATAGAATCTATTCCCTCTCGCTCTCTGTCTTTCTCCATGTTTTAGGTACCTTTAGTAATTCTTCTATTTCAGAAATAAAAACTGTTGATAATCTATTTGCAACAGATTATTAGATTTCTAACTCCCGATGATAGTATATATTTCTTACTATTTTAATTTAATCACAAGATCTGCACTAGAAACACAGTTATAAAACTTCAGTGGGATGAACTGAGAGTGTAGCACTGGCATCTATACACTACCATGTGTAAAACAGATAGCTAGTGGGAAGCTGTGGCACAGCACTGAGAGCTCAGCTTGGGGCTCTATGATGACCTAGAGGTGTGGGACAGGGCAGAGGGGGGTGGGAGGGAGACTCAAGAGTGAGGAAACAGATGTACACATACAGTTGATTCACTTCATTGTACAGGATAAATTAACACAACATGGTAAAGCAACTACACTCCAATACAAATAAAAAATAAAATTAGTCACCATTTTCAACCTCAAGTGGTGCTTCTCAATGAATGAACTGTTAGTCACTCAGTCGTGCCCGACTCTTCGTGACCCCATGGACTGCAGCCCACCAGGCTCCTCTGTCCATGGGACTTTCCACGCAAGGATACTAGAGTGAGTTGTCATTTCCTTCTCCAGGGGATCTTCCAGACCCAGGGATAGAACTCAGGTCTCATGCACTGCAGGTAGATTTTTTACTGACTGAACTACAAGGGAAGCCCACTCCTCCGTACCTCTATTAAATGTGATTTGACTTTATCAATTATACACATCTATTGAACATCTACCCACAGTAAAAGATCCACTGCTGAGTTTTTGTTGTATTCCTCTGTCTCTGTAGAGAAATCTAACTGCACATGTTTCTACATTGCTTAAATCAGTATTATTCTTTATAAACCCACATAAGTACTAAGATAGGTTTGCCAAGGAATAGTAAGTCTTCTTTCACTATAATAGAACCCAATCCATTAAGGCAAATGTTCATTAGTAACGTGTATGTGCTCTGAGTGAAGACTATGTTAAAAATCATTTCATTTTGGAGCACACAATGTATGAAAAAACTCCAGGAAAACATCAAGCCATCATCATTTGGGCTAATCAAAGTGATTCCAGAAAGCATTTTAGCATCACAATTTTACCTGTAATGGACCAAGAAGAGAGACATCTTGATTCTGATTTGCAAGCCTGCTGTGATCAGCTGCCTGCAGTCACAGGAACTGAGGGAAATTGGCCAAAAATGACCTTTTGAAGGGGATGAAGTGAGGTTGGCCATCATGAAGTACATTGCCTCATACAGGGTAATTATTATGATGGCTCGTGCAAAAATAAGCTCTGGTGCCACTACAATAGATAGAACTTCAGACCAACCAGATAATATACTTAGTGATCCTACTCTTACACAGTTTTAGAAAATAAACATTTGAAATATTGTAAAAATGAATACATTTATTGATTTGCGAATAATGAAGAATCCTTGCAGCCCTGGGATAAAGCCTACTTGATCATGATGTATGATTTTTTAATGTGTTGTTGGATTCTATTTGCTAGAATTTTGATAAGGATTTTTGCATCTATGTTCATCAGTGATATTGGCCTGTAGTTTTCTTTTTATGTGGCATCTTTGTCGGGTTTTGGAATTAGGGTGATGGTGGCCTCATAGAATGAGTTTGGAAGTTTACCTTCCTCTGCAATTTTCTGGAAGAGGTTGAATAGAATAGGTGTTAGCTCTTCTCTAAATTTTTGGTAGAATTCAGCTGTGAAGCCATCTGCTCCTGGGCTTTTGTTTGTTGGAAGATTTCTGATTACGGATTCAATTTCCGTGCTTGTGATGGGTCTATTAATATTATCTATGTCTTCCTGGTTTAGTCTTGGAAAGTTGTACTTTTCTAGGAATCTGTCCATTTCATCCAGGTTGTCCAGTTTATTTGCATAGTTGCTGATAATTGTCTCTTATGATCCTTTGTATTTCTGTGTTTTCTGTTATGATCTCTCTGTTTTCATTTCTAATTCTGTTGATTTGGTTCTTCTCCCTTTGTTTCTTGATGAGTCTGGCTAATGGTGTGTCAATTTTATTTACCTTCTCAAAGAACCAGTTTTTGGCTTTGTTGATTTTTGCTATGGTCTCTTTTGTTTCCTTTGCATTTATTTCTGCCCTGATCTTTAAGATTTCTTTCCTTCTACTACCGCTGGGCTTCTGTACTTCTTCGATTTCTAGTCACTTTAGGTGTAAAGTTAGGTTATTTATTTGACTTTTTTCTTGTTTCCTGAGGTGAGTTTGTATTGCTATGAACTTTCCTCTTAGCACTGCTTTTACTGTGTCCCATAGATTTTAGGTTGTGCAAAACACTCTCCAACATAAACCAAAGCAGGATCCTCTATGACCCACCTCCAAGAATATCGGAAATAAAAAGCACGAATAAACAAATGGGACCTAATTAAAATTAAAAGCTTCTGCACAACAAAGGAAACTATAAGCAAGGTGAAAAGACAGCCTTCAGAATGGGAGAAAATAATAGCCAATGAAGCAACAGATAAACAATTAATCTCAAAAATATACAAGCAACTCCTGCAGCTCCATTCCAGAAAAATAAATGACCCAACCAAAAAGTGGGCCAAAGAACTAAACAGACATTTCTCCAAAGAAGACATAAAAATGGCTAACAAACACATGAAAAGATGTTCAACATCACTCATTATCAGAGAAATGCAAATCAAAACCACAATGAGGTCCCACTTTACACCAGTCAGAATGGCTGCCATACAAAGGTCTACAAGCAATAAATGCTGGAAAGGATGTGGAGAAAAGAGAAACCTCTTACACTGTTGGTGGGATTGCAAACTAGTACAGCCACTATGGAAAACAGTGTGGAGGTTCCTTAAAAAACTGCAAATAGACCTGCTATATGACCCAGCAATCCCACTGCTGGGCATACACACCGAGGAAACCAGAACTGAAAGAGCCACATGTACCCGAATATTAATTGCTGCATTGTTTACAATAGCCAGGACATGGAAGCAACCTAGATGCCCATCAACTGACGAATGGATAAGAAAGCTATGGTACATATATACAATGGAATATTACTCAGCATTAAAAAAAATTTATTTGAATCAGTTCTACTCAGGTGGACGGAACTGGAGCCTATTATCCAGAGTGAAGTAAGCCAGAAGCAAAAACAACAATACAGTATACTAACACATTTATATGGAATTTAGAAAGATGGTAACGAGAAACCTGCATGTGAGACAGCAGAAGAAACACAGATGTGTACAAGTCTCGTGGACTCTGTGGAAGAGGGCAAGGGTGGAATGATATGGGAGAATGGCATTGAAACATGTTAATTATCATATGTGAAATCAATCGCTAGCCCAGGATTGATGCTCGGGGCTGGTGCACCGAGATTTCCCAGGGGGAGGGAATCTGGAGGGAGGAGGGAGGGAAGTTCTGGAGGGGGAGCATATGTAAACCCATGGCGATTTTATGTTATTGTATGGCAAAACCAATAAAAAAGAAAGAAAAAAAATTATCAAATGTAAAACAATATTTCTTTTTCTGGGGTTGCCAGCTAAATGCCAGCTAAAATGATATAATCTGAAATGTAACAAATATATCAGCTTAGGTGATTATATATGCCAAGTACTACACAGAAGATTAGTTAGGTATTGTAAAATTTCCTAAGTATTCTTTTATCCATTGATGAATAAAATATTTACTCATAAGCTAAGTCTGAAATAGAATAAGTTATCCACGAATGAACATTAATTGAAAGCTTATCAAGTGCTTAGAGTTAATTTGATAACCATTACCTGCACTTCTTCTGGAGTGATGAAACAGGTATATAAGGAAACCATAGCAGGGAAATTAGGAAAATGGAGAACTGGAAAGAGTAGTCCTAAATTTTCACTATAAGTAGTTTTCACAAAGGCCACATGGACACCTGAACTGCTATATGTCAACACAAATAAGGATCAGACTCTGCTCACTCATAGGGCATAGCTTGTAAATTTATGGCTTTATTATAAATTACATTGCATTTTTATGCTTGAATTTTTCCTATTAGCTTAATGCAAAGCAGGAATATAATAAATATTTTATAACTATGCCTTCCTATTCTTTTGTGACCCAATGGACTGTAACCCACCAAGCTCCTCTGTCCATGGGATTTTCCAGGCAAGGATACTGGAGTGGGTTGGTATTTCCTCTTTCAGGGGAATCTTTCAAACCCAGGGATTGAACCCAGGTCTCCTCCACTGCAGGCAGATTCTTTACGTCTGAGCCACTAAAGGAAGGGAATCCCATTCCTTTAGTAAGAATATTCAAGTGGTCCCAGGTACTATTAAAATCTTACTGAAAGTTTTATCATTACTTGAGAATGTTATTGTTTTCCCTTTGTTATCTGGGTCAACTATTTGCATTTCTAGATTCTCTGATTTTATAAATTTCTCTCCCATCATTTTTGAGATGAAGCTTTTCTATCTCAGAAAAGATTTTTTAATAGACTTATCTGTTTAAAAAATACGATTACAATAATGAATATATTAGACAAGTTTGTTTTTTATTCAAACTTTAACAGAAGACGGTTTCTTTTATGTAATGGACTTGATTCTCAAGAATAGTATTTTCCAGTAACTATATAATATTAAACATGCAAAATAATAATTGCTAAAAATACATGCAATATTTAGGGAAAATGAATCATTTATAGGGAAACTAGTTGTAGACTCTTAACAGTGCTCTGCCCATTGGCATTTTATTTTTCTGACCAGTATTCCTGAATTCAGCACTACGTACTTATAGTGACTGCCAAAATGAACACTAACTCAATAGAAATAAGAAAACGGGCCTGGCATTGTTTCTGAAAAGTAATTACATAGCAGCATCAAGAAACTAAGAAACATCATGCAAAAAATACTAAATAGAAATACTGGAAAATTCTATGGCCGAACATAAAGGCTATTTTAAATATCTTTCTAAAACAGGTCAACAGAAACTATTCCCACGTTTTCAGCATTCACAGGGAAGGATCCCTGTTATTTTCCCAATTTATAGGTGAGGTGCAGCCCACAATCTGAGGTGCACTGCCACCTCAGAAGATCAGACTTTCTCCCTGCTCTAAGACCCTGATGCTGGGAAAGATTGAGGGCCAGAGAAGGGGTGACAGAGGATGAGAGAGTTGGATGGCATCATTGACTCAGTGAACATGAGACTGCGCCAAGTCTGGGAGACAGCAAAGGACAGGAAGCCTGGCATGCGCCAGTCCAAGGGGTCGCAAAAGTCAGACACGACTGAGTGACTAAACAACTGCTGAGCCTCTTCCTCTCCCTCAAGACAGACAGCCCTCGTGAGAACTCATCACTCATGGTGCAACACTAGACTGATAGATCAGATTTATTGTTACTTACTAAAAGTTAAGCTTATGTGTTTACAAAGAGAGTTTACTTCAAAAGTTAAATAAAAATACTGTAAATATTTCCATACTATCATAAATTGCTCCCAACAACATAGAAACCACACCTTGTTGGGAATTAGACTGAGGTTCTCATCAGTCATGCTCCTAACTCAGGATCCTGACTGCCTAGTGTAGATGTGGATCAAGACACTGGGAGTCCAACTGACTTTTATTAGCATCAAGTTCAAATTAAGGCACAAAATCCATATAGACATATACAGAATTACTTCAGAAGTATATAAAAGTGATACATGTTGACTCCCACAGATTCAAAATACTTTCTCCTAAAACGACTGGAACCAGACCATAACCACTGCCTGTTAGAGCCTGGATGGTTTTGTTTGAGATGACTCAGTTGATGATGGGCTTCCTTGGAGGCTCAGTGGTAAAGAATCTGCCTGCTGATGCAGGAGACATGGGTTCAATCTTTGGGTTGGGAAGGTGCCCTGGAGAAGGAAATGGGTACCCACCGCAGTATTCTTGCCAAAGAAATCCCATGGACAGAGGAGCTTGGCAGGCTGCAGTTCATTGGGTTGCAAAACAGTTAGATATGACTTAGCAACTAAACAACAACAGCTGATGTTATCTCCAGAAAGGAATAAAAGAGAACAACAACAAAAACAAACAAAAACCTTTGTTTTTGAATTAACTGCTGACACTTTCAACTATATAACTTAAAATGGACAGAATTCCTACATTCTGTATTTTCTTTTCAGTATTATCTTCAAAGGGCTATATGTTATTCAAGAAAAAAAAACTTGTCTGCCTAGTCAATTACTTATAGGAATTGCTGTATGGAATTTTTTCTCTAGAAAAGCATTTAATTTATTTAAATTTTTAAATTTATTGACATAAAGTTATATATAATTTACTCTTGCAATTTTTTCTCTTTTATTTATTTTTCTTTACATTATTGTGTTAGGTTTGCCATATTGATATGAATCCGTCGCAATTTTATCTACTCTTTGACTTTAGTTTACTCGTTTTGATTTCTAAGGTTATGTGTACTTATAAGTGATCAAATTTGCCAGTATTTCTTTTGTTTGTTTACCAAAAGACTAATATTGGGTTTTACCAAACAATATAAAAGCTTTTTATTCTATTTTAAATTATTATTTTTTTGTCTTTTAGGATTTCCTTTGCCTTGAGTTTATTACATAAAATAGGCTTTCATGGAATAAATCTTGTTTTAGCATTAGCCAACAATGAATTTTACACATTTTCTTTTTTTATTTATGTATTTTCCTGTTATACTGCTCATATCACATATATTCCTGTTCTTAAAAATAACGATTTTCATTTTCTCCTTATTCAATAATTATTTAGGATAGTGTATTTTAATTAATGGTGAAGTAAAATTTTGGCTAGCATTTTGCATTTTTAAAATGTATTAAGTAAAATTAGGCTTTTTCTTTTAAAATTACTTGACATTTCTTTTAACACCATGTACATGGAAACTATCTACTCGTGTTTCTCTACATGTTTCAGAAGAGTGTAAATGCTGGACTTGTGAGTGTATGATTCCATATACATTCAGTAGATCAAGATTTGAAGTTGTGTCAAATGTCTTACTCCTATTCTTTTGTTATTGCTTTTTCTGTCTTTTCTGAAAGAAGTTAAATATCTTCTATTTTATACTGACTTTTTTGCTGTAGTACGTATCTAGTTATATGTATAAAGGTCCATGAATATTATAGATTCTTAGATTTTATCTCAAAATAACTGTTTTAGTTTGCTTGACCTGCCACAATAAAATACCATGGAATGGGCAAATTAATGGGCTTTTCAGGTGGTACTAGTGGTAAAGAGCCTGCCTTCAAATGCAGGAGACATAAGAGACATGTGTTTGATTCCTGGGTCAGGAAGATCCCCTGGAGGAGGGCATGGCAACCCATTCCAGTATTCTTGCCTGGAGAATCCCATGGACAGAGGAGCCTGGTAGGTTACCAGACTATGGTCCATAGGGTCGCAAAGCATCAGACATGACTGAAGCAACTTAACATGCATGCATACACAGGCATATTAAATGATATAAATGCATCTCTCACCCTTCTAGAGGCTGGCAAGTCCAAGAGCCAAGTGCCATCAGGTGAGGTTCATCCTGAGGCCTCTTCTCTCAGCTTGGAGGCAGCTGCTGTCTCACGTGGTAACATCACCCCTCCTCTGTGTGTGAGTGGAAGGACAAAGACCGTACTCTGGGGTCTCTTCTTAGAAGGGAACTAATCCTAAAGCCTAGAAGGATCCCACCCTCATGACCTCATAAACTCCAATTACCTCCTAGTAGTCTCATCCCCAAATACCATCACACAGGGGATAGGGGCTTCTCCATCTGAACTTGAGAACACAAGGATTTAGTTCAT
Organism: Antilocapra americana; assembly: GCA_007570785.1. Taxonomy (NCBI): domain Eukaryota; kingdom Metazoa; phylum Chordata; class Mammalia; order Artiodactyla; family Antilocapridae; genus Antilocapra; species Antilocapra americana. The sequence continues at coordinate 200,104 of ML660205.1, forward strand.
AACAATAACCTGAACTGCCCTTCTCTGTTGTATTAAAGTTTTTTTCTTAAATCTTTTTACTCTGACAATGTTAATATAGCTGTTTGCTGGCTAGCCTGAAACATTTTGCAACTCTTCATTTTCAACTTTTCTGTATAACTATTAATATAATTTAGTGAATCATTCGCAAACATGCATATGGTTGAATTCATTTCCATAAACAGCTTTGCCTTTCACAACAGAAATTTAACATATTCAGATTTACTATATTGACTGTGTCTTAGATTCACACTTATTGTCTTAATTTATGTTTTATCAAGTATATTTGTTTATTCTTATTTTTTCTACAATTTCTGTATTTATTCTATTGGTTCCTTGTCTAAGATATAAGACAGCAATATGCATTCAGTTTATTTTTTCCAGTGCTTAGTCTTGATTCACTGACTCCCCTCCTGACTTCAATTTTTATTGGAATATAAGTGCTTTACAATGTTGTGTTAGTTTATGCTATACCATGAAGTAAATCAACCATATGCATACATATATCCATTCCCTCTTAAGCCTCCCTTCCACCCCAACCCCATCCGACCCCTCTAGGTCACCACAGAGCACCAAGTTGAGCTCCCTGTGCTTTATAACATGTTCCAACCAGCTATCTATTTGACACATGGTAGTGTATATATATATCAATCCCAATCTCTCAATTTGCCCCACTCTCCCCTCCCAAACTCTCTGTGTACACATGTCCATTCTCTACATCTGTATCTTACCCTGCCTCGGAATTAGGTAATTAAGATGGAAAGTGAACCCTCAGAATGGGAGAAAATGTTTGCAAACAAGGCACCAAAGGATTAATCTCCAAATATACAAACAGCTCATGGAGATCAATATCAAAAAAGCAACCCAATCAAAAAATGGGGGAAAGACCTAAATATACATCTCTCCCTACTGACTTCTTTCAAATATTTCTTGCATTTCCTTTTCCTTGACCTTGTAGATGATGTGCGGTTTCCAGATATTTTTTAAGCCTGGTCCTTCATTCCCTAGGGTTCTGTTGTCTGGGTCTCCATGTCATTTCATTTCTCTTTGGTTGCAAAAATAGAGTCAAGGCAAAAGTTTAGTTTTATAATTCTGGGACAGTCACAGTACATCAGGAACAGATATGGTTACATAGATGGTATCAAAAAATATTATATATATATTTTTACTCAAAGAAAGAATTTAAGTCAATTTGAAGGGGAAAAAAAGGTCATGATTGCTCATGTGTCCTGGGTACAGCACATAGAAGAACCTGCCAAATGCTTTCAATTTAACATTTAAGTTTTGCTAAATATTTGCCATTTTATTGCCGTCTTCCATAACCTCTTGTTTTTTTTTTAATTGCAAAGCAATACAGACAGCAAACACATTTTAGCAGTTTTTTCTGCTGACTTTCATCCAGTTCTTGTAAAAGTGCCTAGCAGCGAGAGGAAACTAAGATGGCGGAGGAATAGGACGGGGAGAACACTCTCTCCCCAATAAATATACCAAAAGAACTTTTAAAGGCCAAGCAAACTCCAAAAAACAGGAACTGAATGCTGGCAGAGGACATCGGGCATCTGGAGAGGCGACCCAGTGCCGACGTGAGGAGGTAGGACAAAAGAAAGAAAAGAAAAAAAAGTAGAGGGAGAGACAAAGAGCTGGGGACGGGTTCCGTCCCGGAAGGGGAGTCTGGAATAAAGAGGAAAAAAAAAAAGAGGAGAAAGGTTTCTGAATACCAGGGAGCATTCTCTCTGGCAGATCTGCGGTGGATCTTGGAGAGCAA
>ML660205.1:211886-268296 GCA_007570785.1 Antilocapra americana
GTTCATCGCTGCATTGTTTACAATAGCCAGGACATGGAAGCAACCTAGATGCCCATCAACTGACGAATGGATAAGAAAGCTGTGGTATATATACACAATGGAATATTACTCAGCATTAAAAAAAAATTCATTTGAAGCAATTCTACTCAGATGGACGAAACTGGAGCCCATTATCCAGAGTGAAGTAAGCCAGAAGCTAAAACAACAATACAGTATATTAACACATATATATGGAATTTAGAAAGACAGTAATGAGAACCCAACATGGGAGACAACAAAAGGAACGCAGATGTATAGAATAGACTTGTGGACTTTGTGGATGAGGGTAAGGGTGGGATGATATGGGAGAAGGGCATTGAAGCATGTTAATTGTCATGTGTCTAATCAATCGCCAGCCCAGGATTGATGCTCGGGACTGGTGCAGCGAGATTTCCCGGGGGGGAGGGAGGAGGGAGGGGGACCCGGAGGTGAAGCATATGTAAACGCATGGTGATATCATGACAATGTATGTCAAAAACAATAATAAAAGAAAAAGTGCCTAGCAGATAGTCAGACCTTTATTTTTTTCCAACATTTATTTGGTGGAGGGGTAACAGCAGTGATCTGCTTAGGTAAAAAAATGAGATTTGTTGCCTGCACCAAGCATCACAGACATCTTAATATATATATAGAGTTGCTTTTGATATCAGAGTTTTCCCATCATTTATAATTGGAGGTGCATTGTCTCTCACTCTGAGGATGGAGATCACTTGCATAGAAGTGGTTGTAAAGTTTGTTCCCATAGATGGAAATCTATTGGGTGTTTTTTTTTATTAGTTTTGCCAAACAATGACATGATATCATCATGGGTTTACATATGCTCCCCCTCCAGAACCCCCCTCCCTCCTCCCTCTCCCCGGGAAATCTCGTTACACCAGCCCCGAGCATCAGTCCTGGGCTGGCAATTGATTAGACATATGATAATTAACATGTTTCAATGTCATTCTCCCATATCATCCCACCCTTTCCCTCATCCACAGAGTCCACGAGTCTATTCCATGCATCTGCGTTCGTTTTGGTGTCTCGCATGCTGGGTTCTCGTTACCGTCTTTCTAAATTCCATATATATGCGTTAGTATACTGTATTGTTGTTTTTGCTTCTGGCTTACTTCACTCTGGATAATGGGCTCCAGTTTCAACCATCTGAGTAGAATTCATTCAAATGAATTTTTTTTTAATGCTGAGTAATAATCCATTGTGTATATGTACCACAGCTTTCTTATCCATTCGTCAGTTGATGGCAATCTCGGTTGCTTCCATGTCCTGGCTATTGTAAACAATGCAGCGATGAATATTTGGGTACACGTGGCTCTTTCAATTCTGGTTTCCTCAGTGTATATGCCCAGCAGTGGGATTGCTGGGTCATATGGCAGGTCTATTTGCAGTTTTTTAAGGAACCTCCACACTGTTTTCCATAGTGGCTGTGCTACTTTGCAATCCCACCAACAGTGTAAGAGAGTTCCCTTTTCTCCACATCCTCTCCAGCATTTATTACTTGTAGATTCTTGGATTGCACCCATTCTGAGTGGTGTAAAGTGATACCTCATTGTGGTTTTGATTTGCATTTCTCTGATAATGAGTGATGTTGAGCATCTTTTCATGTGTTTGTTAGCCATTTTTCTGTCTTCTTTGGAGAAATGTCTGTTTAGTTCTTTGGCCCACTTTTTGGTTGGGTCGTTTATTTTTCTGGAATGGAGGTACAGGAGTTTCTTGTATATTTTTGAGATTAATTGTTTGTCCGTTGCTTCATTGGCTATTATTTTCTCCCATTCTGAAGGCTGTCTTTTCACCTTGCTTATAGTTTCCTTTGCTGTGCAGAAGCTTTTAATTTTAATTAGGTCCCATTTGTTTATTCGTGCTTTTATTTCCAATATTCTGGGAGGTGGGTCATGTAGGATCCCACTTTGGTTTATGTCAGAGAGTGTTTCCCAACGTTATCCTCTAGGAGTTTTATAGTTTCTGGTCTTATGCTTAGATCTTTGATCCATTTTGAGTTTATTTTTGTTTATGGTGTTAGAAAGTGTTCTAGTTTCATTCTTTTACAAGTGGCTGTCCACTTTTCCCAGCACCACTTGTTAAAGAGGTTGTCTTTTCTCCATTGTATATTCTTTATCCCAGGGATGCAAGGATTCTTCAATATTCTCAAATCAATCAATGTAATACATCACATTAACAAATTGAAAAATAAAAATCACATGATTATCTCAATAGATGCACAGAAAGCCTTTGACAAAATTCAACATCCATTTATGATAAAAACCCTCCAAAAAGCAGGAATAGAAGGAACATTCCTCAACATAATAAAAGCTATATATGACAAACCCACAGCAAACATTATCCTCAATGATGAAAAACTGGAAGCATTCCCCCTGAAGTCAGGAACAAGACAAGGGTGCCCACTCTCACCACTACTTTTCAACATAGTTTTGGAAGTCTTGGCCACAGCAATCAGAGCAGATAAAGAAATCAAAGGAATCAAGATTGGAAAAGAAGAAGTAAACCTCTCTCTATTTGCAGATGACACGATCCTCTATATTGAAAACCCTAAAGATTCTACTAGAAAATTACTAGAGCTAATCAGTGAATATAGCAAAGTTTCAGGATACAAAATCAACACACAGAAATCCCTGGCATTTCTATACACTAACAGTGAGAAAACAGAAAGAGAAATTATGGAAACAACTCCATTCACCATCAAAACAAAAACAATAAAATATTTAGGAGCATTTCTACCTAAAGAAACAAAAGACTTGTATATAGAAAACTATACACCACTGATGAAAGAAATCAAAGAGGACACAAACTGATGGAGAAATGTGCCGTGTTCATGGATTGGAAGAATCAATATAGTGAAAATGAGTATACTACCCAAAGCAATCTATAGATTCAATGCAATTCCTATCAAGCTACCAGAGGTCTTTTTCAGAGAATTAGAACAAATAATTTCACAATTTGTATGGAAATACAAAGAACCTCGTATAGCCAAAGCAATCTTGAGAAAGAAGATTGGACCTGGAGGAATCAACCTACCTGACTTTAGGCTATACTACAAATCCACAGTCATTAAGACAGTATGGTACTGGCACAAAGACAGAAATATAGATCAATGGAACAAAATAGAAAGCCCAGAGATAAATCCACGCATCTATGGACACCTATTGGGTGTTTTTTTTAAAAAATTTTTCTTTACTTTATTGTGTTGGTTTTGCCATACATTGACATTAATCTGCCATGGGTATACATATGTTCCCCCTCCAGAACCCCCCTCCCTCCTCCCTCCTGATTCCCTCTCCCTGGTCAGAGCTTAAAAAAAAACAATTTAATAAATAAATAGAACGTTTTAAAAATACTAAAAAATAACAAACTTAGGTAATTTTTACATATTAAGGAAGAAAGCACATGTCAACTGCAATAACTCAGTATGAATTGCACAATTTCTCTGAGGTATATTTAATGTGATTAATGCAAATACAAATAGAATTAGTGGGACTGTACTGATTTCTCTGTATTTACAATACAGATTTAGAAAAAATTATCTGAATGAAGTTGATTATATATGTGCCCTCTGCTTCTTACATCATGCTACACAAGACTTTTCCCTGACATAGAGGAAAGTTAAAAATGCTGAAAATCTAGCATCCTTTTTGTCAATGATGACAGAGTTTTGATAAACTTACATATTTTTATAAACTATAGTTTCCATAATATTTTAAGAGTTAAACACGAGGTTGAGTAAACTTGAGAAGATAGTGAAGGACAGGGGAGACTTGGCATGCTGCAGTCCATGGAGTCACAAAACGTAGGGCATTACTTAGTCACTGAACAATAACAAGACGACTTGATTTATAACAAAACTAAATATGATGTTGTAGGATATTAATCGATTGTTTTAAAGGGCTCTATTGTGTTTTGCTTCAAAGTGTTTTAAGATTTCCAGCTCAATGTTAAGGATCCTGTTCTATCTTGGAGCAATGTAACCAGGATTTTGCTTATTATACCACTAGGAAACTTTTTATCATGACCACCACTGGTTTCCTTGTTGTTAAATTCAGTGATCAGTTCTCATCTTACTGTTAACAGAATTTGATATAGGAAATCAGCCCTACTGATTTTCACTTGACCTAATAAACTCAGACTTTCTTGAATGAACCCCTACTTTACTGATTGCTTGTTATGGTGTCTTTTCTTCTTCTTCTTCTGCCCATCTTCTTAATATGGGAAGGGTCTAGGGTTCAGTCCAGTTCAGTCACTCAGTCATGTCTGACTCTTTGCAACCCCATGAACCTCAGCACAAAATGCCTCCCTGTCCATCACCACCTCCCAGAGTCTACCCAAGCCCACGTCCATTGAGTTGGTGATGCCATCCAACAATTTTATCTTCTGTTGTCCCCTTCTCCTCCTGCCCTCAGTCTTTTGCAGCATCAGGGTCTTTTCCAGTGAGTCAACTATTCACATCAGGTGGACAAAATATTGGAGTTTCAGCTTCAACATCAGTCCTTACAATGAACACCCAGGACTGATCTCTTTTAGGACGGACTGGTTGGGTCTCCTTGCAGTGCAAGGGACTCTCAAGAGTCTTCTCCAACACCACAGTTCAAAAGTATCAGTTCTTTGGCACTCAGCTTTCCTAGAGTCAAACTCTCACATCCATACATGACCACTGGAAAAACCATAGCCTTGACTAGACAGACCTTTGTTGACAAAGTAATGTCTCTGCTTTTCAATATACTGTCTAGGTTGGTCATAATTTTCCTTCCAAGGAGTAAGCGTCTTTTAATTTCATTGCTGCAATCACCATCTGCAGTGATTTTGGAGCACCCCAAAATAAAGTCTCTCACTGTTTCCATTGTTTCCCCAACTATTTATCATGAAGTGATGGGACCAAATGCCATGATCTTAGTTTTCTGAATGTTGAGCTTTAAGCCAACTTTTTCACTCTCTTCATTCACTTTCATCAAGAGGCTCTTTAGTTCTTCATCACTTTCTGCCATAAGGGTTAAGTACGTATTTTCTCTTTTTCTCAATCTACACACACTCCCAGTCTAACAATGAGGAACTCCTTATCTCTAGCATCAACTTGCCCCTTGATCCCGTCCAATATATCTCATTCAACTACATACTTAATATCTGATGTTATGTATCTAAAAGATATCCTAAATGTCCTGTGTAAAAGCTAAACTGATCTTACTCAAACTTACACAAAGTGGCAACCATTATCATTAATGGTAATATTGTTATAAGTTCAGGTCAAGAACTCTAGAGTCTTTTTCTCACAGCATCCATTAAACCAGTTAGAAATTCCTAAGAACTCTGTATTCTGAACATACCTAGCATTTAATCACTTTATCCTACCAAGCCATCTGCTACCAGGGCTTCTGAGATGGCACGGTGGTCAAGAACCCACAGGAGATTCAACAGATGCAGGTTCAATCCCTAGTTCAGGAAGATCGCCTGGACTAGGAAATGGCAGTCCACTACAGTATTCTTGCCAGGCAAACTCCATGGGCAGAGAAGCTTGAAGGGCTATAGTCCTCGGGGTCACAAAGAGTTGAATACAACTGAGCATCTGCTATCATGACAACCCATGATATCTCATCTGGATTACCAAAATAGTCTCCTAATTCACTGATGTGTGTCTTCCCATGTTCTCTTATTCTTAAATTCTACAACTAGACTGATTCTTCTTAAGTCTAAATTAAACTATACAGCTCCTCTCCTCAAAATCCTGTAATATGTCTGTATTCAACAAAAGGTAAGATCAAAAAAGAGTTCGACACCTTAGTGACTAAACAAGAAAAGGAGAAAACATCTGTATGACGGTCTACAAAGCCTTATATAATCTGATCACCTTGTTACTTCCCTAATTCCATCTCCTCCTTCTCAGTCATTGTTCACTCACAACTTGTTACACTAGCCTCTTGCCTGATCTTGAAATACTAAAGCTAGGGCTTTAGCATTACTTGCAAAGCCAAATCCAGTCTCTGTACTCTAGCAGTGAATTAAACCTCAGAGACAGAGTTTGGACTTGGGCTCTATTTTGGGTTATGAGGGTGGGGTGTCTAGGACTTTGTGGGCTTACTCTTTATTTGTGACTTTAAAGCTTAAGGTTGGGAATTAAGGTAAGGAACAGGAAAAGTTGTTGGTTATCTAGATTATCCAGGGCTTTCTTTTGTCTTTTTAAAATTTTTATCGGAATACAGTATAGTTGACTTACATTTCAGATTTACACACACATATATATCTTATCTTTTTTAGATTCTTTCTCATATAGGTCATTACAGAGTAATAAGTAGAAGTCCCTGTGCTATACAGTAGGTTCTTATAAGTTATGTATTTTATACACAGTAGTGTGTATATGTCAGTCCCAATCTCCCAATATATACTTTCCCCCCTCCCCTTGCTTCTCCCCTGGTAATCATAAGCTGGTTTTCTGCATCTGTGACTCTTTTTCTGTTTTGTTAATAAGTTCATTTGTACCATATTTTTTAGATTCCACATATAAGTGATATCACATGGCATTTGTCTTTCTTTGTCTGATTTACTTCACTCACCATGGCTCTCTCTAGGTCCAGGGCATTTTTTTAAAGGGACTTTCTTGGGTGGGACAGCCTGGTTCCTTATGTAAGTGTTCTGCCAGTAGCTGTGTCATGCAGTTGACTATATGATTATTCAAGATAAATGACATGAAAATGGATGCCTTGGCAAGCAAAAGCTTAATTGTAAGTTACATTACAATTAAATGGTTAATGCTAGGCATTTATACCACATTGCCAATAACATGATTCAATTTTTAAGCAAAAATTAGCATTTTGGAAAAATTGTATCAGTATCCCAGTTTTAATGAAAAAACTGATGAAACTGATTGTGACTTTTTATACTGTATAATGAAGTAGGTCAAAGTCATACATAATCACCAAGTTCTTAACTGTCAATATATGAAGGTGCAAGATCATGCATATGTGAGAGATCCATTCAATGTGAATGAATCACCAGTGGGTTTTAATACAAGAGAAAATAAAACATTCACTAACAGTTATAGATTCCACTTTGCAAGCAAACTTTACAATATTAACAGTTATTTAGTTTTGATATCATATCTGAGAAATATATCCATCATCATCTAAAAAGATGGTTGAAACATTCTTCTCTTCTAACTGGACAACTGCATGACGTGAGCTTATCTTCATTTTCTTGAAGGAAAATAATATATTTCAATAGACTGAATGAAGAACCTGATTTTAAAAAGTAGTGCTGTTTCACATTTTTGAAAATCTATTTTTGCATATCTTACTGATGTGGAAAGTACAGGTCGTTTTGTAAAAAATATGCTAACTCATAATAGGTTAATTATTGGCACTTTTAACCAAATGTATTCACTGTATCATTTTTGGCATACATACTTATTCTGTAAGTCTAATATTTAATATGGCAAATATGAATATATAGCCACACAGAAGCTTTCTGTGATCTGCAAACATTTTAAAGAGTGCACCAAAATATATAAATAGATTTTCTTTTTAGAGAATGTATGCCACTTTCTAAACTGGACATGGAACAATAGACTGGTTCCAAAGAGGGAAAAGAGTATGTCAAGGCTCTATACTCTCACCCTGATATTTAATTTATATGCAGAATACATTATGAGAAACGCTGGACTGGATGAAGCACAAGCCAGAATCAAGACTACCAAGAGAAATATCAATAACCTCAGATATGCAGATGACACCACCTTTATGGCATAAAGCAAAGAACTAAGGAGCTTCTTGATAAAAGTGAAAGAGGAGAGTAAAAATGTTGGCTTAAAACTCAACATTAAAAAAACTAAGAACATGACATCTGGACCAATCACTTCATGGCAAATGGATGGAGAAACAATGGAAACAGTGACAGACTTTATTTTGGGGGGCTCGAAAATCACTGCAGATGGTGATTGCAGCCATGAAATTAAAAGACACTTATTTCTTGGAAGAAAAGCTATCACCAACCTAGACAGCATATTAAAGAGCAGAGACATTACTTTGCCAACAAACGTCCATCTAGTCAAAGCTATGGTTTTTCCAGTAGTCATGTATGGATGTGAGGGCTGGACTATAAAGAAAGCTGAGCACTGAAAAATTGATGCTTTTGAACAATGTGGTGCTGGAGAAGACTCTTGAGAGTCCCTTGGAATGCAAGGAGATCCAACCAGTCTATCCTAAAGGAAATCAGGCCTGAATATTCATTGGAAGGACTGATGTTGAAGCTGAAACTCCAACACTTTGGCCACCTGATACAAGGAACTGACTCATTTGAAAAGGCCCTGATGCTGGGAAATAGTGAAGGCAGCAGAAGGGGATGACAGAGGATGAGATGTTTGGATGGCATCACTGACTCAATGGACATGAGTTTGAGTAAATTTCGGGAGTTGGTGATAGACAGGCATGCTGCAGTCTGTGAGGTCACAAATAGTAGGACACTACTGAGCGACTGAGCTGAACTGAATGAGCATTCACTTTTGTAGATATTCTTTCTTCAGTTTCTGAACAAAAATAATATTCCCAAGATAAATTTTTATCCTGACCTCAAACAATTATGCTTAATACATCCATGTGTGGTAGGAAACATTATCTCAAAGACCTAAAAACTGCTAATGTGTGGCATTAATCATTTTTCCTATTGAAAATAAATAAGCTGTCTAGTTTCATATGGAGTTTATGTCTGTAACAACTGCCTCTGGACTTATGAATCATGAAAGGTAAAAAAACAAGAGAACATATGGTGGCCTTTGCATATTTTCTCCAGAGAGTTCATTTTGAAGTTTCAGAATTTGCATTAAAATCTGACAGCATTACTCATCTAATTTTCATGGAGAAACAAAAATATCCCCTTTTTTGCATCTTTTTAGAGATTAGAGAGGAAAACTGCAACTAAATTTTGGTGTTGTATATATGTATGCATCAGTTCACTTCAGATCAGTTGCTCAGTCTTGTCTGATTCTTTTTTTATTGGTTTTGCCATACAATGACATGATATCACCATGGGTTTACATATGCTCCCCCTCCAGGACCCCCCCTCCCTCCTCCCTCCCCCCGGGAAATCTCATTGCACCAGCCCTGAGCATCAATCCTGGGCTGGCGATTGATTAGACATATGGTAATTACCATGTTTCAGTGCCATTCTCCCATATCATCCCACCCTTTCCCTCATCCACAGAGTCCACAAGTCTATTCTATACATCTGCGTTCCTTTTGGTGTCTCGCATGCTGGGTTCTCGTTACCATCTTTCTAAATTCCATATATATATATATGTTAATTGTCTGATTATTTGTGACCCCATGGACTGCAGCATACCAGGCTTTCCTGTCCATCGCCAACTCCAGGAGCTTGCTCAAATTCATGTCCATTGAGCCAGTGATGCCATCCAAGCATCTCATCCTCTGTTGTCCCCTTAGCCTCCTGCCTTCAATCTTTCCCAGCATCAGAGTCTTTTCTAATAAGCCATCTCTTTGCATCAGGCAGCCAAAGTTTTGGAGCTTCAACTTCAGCCATCAGTCCTTCCAATGAATATTCTGGGTTGATTTCCTTTAGTATTCTTTATAATCCAGCTCAGATTGTATCTCCTTAAAGTCTACAGAGCAGTAATCTCTTTCAACAATGGAAGTGACATGATATTTTTATATATTTGTGATGTACATTCATTCATTCATTCAACAAAGGCTCCTACATTATGGATACTATTGTAGATGCTGGGGATACAGACTGAACAAAATGAAGATGCACTTTAGGCAAATCATAAACAAGTAACCATTTGGGTCAGCCTCCAAGGGGTATAAGAGGAAAGCAACCATGGAGTAAGTGTGTAAGGGACTCCTTAAGTGTCTCAGTGGTAAAGAATCTGCCTGCTGATGCAGGAGATGTAGTTTCCATCCCTGGGTCTGGAAGATCCCTGGTGAAGGAAATGCCAACCATTTTAGTATTCTTTCCACGGGAATCCCATGGACAGAGGGCTACAAGCAGATATGACTTAGGGACTAAAGTCAGATATGACTTAGAGACTAAATGACAACAACAAATGGATAAGAACACTATTTTCTGTTGAGTAGCCTATGAAGGCCTTTCTGCTCAGGTGCCTTCTCTCATCTATTTATGGATTTGTCACATAATTGTCACACAGTGTTTATGGTTAATATTTCTTTATACAACCTCCAGAGTTCAAGCTCTTCTGGAGATTCCATTCATAGAAAGGAAACAGCACTGCCAGGTTCCCTTTATTCCTCCTACCATGGCATATATTCAGTTTAGGATAATGATCCTGCTTAAGCTTAACTCTGGGCTTCCTGGCTCAGCTGGTAAAGAATCTTCCTGCAATGCAGGAGACCCCAGTTAAATTCCTGAGTTAGGAAGACTCCCTGGAGAATCCATAGGCTACTCACTCAAGTATTCATGAGCTTCCCTGGTGGCCCAGACGGTACCAAATCTTCCTGCAATGCATGTGGGAAACTTCGGTTTGATTCCTGGATTGGGAAGATCCCCTGGAGGAGGGCGTGGCAAACCATTCCAGTATTCTTGCCTGGAAAATCCCCACGGACAGCAACATCTGGCAGCCTACAGTCCATTGGGTCACAAAGAGTCAGACAGGACCATGCCACTAAGCACAGTACAGCACAAGCTTAGCTCTGTTCTTTCCTCCCCTCTTTTTCTTGGGAGCCAGCTTCCAAAAGAGTCCGGCAGGTAGAATGGTTCTAAACTGTTACTGTCTGAGTGACTTGGTCCATATCTAGGGTTTGTTGCTGGGAATACCATTAGCCCACATACGTAAGCCATAGTCTTAAATGCTGACTTCTTCATTAAAAATAAAATATTTTATTCCCATTTGCTTAACTTCTTTTATTTATTCCTTTGAAATCCAATGAGGAAAATGGAGGTCATTTAAAGCATCATATTTAAGAATTATGAAGAAAGGATAGAAAAAAATATTATCTAGAAGAAATAGAGATGAATGAGGAAACCATCAAGGAATTTAAACAGCTGTACCTCATTTGACCAAAAGAGAATCTACCATTGTATCAAACATGTCTGAAATATTGAGTAGTGAGAAGATTAAAACTATATACCTGTGGAGCGGCCAACACAGACTTCCTTTGTGACAGTGGAAGAAGTGGTTTTAGCGGCTGGAGAAGCACAAGCTAGCTGGTACGAGCTGAAGAGTGAAAGGCTGTGAAGCCTGTGCCGACAGCACGTGAGGACGACTGCCTGGTGACGGCGCAGACGCTGAACACATCTGCGCAATGAATGTGAAATTGTGCAGGCTCAAGGCTGTTATCACGAGACTGTTAGCGTGGGGGTTAAAGGTCTTCCTGCTCCACCAATGATCAGCCTAGAGGTGGTCCTCTTGGCAGAGTGCCAAAAGAGGTGAACCTGGCCCTTATTCCATGGCCTTCCAGGCCCTTTGGCCTCAGGGCCATCTGGTGAGCTGGGGGCCCAGGACAGGGAGAGGATCAAGGACAGGCTGAGAACTGTGTGCCACAGAACTCTAGAGCCCCTGTGAATTCTGGAGCCCCCTCAATTCCACCCACCGGGCAGGTCTGGACCTGGAAGCAGCCAGGAACCTCACCCCCATCCCCTCTGTGGTCTCTGGAGTCCTCAGCAGCTGGAGGGTATCACAGAACCATTAAGGTAAGAGCTTCAACCAATTTCCGTGTCTCCATTCAAGTTTCCAGACTTGGCCCAGCTTTGATCAGTTGTCCATCCCCAGGAGATGGCCGGAGGTCAGGGCTCCGGTGCAAGGACCTTGTACATCATTACTTCAGACCCACTTCTATGGTTGGGACCTCTCTCAAAGAACACTGAGTGTTATGAGCTGGAGATTAACTTGATTCGTATTTACTACAAATGATGCTCTCCAGTTTAAATGAAAAACCTAAGGACTAGCCAGCTATGAAGCTCCTCTCTGTCTAATGTCTTAAAATAAAATGTGTGTAAGACCCCTTGCTGAAAATAGGGAAACAAACTTAAAAGAGCAAACCAGAAAAACAGAGTAGAATCACTGGATGTGGCTCAGGTCCTATTTGAATTTCCTGTTATTTCACTGTAATACTCCTCAGCTCTGTAAGGTTTTGCCAGGAATTCTCCTTAACTCAATGGCCTGTCTTCCTGGACTGTCATCCTCCATGAATTATCCTCCCCTTCTCCCTAGTTTTACATTTTACACTTTATTGTTGTTGTTCATTTGCCAAGTCATGTCCAACTCTTTGCAACACCATGCACTACAGCATACCAGGTTCCCCTGTCCTTCACTGTTTCCCCAAATTTGCTCAAATTCATGTTCATGGAGTCAGTGATGCAATCTAACAATTTCATCCTCTGTCACCTGCTTCTTCTGCCCTCAGTCTTTTCCAGCATCAAGGTCTTTTCCAATAAGTCAGCTCTTGGCATCAAGTGGCCAAAGTTTTGGAGCTTCATCTTTAGCGTCAGTCCTTCCAATGAATATCCAGGGTTGATTTCCTTTAGGTTTGATCTCCTTACTGTCCAAGAGACTCTAAAAATTATTTTCCATCATCACAGTTCGAAAACATCAATTCTTTGGTGCTCAGCCTCCTCTTTAATTTCTCCTTTATCCAGCCCTTCCTTAGAGAAACAGACTTACTGCCAATGACACCATTTAATTAACTACTAAATGTGAAGATATTTAGCAGTGTTGCTGACAAACAACTGCTTAATTCTAGTTAAATATTAGATTTCTTTTCTTCTTTCGTAGAGACAGTTTCGTTTGAGAGCATACTGTTCATATGAAGGAGAGCATACTTCATACTAATGAAGGACAACTTCTTCAGTAAGTACTATGATGCTTCTTAGACATTACAGAGAGACAGCTGCTAATCAATTATATAGAAATTTATTTAGACTGACATCTGCCATATTCCCCAAAAAAGCAAAGCATTTACCTAAACCTATGCAATGTTTTAGTAAATGCTTTCTTTGAAATTCTACAGTACTAAATCAGAATCCTTTTATTAAATTAGTAACAACTTGTTGAATCAAAGTAGGACTAAGTCAATGATAAATAAGAGAGAAGAAATTTATCAATTACCACTTTAAAAAATAAAGTTATACTCCAGTTGGCATAAACCTTGTAGCTGGTCAGTGAGCACATATACTTTCCTCCTGCATATGGCCATGTATTCTGGAGACTGGATGTGATGGAAATGATCCATGCCACTTCTGTGTTCCATTAGTTATTCTCACATTGCTCCTTCATGATCATTTCCCCATCAGCAAGCTGGAGGAAGACAAGCATGACTAGCCTGGAATTCACATGTTGAAAATAATGAACATACAAGGAAGGGTTCTAGGTCCTTGAAGATCCTTTTAAATAAATCTACCCAGTGGACAGGACTGTTTTGGGCTTCATGTAATTAATAAACAAATTCAGGTGATAAGTCCACCACGATCTAGGGGTTTATCTTTGAAGCTGTAAGCGTCACCTGCACCAGTGGTTCCATATCCTGTCTTTCCTATTTCCTCAAGCTGAAATATACATGCATGTTCGAGAGGCAGTCTTCAGCAGGCTTAGAATGACAGCAGCTGTGTCTATGAGCAAAGTCTCCTGTAACAGTGGCACCACAAACTAATATGAACTGCCCTCCTGCACCTAGACTTCTGTTTGAAGGAAAATCAAATATCTATTATCTTTGAGCTGCTGTGTTACAGGAGCCCTTTCTTGCAAACATTCACCCTACACCCTAAATCTGTAGTGCTCATGTCTGAAGTGACTTAGCAGCACCAGCAGCAGCGTGGCTTTGATTGCATCAGGATTGCCTGTAAGGCATGTTAAAATCTAGATTTTTGTTAATCATAGATGTTAACCCCCAGATTGAAACAATAAATGCAAAGATAACATTATTTTATCATAATTGCTGAAATAGATTTATGCATAATAAATGAGGCATGAAAGAATATAAAGCTAAACCTTAAAATACAGTTGTGACACTAAACGTGCTACACATGAGTTATGCTTTGAAGAATTAGGGCCTGTGCACTATGATTGAAACACTTTCCAAAGTAGCAAACTTGGCCTTTGTCTCAACTGTTCTACCTTTTACGGTCTAGATAAATTTCACCAGGAATGATCATGACATTAGAATCATGGCTTCTTAATATTTGGATACAAGTATCTTCATTTGACTCCTTGGTCACTTTTATTTGCTTTAAATCAGTAGGAATTTTAAGGAAGTCTGAGAGCCAAGTGTAAACATGTTCTCAGGTCAGTGAAACCAAAGCCCAATTCACAACCTACTGATAATATGTGTAAACTAATATACAGAGTAGAAAAAGTACTAGAACAAAATGAATCAGGGCATTATTCTT
This sequence comes from Antilocapra americana, assembly GCA_007570785.1. Taxonomy (NCBI): domain Eukaryota; kingdom Metazoa; phylum Chordata; class Mammalia; order Artiodactyla; family Antilocapridae; genus Antilocapra; species Antilocapra americana. The sequence continues at coordinate 226,272 of ML660205.1, forward strand.
GACCCTGGAATTAAAGGACAAGTCAATTCATGATTCTGGGTTTTCTCCCCTTTGTTTACAAAATGGCAGCTGTGTTTTTTGCTATCATCTCACTAAGCTTTTATTGTGTGTGTGTGTGTGTGTGTGTGTGTGTGTGTGTGTTCAGCCACGTCTGACCCTTTGTGACCCCATTGACTGCAGCCCATCAAGTTCTTCTATGATATTCCTGGCAAGAATATTGGAGGGGGCTGCCATTTCCTTCTCCAAGCTTGTATTAAGTAGATGGAAATGTGAAGTTCTAAGCAAACATGTTTATTTGGATAACCGAGTGCATAATTTAAGTATGTTAAGTCAATTAATTTATTTTTGAACATTATCTGTTTATCTGGAATAAAAACCAAGATAAAGAGGAAAGAAGTTGCTTAATCTGTACTTGCATGTGTTCAGATTTCCTCTCTCATTACTCTTTCCTTTGCACAACAAAGTGAGCAAAACACTGTTTGCAAACCTGGCAAATCAAAGTATCCAAATGAAAACATTTACTCCAAAGGGAATGGTTTCCTTATAGACAAATTAAAAAAACTAGCCATGCCAGCCTTCATGGAAAATATTATATAGCAACCAATTTATCCACAAATGAGTCATTTCCATGAATGTAATACATAGTATTGAGGGCAGGAGGAGAAGGGGACGACAGAGGATGAGATGGTTGGATGGCATCACTGGCTCAAAGGACATGGGTTTGGGTAGACTCCAGCAGTTGGTGATGGATAGGGAGCCCTGGCATGCTGTGGTTCATGGAGTCTCAAAGAGTCAGACATGACTGAGCGACTGAACTGAATTGAATACATAATATTGCTGGTGGCATTATTTTGACAGGCTAGGTTTATTAAGATCATTGCGGCTGCTGCTGCTAAGTCACTTCAGTTCTGTCCGACTCTGTGCAACCCCATAGACGGCAGCTCATCAGGCTCCCCCTTCCCTGGGATTCTCCAGGCAAGAACACTGGAGTGGGGTGCCATTGTCTTCTTCATGAGGTCATTGAATTAAAATATATATTATGTGTAAAATAATTGACAATTGTTCTAAAAACTCTTCTAAGTTCAAAAGGAAGGGTTCTTCCTACACTAAATTGAGTTCTTGTGTTTGCTATTGTAACACAGACATAACACATAGACAATACAGAATAGTGCATAGTAATTTAGGTAGGAGTTTCATAGTTCAAAGCAGAAAATCCAACAGGAGTGCTATTGGCAACAAGGTATCATTATTTCAGATAAATGAGTGGAAATATAGCCATGTACTCAACAGTACTGACAACTCCAATGTGTCCAGACTAAAACTTCATTACTGAATAAGTCATTACTTCATAGAGCTCACAATCTAATAATGAAAAACAGATACTAAACAACAAATTATGTTACTGACATTCAGTCATAATTTTAATATTTTAATTGTGTATTTCCTCAGGTGACTTAAATTACTTCATTTTAATTTGATTCAGTTTAAAAATATGGCGTTTTAATCATGTCATACATGACCAGACATTGGGAATATAACAGTAAATTTTTAAAAATTAAGTCTCTGCTCTAATAAAGGTTCAATTTTCATGAGACACTGAGAATTCTAAAATTTTATGTAATGTAGACTATTACTAGGTGCCTCTTCATGGTTCACAGCTTTGTCATGGTGAAGGGTTTTGCATAACTCAGTGAAGCTATGAGCTGTGCCATGCAGGGTCGCTGGTGATTAGTGCTACGAAAGAAAATAAATCAAGTTGGGAGAATGCTAGTGTTATAATATTCAAGAGCAGAATTAGGGAATTATTTACTGAGATGAGTCAAATATTGAAGGAGTTGCAGGATGTGGAAAAAGGGAAGACATTTGGACTGTATTTCCAGGCAGACAAAACAAGAAGTATGAAAGTCCATGAGGCAGAAGTATGTTCAGTGCAAAGCAAGTTCAGTAGGATGGAGAAAGGAATCAAGGGAAGATGAATAGAAGATAGGGAGATAAAGTGTTATGGACTGAATGTGTCCCCACAAATTGGTATATTGAAATCCTGACTCCCAATATGATGAGACTTAGATGTGGGACTTTGAGGAAGTAATTAGGGTTCAGTTCAGTTTAGTCGTTTAGTCATGTCCTCTACGCTCTGTGACCCCACGGACTGCAGCACATTAGGCTTCCCTGTCAGTCACCATCTGACACTGTATAAGTAAGAGGAGGGAAGCACATGTGATGTAAATTACTTTAGAAAACCCTAATGATGACAGACTCTGACCAACAGGATTTTAAAAGCCAAATCTGAGGATGATAAATTGGGACATGTTGCTAATGCAGTCAAGAGCAAAACCAAGAGGACAAATGAGAGGATTTCAAGAGCCAAGAAAGTTTTGCTTCCTTTTTTAAATCCAAAGTTGGGAATAGAAAGTCTGTTTGCAAAATGTACAATGCCCATGCATTTCAAAAGAATGATTTTCGACCCATTCTCTATACCTAGAAAAATCAAGATTTGGTGTTCTGTATTAAATTATGCTTTAAGTCAGTTTTAAGCAGTTTGCTATTACATAGTAATTTAGTTAATTTCCTCCGGTTCAGTTCAGTCACTCAGTACTGTCTGACTCTGCAACCCCATGGACTGCAGCACTCCAGGCTTCCTTGTTCATCACCACCTCCTGGAGCTTGCTCAAACCCATGTCCATTGAGTCAGTGATGCCCTCCAAGCTTCTCATCCTCTGTCATCCTCTTCTTTTCTGCCTTCAGTCTTTCCCAGAATCAAGGTCTTTTCTAATGAGTTACTTCTTCACATCAGGTAGCAAAGTCTTGGAGCTTCAGCTTCAGTATCAGTCCTTCCAATGAATATTCAAGACTGATTTCCTTTAGGATTGACTGGGCTGATCTCCTTGCTGCCCAAGGGACTCTCAAGAGTCTTCTCCAACATCATAGTTCAATAGCATCAATTCTTCGGTGCCCAGCTTTCTTTATGGTCCAACTCATATCCATACATGCCTACTGGAAAGACCATAGCCTTGACTATAGGCACCTTTGTCAGCAAAGTAATGTCTCAGCTTTTTAATATGTCTGTCTGATTAGGGTTAGATGATGTCATTAGTCGCCCAGTTGTGTCCAACCCTTTGTGACCCTGTGGAATGTAACCTTTGTCCATGGAATTCTCCAGGCAAGGATATTGGAGTTGGTAGCCTCTCCTTTAAGGGGATTTTCCCAACCCAGGGATTGAACCCAGGTCTCCTGCATTGCAGGCAGACTCTTTACCATCTGAGGTCATTAGGCTGGAAAATTCAGGATTTCAGCATAAGATGGTGTCCAGATCTAAGCCTTATAGGAAGATGTCATCTGTATGATGAAGCATTCTTCCTCCAAGACTGGGACTTGTTCCAAGCCATGACCTAACTCCTGATGGCAGAGAGCGCAGAAGTTTTGGCATCCTTGTAGAAGAACACTAAAAATGTAACCCACTCCATGTGAAAGCAAGCTGTCCTCATCATCCCAGTGAAAGGAATGCTTAAAAGTGCCTTTGGAATGTCAGTTACTAAGTACCTTCAGCTTGGGCCATAGCACGTAGGAATCACAACATCCAGGAAACACTGCAGGCCTTGAACTGTAGAACTATGGTGTTGAGCTGTTTATTACCCAAGGTTATTTGAATAACCAGACCTAGAGATTCCTTTGGGAAGATTCTTGCCCAGATGATCCAGGAGAGGGTACCTAATATCATTTTTCCTGTTGATATTTTATTTTTTGTTAGATTTTCTCTTTTGGCTGTAGCTGCCTTTTCCGTGTCCATGTTTGTCAGTTAAGATATGGGTTGTGTTGTGAACAGATAGAAATGACCTCATAAGGAGATTTAATTAAGCTTGATAACCAGTAGGAACTGCTTGAGCAAATATGGGAATCTGACTGTCTCTAATAGTCTCATCATCTTCTGTCCCTACTACCTAATTATAGAATCAAGAAACAACCCAGGTGGCTTTCAGAGGCACTGTGGCCTCAGTGAGGATGGTCTAGAAAGTTTTTCAGTGATGGGTAGTCATCTCAGATGGACAAGCCACCTGGGAGCTCAGGTGGTACACAAAGGAAGAAGAGGGTCTGGAATGCTGCGACCCACATGTTATTCTTCCTCCTTAGGCAAAGAGACTGATGTCAACGCACTCTAGAGAAAAGGGTCTATTTCCAGGAATGAGCTCCAAGTTGAAAAATTAATTGATTAGTCACCAATTTAAAAACAAATTAACCAGCTAAAGACCAGGAACAAGACAAGGATATCCATTAGAAATTCTACCCAGGGCAATTAATCAAGAAAAGGAATTAAAGGCATCCAGATTGAAAAAGAAAACTGAAAAAAATCTCTATTCCTAGACAACAAAATCCTGTGTATAGACAACTGTAAGGAATGCTCTAAACAGTTTTGAAACTAATAAACAAGTTGAACAGTTTTGCCACTCCCATGATCCATATGCAGAAATCAATTATATTTCCACACACTTGCAATGAAAAATCCGAAACAGAATTTAAAAAGCAATTCCAGTTATAATAGCATCAGAAACAAAAATATAAAAAGTTTAACCAATAAACTGCAAACATATCCATTGAAGACTATGAAACAATATTGAAATAAACTAAAAATGATTCAAATAGATGGAAAGTGTTCACGGAATTCAATACTGTACATAAGATTGCAGTACTCACAAAATTTCTCTAAAGATTGAACACAATCTCTATCAGAATCCCAACTGGTTCCACTGCAGAAATTGACAAACACACTCTAAAATTCAGATAGAGTGGCAGGGGATTTGAAAAGCCAAACAGCCTTTAAAATAAAGATTGTTAGACTCATAGCTCCCAGTTTCAGATCTTGTTAAAAACCATAGTAATCAAAACAGTGTGGTACTTGCATAAAGTCAGACACATAGTGTAGTGGAATAGAACTGAGGGTCTGGAAATAAAACTTTATATGTACAGTCAATTGATTTTCAGCAAAGGTATCCACATTGTTCAACTGATAAAGAATAGTCTTTTCAACAACTGATGACAGGACAACTGGATAGCCATGTACAAAATAATAAACTTGTACTCTTACCTCATGCTATTACACAATTTATCTAGAAGTAGATGTAACATTTAAAAATAAAAACTGAAGCTACAGAAGTTTTAGAAAAAAATGTAGGGATAAATTTCTGTGACCTCAGATTTCACAGATGTTTCTTAGATATGACACAAAAAGTATAAGCAACAAAAGAAAAAAAATTAATTAGATTTCATTTAAAAAATTTCTGCTTCATGAGAAACTATCAAGGAAAGTGAAAAGATAAAAGAAATAATTTTATAATTAAATTTATGATAAGGTACTTTTTATCTAGGATATACAGAACCATTACAGTTCAATAAGAAGACAACCCAATTAAAGAATGGGGAGGAACCTGAATAGATATTTCTATAAAGAAGTTATGTGAATGACCAATAAGCATATGAGAAGATGTTCAACATCATTAGCTACCTGGGAAATCCAGACTGAAACCACAATGAGTTTTCTTTCACTTTATACTCACAAATAAGGTTATAATCAAAAAGTCATATTATAAGTGTTAGCACTAAGACGAGGAGTATCAAACTCCTTATAGACTGCTGGTGGGAATGTAAAATGGCATAGCCATACTTGAAAACAATCTGGTGATTTGTGAAGCATTACCATATGTTACCTTATTACCCAGAAATTCCACACCTTGGTAGTTACCTAAGAGAAACTAAAAGGCATGTCTACACTAAAATTAATAGAATATTTATACCAGGTAATAATAGGCAAAAGATAGAGACAACCTGAATTCTATCAGCTAACAAATGGATGCATGAAATGCCACATATCCATACACTGGAATATTATTTAGTCATAAAAAGTGATGGAGTAATGATCCATGCTACAGTATTTATTCATTTTGAAACCATGATGTTAAGTGAAAGCAGCTAGTCACAGAATGCTGCATAGTTTGTGAATTGTCCAGAATGGGTAAATCTATAGAGACAGAAGGGTTTTTCCTGGTGGCTCAGTGGTAAAGAATTCACCTGTAATACAGGAGACTCAGTTTTGATCCCTGGGTCAGGAAGATCCCCCTGGAAAAGGACATGGCAACCCAATCCAGTATTCTTGCCTGGCAAATCCCATGGACAGAGGAGCCTGGTGGCTACAGTCCAGAAGGTCACAAAGAGTCAGCGAGGTCTAAAGTGACTGAGCACAGACACATTTGTAGAGACAGAAAGCAGGTTAAGGGTTACTTGAGTTTGAGTTGAGAGGTTAATGTGAATATAAGATGGTAATACCTAAAGAGTTCATGGTTTCTTTTTGTTGTGATGGAGACTATAAATTTGAGAATAATGATGATTCTGTACTTCTGCCTCTATAGTGAAACAGTGAGTTATACCCATTAAGTAGGTAAACTGTATGTTATGTGAATTATATTTCAATGAAGCCACTATAAAGAAAAATAAAACATTTGGTGAAGAATTGAAGATAGGAAGAAAATGTTTTGAGAAGTTTTATCATAAAGAGGAATTTAATGGGGCCAGAACTAGATGAAATAACGGGTTCAGGGGAAGCTTGGGGGGGGTTGTTTGCTTTTTTAAATAAAGAAGCACAGAGTGGAGAGAAAGAAGCAAGAAATTTATAGAGGATGTTCAGATGCTGAAAAGAGCATGTGAGACAATTTAACAAAGTCAGTGGCTTTATAACGAACATTCTATTAGAAAACTTCAGTCAGGTCAGTCATTCAATCATGTCCAACCCTTTGCAATGCCATGAGTTGCAGCAGGCCAGGCCTCTCTGTCCATCACCAACTCCCAGAGTCTACCCAAACTCATTTCCATTAAGTCAGTGATGCCATCCAACCATATCATCCCCTGTCGTCGCCTTCTCCTCCTGCCCCCAAACCTTCCCAGCATTAGGATCTTTTCCAATGAGTCAACTCTTCTCATGAGGTGGCCAAAGTATTGGAGTATCAGCATCAACACCAGTCCTACCAATGAACACCCAGGATTGATCTCCTTTAGGATGGACTGGTTGGGTCTCCTTGCAGTCCAAGGGACTCTCAAGAGTCTTCTCCAACACCACAGTTCAAAAGCATCAATTCTTCGGTGCTCAGGTTTCTTCACAGTTCAACTCTCACATCCATACATTACTACTGGAGAAACCATAGCCTTGACTAGACCGACCTTTGTTGGCAAAGTAATGTCTCTGCTTTTTAGTATGCTGTCTAGGTTGGTCATAACATTCCTTCCAAGGAGTAAGCTTCTTTTAATTTCATAACTACAATCAACATCTGTAGTGATTTTGAAGCCGCAAAAAATAAAGTCTGACACTGTTTCCACTCTTTCCCCATCTATTTGCCATGAAGTGATGGGACCTGATGCCATGATCTTAGTTTTCTGAATGTTGAGCTTTAAACCAACTTTTTCACTTTCCTCTTTCACTTTCATCAAGAGGCTTCTTTGTTCCTCTTCATAAGGGTGATGTCATCTTTGTATCCTAAGTTATTGATATTTCTCCTGCCAATCTTGATTCCAGCTTGTGCTTCTTCCAGCCCAGTGTTTCTCATGATAGACTCTACATAGAAGTTAAATAAGCAGAGAGACAATATACAGCCTTGATGTACTCCTTTTCCTATTTGGAACCAGTCTGTTGTTCCATGTCCAGTTCTAACTGTTGCTTCCTGACCTGCATACAGGTTTCTCAGAAGGCAGGTCAGGTGGTCTGTTACTCCCATTTCTTTCAGAATTTTCCAGAGTTAATAGTGATCCACACAGTCAAAGGCTTTGGCATAGTCAATAAAGCAGAAATGGATATTTCTCTGGAACTCTCTTGCTTTTTCAATGATCCAGTGGATGTTGACAATTTGATCTCTGGTTCCTCTGTGTTTTGTACAACCAGCTTGAACATCTGTAAGTTCATGGTTCACATATTGCTGAAGCCTGGCTTGGAGAATTTTAAACATTACTTTACTAACATGTGAGATGAGTTCAATTGTGCAGTAGTTTGAACATTCTTTGACATTGCCTTTCTTTGGGATTGGAATGAAAATTGACCTTTTCCAGTCCTGTGGCCACTGCTGAGTTTTCCAAATTTGCTGGCATATTGAAGGAAATATGTTCACAGCATTATCTTTCAGGATTTGAAGTAGCTCAACTGACATTCCATCACCTCCACTAGCTTTGTTCGTAGTGATGCTTTCTAAGGCCCAGTTGACTTCACATTCCATGAGATCTGGCTCTAGGTGAGTGATCACACCATCATGATTATCTGGTGATTATCATCATGATTAGAAAACTTAGCTACTTCTAATTAAATGAATATCCATTTTGACCCTAAGTAACTTAAGCCAGTAAAACCAGGTTTACTACTACGTAATTATGAAACAGGATTTTTTATTTTTTAGTCCTGAAATCAGTTCCCATTCTATTCCATAATCTAAGATTTGGATAATGCTATTTAGATTATTTTTACAAATTCTGGTCACTATTTTCGGTCCCCATTTTCAAATATATATTTAACTCTAATACATCTAGAGTTATATATACTCTACTATATATATATATGTATATATGTATGTATATATTCTTTATATCACACAACTCTATTGTTACTGTATTTATTGTTTGGGTTATAATTATTTCAGTTAGGTATAGCCTAAGTTTAAGTTTTAAATAATAAACGTTTTTATAGCAGATTTTCTGCTGCTGTAATATTGTTTACTTCATTAATCTCACTCTCATTTTTCATACCTATACTTAATTGTAAGCACGTTAACCTGTATCTTGATTGTCTGTAATAATATTAAAATGATATAGAAAGAACCTCTATCATTTGCCCACTGTTTAAGATGCTTTACAGTTTTGATCACTTTTGTCTCATTTTGTGCTTAATATCACATGAAAAATTTTTCTTAGCATGTGTTGCTCAGTAATTTCAATCAAAATCAATAATTATCTGATAAAAATACACTAATCTCGGTATAGTAACCCTCATTTTAAATCAAATTATAGCTTTGAACTTAATCAGTGGATACAAATAAAAGAACTCATTATCACTCATTCTGTATCTTTACATATTACTTTTGGTTGAGAAAGAAAACTTTAAGTAGTTTGTCACTCCCAGAGAGGTGTAATTATTTAACTCATCAGCAGGAGTCAAACTGAGTGTTAAATTTTGGTGATTCATACTAAATAACCAAAATTTGAATATTTTTCCAGTAACTTCTTTTGTAATGTCAGCTTTGAAAACTAAGAAGTTATACAGAACAATGTTTGTAACACTAATTGATGTCTTTCTTGATTTCTTTCTTCATATTTAAAAAATTCAGTTCATCCATCAGCTGACAGGTCAGCCACCGTGGGTGTATCTTAGAGACTTTGGCTGGAATGGCTATCAAATTCGTCCTCTGTCCATGAGTATTCTGAAATTGTTCTCAGGATGGCAGCAATGTTCTAAGATCTTATGATAGCAAAGTAAAACGTGCAAGTACTTTTCAGGTCTCTGTGGTGTGACACTGACTAATGTTCCATTGGCAAAAAACAAGTCACATGGTCAACGAAGACTTAAGAACTGGGTGACATACCCCAACCCTTGAGAGAAGAAATGGAAAAGACTGTCTGTGTTTGCAGATCATCACATTGGTGTTCTCCATCTCTAAGCAATACCACAATTCACCCAATTGATGAAGTCTGAATCATCCTTGATTCTTGCCATTTTTTCACCTCCTATTTCACTCTTCTATTTGTGTAACCTGAACTTAATTGGTTCATTTCTTTCCAACATTATTGCATTTTAGTGGAAATACAAATAACTGGGTTGTATGCCTCAGTAAAAATGTGCAGGAATAAAACAAAATGTTTGCAACTTAGGAAATCTTACGGCTGTTTGTCTGATGTCTATGGACCAGCATTGAATATAACCCAGTCCTCACAGCTCAGTTGGTAGATAATCTACCTGCAATGCAAGAAACCCCAGTTCAATTTCTGGGTAGGGAAAATCCGCTGGTGAAAGGATAAGCTACTCACTCCAATATTCTTGGGCTTCCCTTGTGGCTCATCTAGTAAAGAATCTGCCTGCAATGTGGGAGACCTGGGTTCAATCCTTGGGTTGGGAAGATCCCCTGGAGAAGGGAAAGGCTACCTGCTCCAGTATTCTGGCCTGGAGAATTCCATGGACTATACAGTCCATGGGGTCACAAAGAGTTGAGCACAACTGAGTGACTTTCACTTTCACTATGGATTTTAGCATATGTTCCTAAAGTAGCAAAAAACTAGGAGTCTCTTAAAGGTCACTAGGAAAATGCAAAGTACTAGTTGGGGTTCTCTAAGGCTGAAGTAAAAATTGCTATGCCATACAGAACCTCTCAGCTTTTATTTGCAGGCAAAACCCAATTTACTCTTTGAAAGTGAAAGTGAAAGTCGCTCAGTTGCATCTGGCTCTGTGACCCATGAACTATACAGTCCATGGAACTCTCAGGCCAGAACACTGGATTTGGCCACTGTTCCCATCTCCAGGGGATCTTCCCAACCCAGGGATCAAACCCATCTCTCTCATTACAGGCAGACTCTTTACCAGTTGAGTTCAGTTCAGTCCCTCAGTCATGTTCAAGCCCATGATCCGCAGCACTCCAGGCCTCCCTGTCCATCACCAACTGTCAGAGTTGGTGATGCCATCCAACAATCTTATCCTCCGTCCTCTCCTTCTCCTCCTGCCTTCAATCTTTCCCAGCATCAATGTCTTTTCAAATGAGTCAGCTCTTTGCATCAGGTGGTCAACGTTTTGGAGTTTCAGCTTCAACATAAGTCCTACCAGTGAAAACCCAGGACTGATCTCCCTTAGGATGGACTGGTTTGATCTCCTTGCAGTTCAAAGGACTCTCAAGAGTCTTCTCCAACACCACAGTTCTTCAGTTATTTGGCGCTCAGCTTTCTTTATACTCCAACTCTCACATCCATACCTGATGACCACTGGAAAAACCATAGCCTTGACCAGACAGACCTTTGTCGGCAAAATAATGTCTCTGCTTTTCAATATACTATCTAGGTTGGTCATAACTTTCCTTCCAAGGAGTAAGTGTCTTTTAATTTCAAGGCTGAAATTACCATCTGCAGTGATTTTGGAGCCCAGAACAATAAAGTCAGCCACTGATTCCACTGTTTCCCCATCTATTTGCCATGAAGTGATGGGACCAGATGCCATGATCTTAGTTTTCTGAATGTTGGGCTTTAAGCCAAGTTTTTCACTCCCCTCTTTCACTTTCATCAAGATGCTCTTAAGTTGTTTTTTGCTTTCTGCCATAAGGGTGGTCCCAGATTTACTCTTTAATAGGGGTCAAAAAGTATGGTCTGCAGACCAAATCTGGGCTACTGCCCCATTTTGTAAAATAAATGAGTTAAGAAACCTGTACAGATTCAACAGTGCAAATAGATGAGGAACAATGAAAACAGTGACAGATTTTATTTTCTTGGGCTCCAAAATCACCATGGATGGTGACTGTAGCCATGAAATTTAAAAGTGCTTGCTCCTTGGAAGAAAAGCTATGACAAGCCTAGACAGTGTACTAAAAAGCAGAGACATCACTTTGCCTTTGTTGGAACCAAAGTCTTTATTGAATTTGTTACAATAAAAATAAAAAACCATACTTTTATATTCATATTAAATACATACTATTCTATTATATTTATTCAGCTATATGATGTGATATACAAGAGGATAGTTAAAAGTCTAAGATGTAATAGCAGGATTATTTCTATATATATATAGCACCTTTATTATATGCAAATATCTTTAAGGGTTCTTCTCATTTACTCTGTATTTTATTAGGCACTGTAACCAATGCACATGGATATATAGGGCGAACCCAATATATTTTGAATAGTAATTTATGTGACACAATCTAAAGAAGTTATATTCTTGATAGATGGAGTATTTTTTAAATCTGTCATTTTGAAATTTTTATTGACTGATGAAGCATGACAAAGTCCCCATTCAGTGTATCACTCAGAATTTTATACGTTTTGCTCTGTTACATAATTTTTAAATATTTGTCTGAATTTGAACCAATATAACAACTTAATGTATCAAAACACTGTATAGTTATATTTATGGATGAATTGACCATTTTGAATTGTAGGACTCAATAAGAATTTTCTTAAAAAGTTCACTTTGAGGGTTAACTAAACTCAGGGACTCAGTTTTAATTCCCTTCATTATTTTTCATAGATATTAACAAAATTATCTGTCTTACTGAATGAAGGATAGCTATATATAGGGCACATAATTCTCTTCTTTAATAAATACCTTGTCATATAAACAAGTTTGTGGGGCATTCCAACAAGTTCTGAACACATGGGAAAGCTATTGCCTCTCTCTTAATAAAGTCATAAAACTTATTCTTTGGGCCATCGTAAGTGACATAGTGACAGCTTAAATGATTATAAATATTAATCTTTATTCAAAGTATATAATCTTTCAAATTACAGGTAGGATGGTGCATTTCTTAAAATACTTAAACAAAATGTGGCACTGAGAATTTTTCATAATAAAACATCATAAAGTCCACTAGCCAAACACTAAGAAAAGCATTAATTATTTTTAATTCATTCATCAGAATCATAGTCTGTGTCATATTTCTGATCTTCTACAAATTATAGTCAGCATTTTGTCAGTCTGTTTCAGGTACAGTAAACTCCTCAGTCTAGTCCCCTTAAGCCTCAAAAACAGTCCAGCCCTACTATGAACAGGTTTTCTTCTATTTGTATCTTCCTTTCTCTCTCTCTGTCTTCCATTTCATAAATTTATAATAGTGCATTGGGCAATCTGCCTCCACCCTTTCATATGCTCTCAACATTTTCAAAGAATTCTGACAGATTTTGAAAGTCAAAAACAATTAAAATTTCTAATTAATAAGGACTAATATTTTGAGAAAAATTATATCTACCCCTCACTTTTCTGGCCTCAACACTTAACTCCTTAGTTATTCAGGGTAAAAAATAAAATAAAAACTAAGAAAGAGAAGAACTGCAGTATAACAACATAAAATCCAGCCAATTGATGTAAAAGAATGTTAGATAATAGAAACCTGGATTCTTCATATGAGAGGATCCTTTCCTTTAATGCAGAAGCCCCTATGTAATATCCCAGGAAAAAAAAAAAGATTGACAGCTTTTGCTTGAACAGTTCTAGCAGTGGGGAATCCACTACTTTATCGAAGCGGTGATTTTATTGCTGGAAAGCTTTAAAATGACCAGTGTGCTTTCTTGGCAAAATCCTGTAAGCCTTTGCCCTGATTTATTTTGTACTCCAAGGACAAATTTGCCTGTTACTAGAGTAACCAGATGTTCAAGCTGGTTTTAGAAGAGGCAGAAGAACCAGAGATAAAATTGCCAACATCCGCTGGATCATTAAAAAACAAGAGAGACCCAGAAAAACATCTATTTCTTCTTTACTGACTTTGCCAAAGCCTTTGACTGTGTGGATCACTGTAAAGTGTGGAAAATTATTAAAGAGATGGCAATACCAGACCACCTGACCTATCTCTTAAGAAACCTGTATGCAGGTCAGGAAGCCACAGCTTGAACTAGATATGAAACAACAGACTGATTCCAAATAGGAAAAGGAGTACATCAAGGCTGTATATGTACATGTAACGTATATGCAGAATACATAATGAGAACCATTCTGCCTGGAAGAAACACAAACTGGAATCAAGATTGCTGGGAAAATTATCAATAACCTCAAATATGTAAATAATGCCACCCTTATGGCAGAAAGTGAAGAGGAACTAAAAAGCCTCTTGATGAAAGTGAAAGAGGAGAGTGAAAAGTTGGCTTAAAGCTCAACATTCAGAAAACTAAGATCATGCCATCTGGTCCCATCATTTCATGGGAAATAGATGGGGAAAGAGTGGAAACAGTGTCAGACTTTATTTTTCTTAGCTCCAAAATCACTGCAGATGGATATTGCAGCCATGAAATTCAAAGATGCTTACTCCTTGGAAGGAAAGTTATGACCAACCTAGATAGCATATTAAAAAGCAGAGACATTACTTTGCCAACAAAGGTCCATCTAGTCAAGGCTATGGTTTTTCCAGTAGTCATGTATGGATGTGAGAGTTGGACTATAAGAAAGCTGAGGGCCAAAGAATTGATGCTTTTGAACTGTGGTGTTGGAGAAGACTCTTGAGAGTCACTTAGACTGCAAGGAGACCCAACCAGTCCATCCTAAAGGAGATCCATCCTGGGTGTTTATTGGAGAGACTGATGTTGAAGTTGTAACTCCAATACTTTGGCAACCTCATATGAAAAGTTGACGCATTTGAAAAGACCCTGATGCTGGGAAAGATTGGGTACAGGAAGAGAAGGGAATGACAGAGGATGAGACTACTGGATGGCATCAGCGACTCAATGGACATGAATTTGGGTAAACTCCGGGAGTTGATGATGGACAAGGAGGCCTGGCGTGCTGCAATTCATGGGGTCACAAAGAGTCGGACACGACTGAGCAACTGAACTGAACTGAACATGGACCTAACATGACAGATATGACAGGGCTTCCATTGTGGCTAATCTGATAAAGATTAACCTGCTATGTGGATGACCTGTGTTTTAATCCCTGGGTTGGAAAGATTTCCTGGAGAAGGGAATGACTACCCACTCCATTGTTCTGGCCTGGAGAATTCCGTGACTGTATAGTCCATGGCGTCACAAAGAGTTGGACAGGAATGAGTGGCTTTCACTTTCACTTTCATAGACCTAACATTCCAGGTTCCTATGCAATATTGTTCTTTACAGCTTTAAACTTTACTTCTGTCACTGGTCACATCCACAACTGGGCATTGTTTTTGCTTTGGCTCAGGCTCTTCATTCATTCTGGAGTTATTTCTCCACTCTTCTCCAGAAGCATATTGGTCACCTACAAACCTGGGGAGTTTGTATTTCGGTGTCATTGCTTTTTTTTTTCCTTTTTACACTGTTCATAGGTTTCTCAAGGCAAGAATACCAAAGTGGTTTACCATTCCCTTCTCCTGTGGACCACATTTTTTCAGAACTCTCCACCGCAACCAGTCGGTCTTTGATGGCCCTACAAAGCATGAGTCATAGTTTCATTAAGTTAGACAAGGCTGTGACCCAAGTGATCAGTTTGCTTAATTCTGTAATTTTGGTTTCCTTTCTGTCTTATTCCATGAATAAGGATAAGATGTTTGTGGAAGCTTCCTTATGGGAGGGACTGGCTGTTGGGTAATCTGGGTCTTGCTCTGATTGGTGGGGCCATGCTCAGTAAATCTTTAACCCAATTTTCTACTGATGAGAGGGGCTTGTTCCCTCCATGTAGTTTGCCCAGAGGCCAGTCTATTGTAGGGTAATAGTGACCTCCTTCAAAAGGACTTATGCCAGGATTGTTGTAGTCATTGTCTCTGATCCCACAAAAGCCCACTTTCAACTCATGCCTCTGGTGGAGACTTCTGGACACTCACAGGCAAGTCTGGCTCAGTCTTTTTGTGGGGTCACTGCTCCTTTCTCCTGGGGCCTGTTGCACACAAGATTTTGTTTGTGCCCTCCAAGGATCTGTTTCCCCAGTCCTGTGGAAGTTCTGTAATCAAATCCCACTTGCCTTCAAAGTCAGATTCCCCTGGGGTTCTCAGTTCCTTTGCCAGATCCTCAGATTGGGAAACCAGTTGTGGGTCCCAGAACTTTTTCAACAGTGTGAGAACTTCCTTGGTATAATTACCTCCAGTTTGGGGGCTGGCTGCTTAGTGGCTCTATGGCAGGGCTCACATGCCATGCCTCCCAGGTCTGCTGCAGCCAAAGACCCTGTCCCCGTGACAGGCCACTGCTGACCTGCGCCTCCACGGGAGAAACTCAAACACCCAATGTGCGTCTGGCTTAGTCTTAGAGAGCATTCTCAAAATAGCTTCAGATGATTGGAGCAACTAAATGAGTCACTTTTCTTTCTCAGTTAAGGGTGTTGATCTTATACTTATTTGTTGAGAAGTCTTTCCAAACAATTGTGATAAACAAAGACAAGGGTTTCTGAAAATGATAGGAGATGGCCACTGTGTTTTGAAAAGGAGAAGACATGTATTAAAGGTTCAAAACATAGGAAAGTTAGCTCTCAAGTAGTATATTTATTAAGAAAGACGTTTCACTAAATGAATAATAACATATTTAGAATGTCACCAAGAAGACCAATTAAAAGTGTAATCAATTAAAAGTACTGTCATCATTCTAGTGGAGCAGAACCAAAGGGGAGAAGACATGAGAACACAGCTCAATGTTTTCTTCATTGACAAAGTTCAGCCATTATTATTTTCTATCTTAATATGGAGTATACAAAGTAGACTCTCAGTTGGTAAAAATTCTTAAAAGCAACCTCACTCTTGCATATACAATTTTTAAATTAAAATTTTCTCCATCAGAATTCTCATCTAAAATATCCAGTCTTGTATTTTTATTTCCCCATTATCTCAATTGTTCATTTTAGAATGACTACATAAAATTCTGAATTTTATTAGAGCAAAGTAAAATGTAATTTTTCACTTTCAGTATTATTACAATAGATTGATATATGGCCGTATTTACATACTGAGATAATCTTTTCCACATATTAGATACACGTATCTTTTTTTCACTTTCTAATTGCCTCCACCAGGTCTCCAAATATTGTTCAAACAATTAAACATTTAATATTTCTGGTTAAGACATCTTGATCTTTCTCTTAAAATGCAAATTCCTCTGAATAGTTAGCGTATTAAAACCTAATCAGCTGTATCCTCTAATAAGATCAATTTATTGAATGGCTTCCCAGCATCACTAGTGATTGAGAGAAACTGTAACCTGTGTAAATGTAAAGTAACTTCATTGTGTAGAGAGCATTGACGATGCTACAAATTGCAGAATTTTGCGCATCTGTAGGTAAATATAGTCTCCAGGCAGGAAATGAACCAGAAAGGAAAGAAAAGAACCTTTGGGAACAGAAAATGGATAGAAGAAAAACTCAAAACATCAAAAGGAAAATAGAGATGATTTAAAAAAAAAAACTATTTCACAATGTAATCTCTACAAATGGAGTTGGCAATGTGATTTATTATCTTAGTTCTATATTAATAGTATTTACACATTATTATGATAATTAAGTGTAAATCAGCTTATCAAAATTAAGATGTAATAGTTTTTAAATTAATGTTAATAAAATATTTACTATAGAATGATGGAATCGACTTTATAACTCTTCATTTGCTCTACAAATAAATGTTGAATGGACAATGCACAATGAACTGTGCTTACACATAGTTTACAATGAGGCAAAGGGTATGAATGATATTTCTTTAGTGCCCTAAAATTGAATTATGATTCTTTCAAATTTGGACTTGTTTAATCTTATGAGCTTTAAAATTTTGAGTGGGACTCAAGAATTAGACTATTAGAAAGTAAAGTTTATAAGAACCACACAGAAGAAGAAAGCATATTGTATTTTTCTTGATACAATACAATGATTTAGAGAGCTGCATTTTTAAAAATTATGATTGCACTTAATTGAGAGATTTCCTTGTGGCTCAGCCAGTAAAGAATCTGCTTGCAATGCGAGAGACCTGAGTTCAATCCTTGGGTTGGGAAGATG
Source organism: Antilocapra americana (assembly GCA_007570785.1). Lineage (NCBI taxonomy): Eukaryota > Metazoa > Chordata > Mammalia > Artiodactyla > Antilocapridae > Antilocapra > Antilocapra americana. The sequence continues at coordinate 243,910 of ML660205.1, forward strand.
CCCCGAAGAAGGCAAAGGCTACCAATTCCAATATTCTGGCCTGGAGAATTCCACGATTGTATGGTCCATGGAGTCACAAAGAGTTGGACATGATTGAGTGACTTTCACTTTCACTCTTAGAAGAACCATGTGTTTATGATTTTTTCAACTTTTGCTTATGACCTCTGGAAATGAAAATATTATTGTCCGTAATTATGAATTGGTACATCTGAGTATCAGGTTCCTTTGGAAAGAAACAATGGTTCATTTCTGTGTTCTTTAAATAATTTCCTAGTCTAAGATAAAATTTTAATAGGTGATGGCATCTTCAAGAGTTGCTGTTTAGATAAGTTACTTTACATTTAATTTAGTTTTAAGTTTAACTTTATTTAAAATTGAGGATGGATACTTCTGGAAAATAATTTTAATGCTAAAATGTTATCAAAATGCACAACAGAGAATGGCACAGTATAAATGATTAAAAATTATACCATTTTCTTATTTAAGGTTATGATTAAAATAAGTCATCATCATACTGTTAAAAGAAAACCAGTTTGCTAAATATTAGAATACAAACTTCTCCTCGTGTGTGGTGTGTGTGTGTGTGTGTTTGTGTGTGTGCATAAATATATATGTGTATGTACATATATGTGCAGTATACAAAATAATGCCAATCACATTGTAAGAAACTAAATGAATATTTGTTAAGTTAATAAATGAATTTAAGTTTAAGTGGACAAAGTTTTACTTGAGCTACTCATGCATGCATGCTAAGTCACTTCAGTGATGTCAAACCCTTTGAGACATGCCTTCCTCTTTGTATCCTGCCAGGCTCCTCTGTTCAGGAATTTTCCAGCCAATAATACTGAAGTGGGTTGCCATGCCCTTCTCCAGGGGATCTTCCTTACCCAGAAATTGAACCCTGGTCTCTTAAGTCTCCTGCATTAGCAAGCATTTTCTTTACCACTAGCACTACCAAACCAATGAATTTCTTAAAAGCACTCTGTTCAAGGTTTTATGTTAAACAAATAAGTAAATCCAAGTTGAGACCAAAAAGAGAGAGAGAGAGAGAGAACGATAAGGAGGGGGGTGTCAGAAAGAGGGGAGGGAAAAGAGAAGACAAGAAAGAGCATTTACTAATTCAAATTACCTCCTCCATCCCTTGTGGCTCAAATGGTAAAGAATTGCCGGCAATGCAGGAGACCCAGGTTTGATCCCTGGGTATGGAAGATGCCCTGGAGAAAGAAATGGCAACCCACTTTACTATTCTTGCTTGGAGAATTACATGGATAGAGGAGCCTGGCAGGCTGTCTGTCCATGGGGTTGCAAAGAGAGGACAGGACTGAGTGACTGACACTTACCTGGAGCATCCTTCCCCTCCTCCTAGGAGCTTTCACCCTCTCCTTGGTGCATCCTTCCCCAGTTCCTACTTAGGGGCTCACAGCTACTGCAATATTTCCGGAATGCCTTTGAACCTGCAGTGGCCCATCAGTGGCTAGTCCTGAGAATCACCAATGCCATGAATCTCCCTCAGAAAACATCAAAATGTTCTGTTCACGCATTATTCTGCACCAGCTCCTTCAACAGCATTCTGTGTTGAAAATGACCTAATAAGATCCAACAGGAAATCAACAACAATAAATTCCTAAACAAAGCATGCAAATCAGCAAAAAATCCATGTCTCTTATCCTCTGTCTAGGACACCCAACACTGCCTTGGAGAATCACGCACTTGATGGATCTATACTCCAATAACTTACTGTCTTAATTTCTTTCAGGGCATTTGACTCTGGCTCTTAGGCTGTCTCCTCAACTGATCTTTTAAACTTTATCACTTCAAAATTCCATCTAGGGAACTCCCTGGTAATTTTCAAATGATAATTCCAAATTCATAAATTCCCTCAACTGTTTATGCCCACAGAGAAGTGCCCCCACATTTCCCTCCAGTCTCAGAAATAATAAAAACATAACAACCTGGGCTAATATACACAAAGAATAGCATTTAAGACAGTCGTTATCAGTAGCTAAGTTATTCAGTAATCACAACAGTGCTCTAAACTAAATACTAACATTTCTTTTACTTTTCTAAATAATGAAACTAAAGTTTAGAAAAGGTCGGTCATATTCCCATTATCATGTACTTAGTCAGGAGCAGAACCAGTATTTTAGCCCTCCTGTTTGGAGAGCTCTCCCTCACTTTCACATAAACTGAGATAGAGTAAGTGTTCTCCTTTGCACCAAATCTCATCCTCAGCTTGTGCCGCAAATACTGCCTCCAAAGTTAGTCTTTGAGGAAGTAAATAGAAGATAGTGTGTAGAAGAGAAAGTGGCCAATAGTTTTGTTTCCTAAATTCTCAGCTTCTTTTCCTACCTTTACTAATGACCCTTATTCTACCAGTATCTAGATTACCTGGATGTCTGTGTTTGATATTTAATAAAGATGCATTGAATGAATAAACCTGATCTCCTTCAGAGTAAAGAGAAGACATTGTATTTGTGGTTTTTCTATCTCCCTGCTAACTTTTTTGCTCCTTCATTCCTCTGGTACTTAAAAGCTGGTGAAACCCAGAATTTTATCCTCACTCACCTGGTCACACTGTCACACCTTTCTTTGGGAATTGTTTCCCATATCTAACACTCAGCTTCCACTTGTCTTTCAAATCAATCAATATCCTATGCTCAGGGCTTTTATTGTCTTCATTTGTCTCACATATTCAAATTCTATTTATGCCTGAGTGCCCATTAAGTATAATGCACAAGCTTATTTTTTCCCATAATGAACATGTCCTCTGTTCTCTGCCCATGAAAGGCACCAACAATTACCTACTTCCTTAGGCTAGAAGCCTGGGAGGTATACAAAATAGCTCTTCTTTTTTGCTCATTTATAACTTTTCTACTGAATCAGGGTAGTACTGTATCATTTCCTCTGTGTAATGATTTCCTACAGAGAACTTTCCATTTTTCACAATGCATCATAAATAATTTTTCAAAAATACAATTCCACAATACTGCAATATTTTTATTCAAAATTCTCTACTGATTCCTCTGGTCTTCTGACTAAAAATCCAGTTGCATATATATGACATATCTTTTCTCAACATCTATATGTTCTGGAAAGATATATAGGTCTTAATTTCCCAAATTATTCTTCCACAGTATCTATGCCCTTATGAGTAATATAGGTTCTAATCATTCTGAATGAATTGATTTTCTGAAAGTGGGATGCATTTTGTTTGCTCATGGCTGGCAATATGGTTCTCAAGATCAATTCCAAGTAGCACCTCTTCTGAGATGTTTTCCCATGGCCTCAAGAAAATGTCCCCAGGTTGTGACAAGGTAGCATTATTTGAAAAATTCTGTTGTATTAGATCACTTGTTCATCTCCCTCATTAGACATTGGCTTCTTGAGAACAGCACCAAGCTTTATTCTTGGAGCGCTGAAAACTAACACAATACCTGTCACTAAGGATTTTGTTGTTTTTCTTCTTTTAACTTCCTAGTGGACAGTAAATCTCTAGCCTTGGAATTACAAGCATCAGTGAAAGGCAATTTGGGGATATATGTTACATATCCTCTTATTAAATGATTTTTTGGATAGGGCTTACATACTTCAATCTGTTTTATATCCATTGTAAAATTTTGTGAATGTTAGTAGTTATTAATCATTCTCATTTTACAGATAAGACAAATTTTCCTCAAGAGTTTGAATCCTCGATCACATCTTCATATACACCTTAGAACAAAGTCTTCCCAAGCCTGCTCCCACCCCAGAGGCCATTGCTGTGGTATCATTATATTTATTTTGAATCCTCATACCTTTTAGTCAAAATTTTTTAATAAAATTTTATTTCAAACACATGAGGGAGAAACTGAATGACAATAATGCTAAATGCAATTGAAATTTAATAAATATGTCAGTATGACCACTAGAAATTGTGACTGAGGAAACATGAAAGTTCTGTATGACAAGTATTTAGGTGTGTATGTATAGATAGAAATATGCATAGACACACACACAGGCTGGGCTTCCCAAGTGGCTCTGGTGGTAAAGAATCTGTCTGCCAAGGCAAGACACACAAATGATGCATGTTTGACTCCTGGATTAGGAAGACTACCTGGAGGAGGAAATGGCAACCCACTCCCGTATTCTTGCCTTAAAAACCCCATGGACAGAGGACCCTGTGGGCTAAAGTCCAGAGGGTCACAAGTCTGACGTGACTGAGCATCTGAGCATGATATGTACATATATACAAAAATGGTTGTTGTTGAAAGTCATGTCTGTGGACTGCAGTACTCCAGGCTCCCCATCCTTCACTTTCTTTCAGAATTGACTGGTTTAATCCAGCACCACAATTCAAAAGCATCAGATCTTTGGCACTCAGCTTACTTTATGGTCCAACTCTTCCATCCATACATGACTACTGGAAAAACCGTAGCTTTGATGATACTGACCTTTGTCAGCAAGTGATCTCTCTGCTTTGTAATGTGCTGTCTAGGCTTATCATAGCTTTCCTTCTAAGGAACAAGAGTCTTTTAATTTCGTGGCTGCAGTCACCATCCATAGGGATTTTGGATGCAAAAACTCATATACATATACACAAATATGTATGAGTTTATGTATGCTTTTAAATGTGTGCATATACATGCACACACATGAATGTTTATACATGTACATGTATGACATGTATGACATCTATTCATTGCATATGCCTGAATTTGAATGTGCATAACAGCAAACGTCTCTGTATCTATGTCTCATTCTATATAACAAATAACAAACATATCTTTATTTTTTACAGAGAAAAAAGCAGAAATAATTTTATGATACTAGTAGTTGAAGCCATTTAATTTATTATTTTCAGTGTATTGAAAGATACACTTAACTATATTATTTTCAATATTTTATGCAAATAAACTCTTAGTATGTTGTAGAGCTGTATTTATGTTCCAAATAACATTATAAAGATACTACATGTAAAGCATGAGAGAATACTTAGAAAATCATCACACATTTCTTGCAATTGTATTTACAAAAAAATTATTTTCCCTTCTGATAGGGAAAGAGACTCTGAAATCATACTTTATAGTTCTGCATTCATGGCCTCATCTCTTTGCCATAGTTTCAGTAATGATTTGTTCTTCAGATCCATTACCTGAAAGTATTAGCTACCAGGCAAAACTCACTCTAAATGTGGTTTCAGTTCCTAAAGAAGTGATATAGAAAAATCAGAGAAGAGGGAGAATGTTAACTGATTAACTTCAGCATGAGGTAAATTACTATATTGCAGCTACCAAGAAAGTATTATGTGGAGAATGTCATTATTATTCATCAGACTGTAAAGTCCAAGGTAACCATCCTTTAGTTGACACTGACATATATTTCCAGTAGCCCCGCCCTCAATTACTCTGCATGATCAACCTTGCCCTTGGTGGCAGTGCTTTTATTATCATGTTAAAAAGTTAGAGGCATCAATATAATCCATGAGTAAATACATCCACCTTTTTGTTTACATCTATGTTGATGTCTGAGGCATATCCATCTCTAAATGTTTCAAACACTTAATGAATGTGATAGTTGTAACAGAAATTGGTATATAGATATTCTTATGAATTTTATGTAAACATGATATTCCCACTAGCAAATAAAAATTTCAGACAAGTGCCAAATTATCAGTTCATGTTAGCATAATTGTATACATTTTATTGGGCTTCCTAGGTGGTTCAGTGGTAAAGAATCCACCTGCCAATGCAGGAGACATAGGAGATGTGGGTTCGATCCCTGGATTGGAAAGATCCCCTAGCCTGAGAAGGAAATGGAAACCCACTCCAGTAGTCTTGCCTAGGAAATCCCAAGAACAGAGGAACACCACTGGCTATAGTCCATGGGATCGCAAAGAGTTGGACACAACTGAGCATGCACACCCTCATATTTTATTATCTTTAAAATAAAGACCAAGATTTGGGGAGTACAAACAGCTATAATAATACAGAATACAGCCCATATCCAAATGCATCATAAACTTTATATAATTGCTATAGAAAATGTGATTGTTGGCACATTATTTTTTGCATATAGATATACACGTTTTCAAATTTACTCACAGCCAAAACGTATATATAAATTACTCATTAACCAAATTGAATGCTTTTTTATGCAGTTGAGTGTTACTATGTGCTGTCCTTAGTTGCTCAATCATGTCTGACTCTTTGCAACCTCATGGAATATAGCCCACCAGACTCCTGTCCATGAAGATTCAGCAGGCAAGAATGCTGTAGTGGTTGCAATGCCCTCCAGGGAATATTCCCAAACCAGGGCTTGAACTCAGGTCTCCTTTATTGCAGGCAGATTCTTTATCATCTGAGTTACCAGGGAAAGGAAAAATAGAGGTCACTTCTTTTTCCCTCAGTTGGCACATTTATTCAATTTAGATATGTAGCTGGAAATGTTCTCAGTGTTTTTCCTATTCTGTTAGTCAAAACACCACATCTAAGATTGCAAATGAGCAGTTCAATTTCAGAAATACTGTGTATGTCATTTAGACAGCAGGTTGTCTTGGTGACTCTGCTAGAATTCCTTTCCCTGGCAACAGTTTTTACATATTCTGTATATCACAGAACAAATTGCCAGTGTCCTGAAGACAGAAAGTCAAAAAGTGAAAAGTGAAAGTCAATCAGTCATGTCCAACTCTTTGCAACCCCATGGACTATACAGTACTTGGAATTCTCCAGGCCAGAATACTGGAATTGGTAGCCTTTCCCTTCTCCAGGAAGTCAAAAGTCAGGTTTAAATCTGATGTTAAAATCATGCCCCATCTTAAGAAGAAACACATGGAAACAAGGAAATTAAAAATCTTACTATCTCCTGCTATACTGTTTTCTATTTACTCCCACAAAAAAAATCTTGAAGTCTATCTGTATAGGACTATTCAATCCTGTGATGTTGAATTTCTCACTCTTGTTATTTAATTTTAGCTTTAATTTATTACTGGAATTTAGGACATGAACTTTCAGTCTTTAGGTTCCAGCAGCATCATTTTTCTGACTTTTATTCTTTTTTTGATATTAAAGTTTTATACTTCTAAAAATTAGAGATCATAGTTTAACAGAAAGCACATTTGCAATGAAAATTTATTTTCTAATCTTCTGATTTGCCAACCTGAAAGTGTACAAGTTGCTTTTGCATTTGGTCTTTGCTCTGAACTACCTGGCATTTCTTGCTGGCATTCTTCAGTATTCTCACTTATTTCAAAGTCAGATTATTATGATTTACAGTTTAATTCAGGTAGCAGTTATTGAACCCCTGCCAAAAAAAATCATAGTGCTAAAGGATACAAATATGAGGCAAGCAGAGACCTTATCCTTTAGCTTTCAGAAAAAAATTGAGAAACTGTATATTCATGGTGCATATAATATGAGCCAGGTTGCCTCTGATATATAGTGTAGGCTCAACTGAACTGAACAACTGCTTATTCACAAGCAACTACCCTGCATAGAAAGCATTAATATCAATTATCTACTAATATGCCCTGGGTTAGGAAGATCCCTTGGAGGAGGAGGTGGCAACCCATTTCAGTATTCTTGCCTGGGAAATTCTATGGACAGAGAAACCTGATGGGCTACAGTCCTTGGGGGCCTGAAGAGTTGGACATAGCTGAGCAACTAAGGACACATGCACATTTATTAATATGAAGGACAAGGCTAAAACCATCAGGCCAAGATTTTATGGAAGAGCATATAATGCCAAGTTCAGTATGTCTAAATAGTGTTAAAAGCAAAATCGGGGGTTACTGTCAATGTATCTTCAATATTATATTCCATAGTCTAAATTTTAAATTCACTTCTCATTCAGTATTACAGGACTCCAGGTATATTTTTTTAATTTTTCTTCCTAATGTGACCCAGTCAACGTTCTCTGGTATTTTTCATTTACAGGTTTATTTGACAAGAAATAAATGGATATTTTTTTGTCTCTCTTGACACTGATACCACACAGCCTTGATTACTGCCTAAAGGTATGTAAAGATAGGATGAATCATCCAACTCTCTTCCAAATTATTTTTAGTATTCTTTGTCCTTTACATTTCCGTGTGTATTTTTAGAATCAGTTTGTTAATCTTTACTAAAAATCTCCTGGAGTTTTTATTTGGCTTGTGTTATATCTGTGGAAAAATTTGGGGAGAATTGATATTTTAATAATGCTATGCCTTTCTTCTTTAAAAATAAATGGGAGCATGCCTTGCAGCTTGTGGGATCTTAGTTGCCCAACTAGGGATGGAACCCAGACCCAGAGCAGTGAGAGCAAAGAGTCCTAAGAACTGGACAACCAAGGAATTCCCGATACTGTGTCCTCTGACCCATACATATGGTATATCTTTATGTATTTAAGTTTCTTCAATTATTTTCAGCAATTATTTTGGATTTTTGATACAAGACTTACCTAATTCTGTCAGATTGGTCCCTGCATTTTGTATTATCTATTACTGTCATAGCATAAGGGCTTCAGAAGGTTATGACAAGGAAAAAGAGGAAGAAATTTCTGGGGAAGGGCAGGGAAAGGGGGCCTAGAGAGGGTCACAAGGGTCCAGGTGACTCCACTCAGCAGCACAGCTGGGAGTCCCTGGGCCAGGAGACACCCACGCTGCTCCAGTCTGGGCTCTTTGGTAGCTGCAGGACTGATTTTATCTCTGCCTAGCACAGGATGCAGATTACAGGGCCCATGAGCTCAGTTGCTCAGTCCTGTCCAACTCTTTGTGAGTCCATGGAATAAAGACCCCTCTATACATGGGATTTCCCAGGCAAGAATACTAGAGTGGGTTGACATTTCCTCCTCCCAGGGGTCTTCCCGACCCATAGATCAAACCTGCATCTCTTGCATTGCAGGAGGATTCTTTACCATTAACTCCACCTGGGAAGCCCTTTGCAGGGTACAGAAAGCCCAAAATTGCTAAAAATCTGCTTCAGGGAGTTACATTTTAAGACAATTGAATGTGCAGAAAAATTGAGTTTTGTACTGGTGGACTTTTGAGTTAACAGACCCCAGCTTCTATGAAGAAGTAAACAACATAGGCTCACTATACAGAGGCCATGTTTAGCTTATCTGTAACAGTCCCCTTGGTGCTGTGGTGGTTTATAATCCAAGTTGCATGTTATCTTATAACACATGAATCTGAAGCAGGGGATAAAGTATCTTCAAGACTCAAGATGCTTAAGGTCGATCATCTTGGATTTAAAAGTCCTTTGGCAGCTAATCTGACTATATAGTGGGGGGAGCCCTGTAGGGTAGATGAAAAAGGAGGTTATGAACTGCCCAATCTACTTAGTCGGTAGAGTGACATTATGGCCTCTTGGCTGTGTATTCAGCAACATGTAAAACAAACCTAAGCAAGGTCATCTACCCACAAGCAGCAAGAAGCTCATCAATCTGCAGCCCCTTCTTCAGCAGCCAATAAACTATCTAAGATCACGAGGTTATCTAACACCTACAGTGTATGGTGAGAGGCAGCCAAGAGTTCCAGCCCTGGCCAGTTTGTTTAATTATGTGGATAAGTCCTTAGACAGGACTCTGTACATTGTGTGATGTCCTGTACATGTGACGTTCCTCCTGCCTCCAAAATTAGTGACCCAAATGGTATGAATTCCAGGAGGACAATTTTTAAATTTCACTTGCCATCTTGGAGAGTTGCCCCTGTCTAATCTATAGGAACAAGAACTTTTATAGGAAAGGAAGCCAGGAAGATGTTAAACTGCTTAGTAAAGATCTCCTGTAATTTTGATCCAACTCCTCACAGAGGAAAACATTGGCCAGGGTTGGATAAGGAGAAGCTAAGGGGAATCTCTTTGACTCCCTCACTAATCCACAAGACTCTGTCTGCTATCTGTACTCTCTGTGTGCTATGAGGTAAGTTTGTGGCTTAATGCCATTCCAAGTGGTGTTAATAGGAACTGGTGTTAATGTGTGTGTGCATGGTCAGTTGTGTCTGATTTTTTGCAGCCTTACCGACTGTAGCCCACCAGGTTCTTCTGCCTATGGAATTTCCCAGCAAGAATAATGGAATGAGTTGCCATTTCCTTCTCCAGGAGATCTTCCCCACCCCAGGATTGAACTCACATCTCCTGCACTATAGGCAGATTCTTTATGGTCTGAGTCAACAAGGAAGCCCAGTCTCTTAATAGGAGCATAGAATTTTTTGGTGAAATAGTATACTTGTCATCTTGAAATCAAGCAGGACATTGTGGGGCTCTGGGCACAAAAACTCTGTGGCCCCATCCTGAAGTTCCAAAGGGCGGGTTCAAACAGTAGCTAATCAGGGTATAGCAGAAATGCAGGGATAATGCAGTTAAAAACAATAGTGTAGCCTTGAGGGCAGGGTCCTTGTTCCCCATCAAGGGGTATGCAATGACAATATCTTTGGGCTATTTTGCAGATACTGAAACCAGGTAGAATGAGGTAACTACATGCTGCCCACAAGGCAGACCTTTTGTAACCAGAAGGTTGATGCTGCTGCCTCCTACTGACCTCACCACCAACTAATCAGAGGAAATTCCACAAGCTGACCACACCTTCTTTGAACCATTTCTATAAAACTCCTCACTATCCTCTCCAGGTCAGGACATACAATTTTGAGGGCATTAGCCTGCTGTGTCCCCCTCTGCCTAGTTCCAGAGACCTCCACCTGCTACAGCCCAATCTGGGGTGATGGTAGCTCACCCTCGGGACAGCAGCTGCCTGCACCCCCCCTTCTATGTGAGCCTGCCTGGTGGGGACCCAGTAGCGCACAACAATAGCTAATATGTAACATCCTGGCCTCCTTCCTCAGGGAGCTCAGCATCTCTGATCCCCCAAGCCAGTTCCCATGAGTGGGTTCTCTCAGATACTGGTATTACATCTTGTCCAGGCTGATGAGGAACACGGAGAAAGCACAAAAACATAGATACAGCACAACTCAGAGCAAGATCACCAGCCTCACAGGAGAGATTCTAACTGTTGAGTTCTAGGGACTTTCCCGGTGGTCCAGTGGCTAAGACTTCATGCTCTTGATGCAGGAGGCTCAGGCTTGATCCCTGGTCAGGGGAATAGATCCTACATGATGCAACTAAAGATCCTGCATGCCATAACTAGGACAGTTTCAGAATAGCCAATTCCCCCAAAGCTACTACATCCTCTTGCCTTCTATGAAGTCTGACCCCAGTCTAGTCTTTTGTACATTCTGTGGGTAAATGACAAGTCCTAACCCTCCCCTCAACACCACCTGCCTAGTTGAAACACTGTTGTTACTTTCTAATCCTTTAAGAGCCAAATAAATAAAAATAAGTATTTATAATAATAATGTTGAGTTTCAGCTGCTCACGGCCATTCAGGATCATTTTGCCCTTTGATTATTCTGGGGCTGATCAAACCCACAGGGAAATTATTTAGGTGACAGGTTTGTATGATGGGGGTGGGGAAGGAGGAGTCCTAGCCAGCAAGAGAGCATACAGGGGCTGAAGTCCTGGGGACCCATAACAAGAAGGGGATGAGGGGATGGACTGGGGACTTTCATGTCTAGGTAGTGTCACTCAGTAGCTTGGTAGGGCACATTTGAACCAGAGAACTCCAAAGGGAGCAGTCCCTGGGAGTCAGATGACTACATCTTTCTACCCAATCAATGACCAGCAGATACGAGCTGAGGTTTTTCAGGGTATACAAAGCTGTCAGGCTCTAAAAGCTAAAAATATACTTGATTGGGATATTCTAAAAATAATTGAATATGTGAAAATTTGAATTTGGCAACAGAAGCTTTTGAACAAGCAGATCCAAGCCCGCCCTGAAGAGGACACAGGGCTGACACAGAGGCATCCGTGGCTCACTTGGATCACATCTGGAACACGGCATGTCACATGTTAGTCACTGGTGCCAGAGGACTTGGTAAACTGTTTGACCTAAGAGATATTCTGAATGATTATGAAAAGGGGAGGCAAGAAGGCATGCAGAATGTAGACCTGAAGTGTGAAATAGCCAGAAAGAGACAGCAGTGCTGAAAAGGAACATTCAACTGGGAAACTGACTTCCTTGATTTATCACAACTTTACCAATTCCCTGCTGCGCTACTGCCATATACTTGCTGTCAGACTTTAGACAATTCACTTAACCTTTCTGGGCCTTAGTAACCACCTGTAAAATGGGCACAATAACTTTTTCCTTGTAGCAACTTTGTGAGGGTTGTGTCAGTTAATATGTGTAACCGAAATAATGTGTTACATAAAGATTAGCCTCACATTGTGTTATTCATTATGGGAGTAATGTTTAATACAATTACATTTTTTCCCTTTATTGTTTCTATTATTATTTTTCAAGTGTAAACAACCAAATCACCACCAAATCCTGTGAATATTTCCTAGTTTTTCCTCTAATCCACCTTCTGGCCTCAAGTTTCAGAGTAGCCTCTGCCCCCAGAGCTACTACGTCCCCTTGCCTTATATGAAGTATTATCCTATTCTAGTCTTTTGTACATTCTGTGGGTAAATGATGATTCCTAACCCTCCACTCAACACCACCTGCATAACTGAAACATGCATGTGATTTTCTAACCCTTTAAGAGCCTCAAATCATCAATGGCCTGTAGGTGTTTGGCTCATACCGACTTTTGTAATTGTTCAGTCGCTAACTTGTATCTGACTATTTGTGGACTGCACCAAACTAGGTTTCCCTGTCCTTCACTATCTCCTGGAGTTTACTCAGATTCTTGTCTATTGAGTTGGTGATGTTATATGGACTATAACTGGGGAAAAAATGGTAAAAGCACAACATAAATGTTGAGAATTATGATTTTCTTGGTGGAATTTCTGAGGACATAAGCAAAGAAGACAGACTCTCAGCTCTGAGGGATTGTTCCAAATGTAAGAGAAGAGCCAGGGTATTTAGAGGTTTTGCAGCAAAACCAGGAGGCCAGAACATCAGAATATTACTATTAAGTAAAGAAAACCAGACATCTCAAGTTAATGAGATTTAGTGCTTTTTGTGTGGGAAAATGCAAGAGTCTGGGCTCAGTGAAGTCATCACCTGGACATGCACCTTAGATGTCCAAGCCAGTCTCCTGTCCAGTCTCCTCATTTTCCCATCTTGAGTCCCCCCTGGTGCACAGTCAGGACCTCTGCAGTGGCTGATAGCTTGATGGGTGCAGCATCCTCTGTTTGCAGATATGACAGGAAGCATTCTTTGTCCACACCACCTTCCCAGCCCAATCCCAGGTCCAGCTGTCAGCTCCTCCAACGCCATCAGCATTCCTAGCTCCTCCCTTTCCTATAACACCTTTTGTCTTCTCCTCGCCTTTCCGCTATGTCCACCATGAGCTCCACCTTCTTCCTCATCACATCCTAGCCCCAGTAAATTCCTGCATGTGTGCTTGCATGCTCAGTCATTCAGTTGTGTCCAACTCTATTGTGACCCCATGGCCTGTAGCCCTCTACACTCCTCTGTTCATAGGATTATCCAGCAAGAATACTGGAGTGGGTTGCCGTTTCCTCCTCCAGGGCATCTTCCCAACCCAGGAATCAAATCCGTGTCTCTTGCCTCTCCTGCAATGGCAGGCGAATTATTTACCAATGGCATCACCTGGGAAGCCCTTGACTCAAATCTCAGATCATCAACAATTCTTCAGGGAGCTTTTTCTTGAAAATTATAGGTAAGCCTCCCACCACCACCCCCTTATACCTTATGTTTTAATAGAAACACACATGTCTTTGTAAAATCATCCCAGTAACATGTATTCCTGAGCACCGAATTATTGATGCTTTTGAACTGTGGTGTTGGAGAAGACTCTTGAGAGTCCGTTGGAATGCAAAGAGATCCAACCAATCCATCCAAAAAGAAATCAGTCCTAAATATTCATTGGAAGGACTGGTGCTGAAGTTGAAACTCCAATACACTGGCCACCTGTTGCAAAGAACCGACTCATTTGAAAAGACCCTGGTGCTGAGAAAGAATGAAGGTAGGAGGAGAAGGGGACAACAGAGGATGAGATGGTTCAATGGCATCACCGACTCAATGGACATGAGTTTGGGTAAACTCCAAGAGTTGGTGATGGACAGGAAGGCCTGACGCTCTGCAGTCCATGGGGTTGCAAAGAGTTTGACATGACAGGGCAACTGAACTGAACTACATTGAACATATATTTAATTGAACTTAGTTTTCATCTGTTTGTGTCCCATAGTTGACTATATATTTATTGAATTCTGAATATTAAGTTCACTTCCTGGCACATATAGTGAGCCAACGCATGTTTGGTGAGAGGAAATCAAAGAATTAGAACATTTATTTATTAATTCCTCTGAGTTAGATAGGGTTTCCCTTGTGATTCAGCTGGTAAAGAATCCACTTGCAATGCAGGAGAACTGGGTTCGATCCCTGAGTTGGGAAAATCCCCTGTATAAGGGAGAAGCTACCCACTCCGGATCTGCCATAGAGAATTCCATGGACTGTATAGTTCACAGAGTCACAAAGAGTTGGACATGACTGGGCAACTTTCACTTTCGCTGCCTTAGATAGAATGCCTTATACAGAAACATGTAGGCAGTGTATCTGTAGTGGTATTATCCTAGATTTGTAATTTCAAAGTTTAATGGCCAATTATTGGAATTTAAATGAGAGTTGAAGGCATTAATGTAACTGTTTTGATCCTTTTCTTTCTGATACACAGAGTTCAACTACTGACTACTGTGTATTTCAAATACTTGGTGTCAACAAGGTAGTGAAATGAAAAATAGGTTAAAAAAATAAAATGAGGTTCTACTCAGGGAGTGATACATACTACCAAACATTTATGGAGAAAATAGCCTAAAACACAAATTGAAAGGGGAAGAGTTACCTGAAATGGTGTAATACCATCCAGAGCACTGCATGAGGATAGATAGCAGATTGTGTATAAAATACTAATAGACACACAAAGGTCAGTTATTCTCTGTGCTTCGTGTCAAACTGCTGTCAGCAGTGAGATTATGGTCTCCATGTATTAAAATAGAAGCAGTACATGATAATCTCCCTGCTTCTGTTGGGCAACATGTCATGGGACATACAGGAAACTGGTGAGTAATGGCGAATTTAGCACATGTTTTGGATGTTGATAACACACGTTCAGAGCTATTGCAAGGATGGGAGAGTATGTGATGATGTTAAACTATCTACTATCCAAGGGTAGTCCTGCCATGAGCTGATGACAATTGGATTTCAAATCTTTTCTCAAAAATTCTTTGCTCTTCAGTTTCTTCTTTAAAGAACTGCTGCCACATCCATACTGACTCATCCTTACTTCATCAACAACACTGATCCATACATCCCAGTGAACAGTTTCGTAAGTTCCATTTATTCTGATGCTATAGACATTAACTGGGGGCTTCCTTGGTGGTTCAGCAGAAAAGAATCCACTTGCAATGCAGGAGACCTGGGTTGGATCCCTGGGTTTTGGAAGATCCCTTTGGAGAAGGGAATGGCTAGCCACTCCAGTATTCTTGCCTGGGAAATCTCATGGGAAAAGGAGCCTGTCAGGCTAAAGTCCATGGGGTCACAAAAGTATCCAACACAACTAGCAACTAATCCAACACCACTATCAGAGATATTGATTAATTGTGAGTTTATTATTATAAATTGTTCTTGTGTGTATCTCTTTAAATTCAGGAAGGCATAACACCAATAAAGCCATACACACTCTTTGGAGCCTAAAAGAAATAAACCTGTTTACTCTTCCTTAATTTCTTATTACCAGATAATTTCAGTGAATCATTTAATCCATGAGACTTAAATTTAATATCTATAAAATGGAGATAATAAAAGAAATATGGAAGCAAATGTCTATAAAAACTACAGAAACTCTTTAAGTGAGTTCTTCACTTCAAACTAAATCATGTCTAGTAAAGAAAAAGAGAGAGAGAGGGGTTATGAATGAGCATCATGAACTTCATCTGGCCTTTATTCCTCTATCATCTTTGTGCATTTAAAGTGAGAAGTGTTTCCACATATTCTGAAATACAGTTTTATTAATGAAAGCAATATTTCATAATATACATCACTGTCTCCAAAATTTATCAGATTAAATTTTTCATTTCATATCTACTATTTACCATTATGCTAATTATAAATTTGAATTCATAATATTTCATCACTTGGCTTAGATCTAAAATGTGAGACTTAAAATCATGTGCATAGCTTCTTATGTGAATCACCTTGGCAAGATATTAATATCAATATGAATTTAAAGGATGATAAAATTCCACAAATCATTGAATCAACAACCTGCTATAGAGCTATCCTACATAATTCAACTGTAAATAGTAAGAGACTTACCACAAAATGATCTGTAACTTCAACTGCTTTTTGTTTTTAAAGTAACTATTTATTTTCTAAAAACAGGCTTACTTTTGCCACTTATGACCACCATAAAAATGGAAGAAGGATAATGAATTGAAAGAGACACATGTAACCCAATGTTCACCGCCACATTGTTTACAATAGCCAGGACATGGAAGCAACCTAGATGCCCATCAACTGATGAATGGATAAGAAAGCTGTGGTACATATACACAATGGAATATTACTCAGCATTAAAAAAAATTCATTTGAATCAGTTCTACTCAGGTGGACGGAACTGGAGCCTATTATCCAGAGTGAAGTAAGCCAGAAGGAAAAACAACAATACAGTAAACTAACACATATATATGGAATTTAGAAAGATGGCAGCAAGAACCCTGCATGCGAGACAGCAAAAGGAACACAGATGTACAGAACAGACTCATGGACTCTGTGGCAAGGGTGGGACGATATGGGAGAATGGCATTGAAACATTTTAAATATCATATGTGAAATCAATCGCCAGCCCAGGGTTGATGCTAGGGGCTGGTGCACCGAGATTTCCCAGGGGGAGGGAATTGGAGGGGGGGGGGAGGGGGGTTCTGGAGGGGGAGCATATATAAACCCATGGTGGTTTCATGTCATTGTATGGCAAAACCAATAAAAATTAATTAATTAAAAAAAGAAAAAGGATAATGAATTAATTTTTAAAAAAAAGATATAACACTTTCACTGAAATTTACAGTCTGTTTTTAGAAAAAAATGTTGATTTTTTTTTTTACTATGTGATGGTCACTGAGAATCAAATGTGAATTTTCTTAATATTAGGGATCAGCATCATTTCAAAAAGAGATTTGGTGAAGCTTTGTTTTGTTTTAAAAATCAAGTGTCAGTCCAATTTCACTCAGTAATTTTAATTTACGAGTTCAATTTTAACTTAATTTTTTGTGCAGAAAACTCAAAGTGATACTCTTATATTATATTCCATTGTTATAAAAGGGAAACATAGATTTCTCTAAAAAGAGCCATCAAAGAAAAGAAAGCATATATATATAGAGAAGCATCATATTCTGATAAAAAGGATCTTGTGCACACACATAACCCTTTCAGACAAGCCTCCCTGACCAGGGTCATTTCAAGATGAAATTGCCCAGCTTGAGCTCACTGTACCCACTGACCATGGATGGATATGGAAGGAAAAGCAAATTGCTTTTACTCCCACCTAGGATATCAGGGCAACCCCAGTTATCTTCACTTCTCAGGTCTCATTCTCACATGATCCATGATGGCACTGACCTTCTGCTGGCCTTGGGTTTGCATGTTGGCATTAGGATATTCCTCCCCTTCCCTATGGGGCAAAAGGAAGAAAAACAGCATTCATCACCATACAGACAGCTCTGTGCAAAAAAATTGAGAATGGATCAAGCTCCTCTTTGGCCCCCCAGGTTTCCTCTCTTATTCAGAGGCTAGAAGGTGAATATGGCTTGGGGAATTCAACAAATACATTTGACCACTTTTTAGAGGGTTCTACCAGGAAGTGTCCAGCATTTTGCTTTTGAACGTGTGGTCATTGACACCTTTTGTCATTAACATGGTGGCATCAGTTGAAACTCTCCAAAAAAAAGGAAAAATCAGTTTAAAATCCTTCTAAACAAAATTATGAAATCCCCAATATCTGTCTATACAACATTCTAAGGAGATTAAGGAATTGGTCTAATAACCCAGGGAGAAGGAAGAATGACCAGAATCCCAATGAAAATCACTTGAACCCACTATAGTTTACAAGGTGGAATCTTAGTAGGCATGTGAGTTTACTCACATTGATTGTCAAGGACCTTCTCCAAGCTTAGGGCAGCAAGTCTGATTTCCAGCTTCACTCATTGGGGAAAATGGGATCATTAGTACACTGTCAGGCTTCTAAATGCCTGAGTTCAGGCAGAGAACAGATAAATCCTCCTGGTGAAGGACATTAGATCCTGTATTAATTCAGTAAACTAAGACAGTGGCCAACAAAACAAATGGCCAATAAAGCAGGGCCTTATTTAGAGAGTTAATTGTTAAGTAGGTTGATAAGGAGTTCAGGGCCCTCAAGGAGAAAGGGGTCTGGGGCCCTCAAGGAGGATAAAAGGACAGACTTGTTCTTTCTACATTTCTTCTTCTATGCCACATAAAAATTTTCTTTTTCTTTAAGCCCGGAGCTAATGATTGTACAACAAAACAACCCATCTTGCTCAAGGGTATGTTTTTCGTTAACCTCTGTTCAATTCAGTTCAATCACTGAGTCATGTCTGACTCCTTGAGACCCCATGGACTGCAGCATGCCAGGCCTCCCTGTCCATCAACAATTCATGGAATTTACTCAAACTCATGTCCATTGAGTCAGTGATGCCCGTCGAACCATCTCATCCTCTGTCCTCCCCTTCTCCTCCTGCCTTCATTCTTTCCGAGCATCAGGGTCTTTTCAAATGAGTCATTTCTTCACATCCCGTGGCCAAAGTATTGAAGTTTCAGCTTCAGCATCAGTCCTTCTAATGAATATTCAAGAATGATTTCCTTTAAGATGGACTGGTCGGACCTCCTTGCAGTCCAATGGACTCTCAAGAGTTTTCTCCAACACCACAGTTCAAATGCATCAATTCTTAGGACTTCAGC
The DNA here is from genome assembly GCA_007570785.1 of Antilocapra americana. NCBI lineage: Eukaryota > Metazoa > Chordata > Mammalia > Artiodactyla > Antilocapridae > Antilocapra > Antilocapra americana. The sequence goes on from ML660205.1 coordinate 262,858, forward strand.
TTTCTGTATAGTCCAACTCTCATGACTACTGGAAAACTGAAACTGACAAAATGGACCTTTCCAAGCAAATAATGTCTCTGATTTTTAATATGCTGTATAGGTTGGTCATAGTTTTCTTCCAAGAAGCAAGCATCTTTTAAGTTCATGGCTGCAGTCACCATTTTCAGTGATTTTGGTGCCTCCCAGAAATAATGTCTGTCATTGTTTCCATTGTTTCCCCATCTATTTGCTATGAAGTGGTGGAACCAGTTGTCATGATGTTAGTTTTCCAAATGTTGAGTATTAAGCCAACACTCTCCTCTTTCACTTTCCTCAAAAGGCTCTTTAGTTCTTCTTTCTTTTCTACCATAAGAGTGGTATCATCTGTATATCTGAGATTATTGCTATTTCCCCTGGAAATATTGATTCTAGCTTGTGCTTCATCCAGTCCAGCATTTCTCATGATGTACTCTGCATATAAATTAAATAAGTAGGGTGAAAAATTCAGCACTGACATACTTCTTTCCCAGTGGGAACCAGTCTGTTGTTCCATGTTCAGTTCTTTCTGTTGCTTCTTGACATGTCAACAGATTTCTCAGGAGGAAGGTCAGGTGCTCTGGTACTCCCACCACCTCTTGAATTTTCCACAGTGTGTAGTGATCCACACAGTCAAAGGCTTTGGCTTAGATTTGTTTGGAACTCTTTTGTTTTTCCTTTGATCCAACGGATTATGGCAATTTGATCTCTGGTTCCTCTGCCTTTTCTAAATCCAGCTTGAACATCTAGAAGTTCATTGGTCACATACTGTTGAAGCCTGTCTTAAAGAATTTTGAACACTAATTTGCTAGCATGTGAAATGAGTGTAATTGTGCAGCAGTTTGAGCATTCTTTGGCATTGCCTTTTTTGGGGATTAGGATGAAAACTGACCTTTTCCAGTCCTGTGGCCACTGCTGAGTTTTTCAAATTTGCTGGCATATTGAGTGCGGCACTTTCACAGCATCATCTTTTAGGATTTGAAATAGTTCAACTGGAATTCCATCATCTCCACTACCCTTATTGGTAGTGATGCTGCCTAAGCCCCACTTGACTTCACATTCCAGAATGTCTGGTTCTAGCTGAATGATGACACCATCATGATTATCTGGGTCATGAAGATTTTTTCTATAAAGTTCTGTGCATTCTTCCCACCTCTTCTAAATATCTTCTCCTTCTCTTAGGTTCTCAGCATTTCTGTCATTTATTGAGCCCATTTTTGCATGAAAAGTCCCCTTGGTATCTCTGATCTTCTAGAAGAGATCTCTAATTTTCCCCATTCTATTGTTTTCTTCTGTTTCTTTTCTCTGATCTGTGAGGAAGGCTTTCTTTTTTCCTTTTCTCCTTTGCCTTTTGCTTTTCTTCTTTTGACAGTTATTTGTAAGGCTTCCTCAGACAACCATTTTACCTTCTTGCATTTCTTTTTCTTGGAAATGGTCTTGATCCTTGCCTCCTGAACAATGTCACAAATCTCTGTCCATAGTTCTTCAGGCACTCTGTCTATCAGATCTTATCCCTTGAATCTATTTCTCACTTCCCCTGTATAATTGAAAGGAATTTGATTTAGGTCATACCTGAATGGTCTAGTGGTTTTCCCTTCTTTCTTCAATTTAAGTCTGAATTTGGCAATAAGGAGTTTGTGATCTGAGCCACAGTCAGCTCCCAGTCATGTTTTTGCTAACTGTTTAGAGCTTCTTCATCTTTTGCTGCAAAGAATATAATCTATCTGATTTCTGATGATGTTCATGTGTGCAGTCTTCTCTTGTGTTGTTGGACGAGGATGTTTGCTATGACCAGTGCTTTCTTTTGGCAAAACTCTGTTAGCCTTTGCCCTGCTTGATTCTGTACCCCAAGACCAAATTTGCCTGTTACTCCAGGTATTTCTTGACTTCCTGCTTTTTATTTCCATTCCCCTTTAATGAAAGTGACATCTCTTTTAGGTGTTAGTTCTGGAAGGTCTTGTAGGTATTCATAGAACTATTCAACTTCAGCTTCTTAGGCATTACTGGTGAGGCCATAGACATGGATTACTGTGATATTGAATGGTTTGCCTTGGAAACAAACAGAGATCATTCTGTCTTTTTTGAGATTACATCCAAGTACTGCATTTCAGACACTTCTGTTGACTATGATGCAGAGCATTGGGGGGGGCACAAAAAGAGTGTGATGGAAACTGTAAAGTAGGAAAACAAAATGAAAAACAAAATTTGAACAAAGAACTGAGACAGTTGGATTTTCTGAACACGTCTAACATTGATTTCCTGGTCAGTCTCTCTGTACCTCAATTTTCTCATCTATAAAATGAGGATATTATAATGTTTTTTAAAAAAATTTTACAGCTGTGACACTCAGTCGTATAAGAAGAATCAGTAAACAAAAGGAACTTTTGAAGTTTGTGACAATTGAAATGACATTCCAGAATCACTATTTTAGGAAGTTCAGTCAGTGATGTGAGAAGGCATTTCTGGAGGCTAGAAAAGGTGACCCTGTAAAATCCTGTTTGCACAAAATATAAAATACACTAGGATAACAAGAGTGGAATTTGCAAAGAATATATCCTCCAGAGGTACGCTTTGCAATCCAGTAGCCACTAGCAACATGCAGCTATTTTTTTTAAAAAAATAACATCTTTATTGAGGTATAATTGACATACAGTAAAAGCTGAGCATGGAAGAATTGATACTTTACAATTGTGGTGCTGGAGAAAACTTTTGAGAGACCCTTGGACTGTGAGAAGATCAAGACAGTCAATACTAAAGGAAATCAACTCTGAATATTTACTGGCAGGACTGATGCTGAAGCTGAAGCTCCAATACTTTGGTCACCTGAATCCAAGGACCCACTCATTGGGAAAGAACCTCATGCTGGGAAAAAACTGAAGGCAAAAGGAAAAGGGAGTGGCAGAGTATGAGTTGGTTAGGTAGCACCACTGACTCAATGAACATGAATTTGAGCAAACTCCAGGAGATAGTGGAGGACAGAGGAGTCTAGTGTGCTGCAGCCCATGGGTTCACAAAGATCAGACATGAATTAGAAACTGAAAAATAACAACAAAAAATTGCTTATTTTAAAAGTGTACAACTTAATAACTTTTGTCAACACAATCAAGATACTATACATCACCTCCAAAGTTCCCCCTCAGTCTCTTTATGAATCCTTCCTCCCAACCTCATTCTGTTCCATTCCCAGCAACCAGTGGACTACTTCTGTCAGTACAAGTAAATTTGAATTATTTAGAATATTATGTAAAAGAATTCTACAATATGGTTTATTTTAAACTAAGCATCTGTTTCTTGACACAATTATTTTTGACTCATATATGTTGTTTATATTAATAGTTCATTACTTTGCTAAGTAGCATTACAAAGTGTGAATGTACTATAGTCTGCTTATTCACTTATTGGACTTTTAGGTTGTTTCCAGTTTGGTCTATGACAACTAAGCTGCAATCAACATGTTTGTACATGTCTTTGTTTTGTTTCCTTTGAGAAGAAAACCAGCTGCATCATATGGTAAGTCAATGTTTAACTTTTTTTTTAATAAACTACTTAGTTGTCTTTTATTTTATTTTCTTTTTCTTTTTTTTTATTGTTTTTGCCATACATTGTCATGATATCACCATGTGTTTACATATGCCTCCCCTCCGGAACCCCCCTCACTCCTCCCTCCCCCCCCCGGGAAATCTCGGTGTACCAGCCCCGAGCATCAATCCTGGGCTGGCGATTGATTAGACACATGACAATTAACATGCTTCAATGCCCTTCTCCCATATCATCCCACCCTTACCCTAATCCCCAAAGTCCACGAGTCTATTCTATACATCTGCGTTCCTTTTGCTGTCTGGAATGTTGAGTTCTCGTTACTGTCTTTCTAAATTCCATATATATGTGTGAATATACTGTATTGTTGTTTTTGCTTCTGGCTTACTTCACTCTGGATAATGGGCTCCAGTTTCGTCCATCTGAGTAGAGTTTCTTCAAATGAATTTTTTTTTAATGCTGAGTAATATTCCATTGTGTACATGTACCACAGCTTTCTTATCCATTCGTCAGTTGATGGGCATCTAGGTTGCTTCCATGTCTTGGCTATTGTAAACAATGCAGCGATGAACATTGGGGTACATGTGGCTCTTTCAATTCTGGTTTCCTCGGTGTATATGCCCAGTAGTAGGATTGCTGGGTCATATGGCAGGTCTATTTGTAGCTTTTTAAGGAACCTCCACACTGTTTTCCATAGTGGCTGTACTACTTTGCATTCCCACCAACAGTGTAAGAGGGTTCCCTTTTCTCCACATCCTCTCCAGCATTTATTGCTCGTAGACTTTTGGATGGCAGCCATTCTGAATGGTGTAAAGTGGTACCTCATTGTGGTTTTGATTTGCATTTCTCTGATAATGAGTGATGTTGAGCATCTTTTCATGTGTTTGTTAGCCATTTTTATATCTTCTTTGGAGAAATGTCTGTTAAGTTCTTTGGCCCAATTTTTGATTGCGACGTTTATTTCTCTAGAATGGAGCTGCAGGAGTTGCTTGTATATTTTTGAGATTAATTGTTTGTCTGTTGCTTCATTGGTTATTATTTTCTCCCATTCTAAAGGCTGTCTTTTCACCTTGCTTGGCCACAGCAATCAGAGCAGATAAAGAAATTAAAGGAATCCAGATTGGAAAAGAAGAGGTAAAACTCTCTCTGTTTGCAGATGACATGATCCTCTATATTGAAAACCCTAAAGACTCTACAAGAAAATTACTAGAGCTAATCAGTGAATATAGAAAAGTTTCAGGATATAAAATCAACACACAGAAATCCCTGGCATTCCTATACACTGACAGTGAGAAATCAGAAAGAGAAATGAAGGAAACAATTCCATTCACCATCGAAACAAAAAGGATAAAATACTTAGGAGTATTTCTACCTAAAGAATCAAAAGACTTGTATATAGAAAACTATAAAACACTGATGAAAGAAATCAAGGAGGACACAAACAGATGGAGAAATGTGCCGTGTTCATGGATTGGAAGAATCAATATAGTGAAAATGAGTATACTACCCAAAGCAATCTATAGATTCAATGCAATTCCTATCAAGCTACCAGAGGTCTTTTTCAAAGAATTAGAACAAATAATTTCTCAATTTGTATGGAAATACAAAAAACCTCGTATAGCCAAAGCAATCTTGAGAAAGAAGAATGGAACTGGTGGAATCAACCTACCTGACTTTAGGCTATACTACAAATCCACAGTCATTAAGACAGTATGGTACTGGCACAAAGACAGAAATATAGATCAGTGGAACAGAATAGAAAGCCCAGAGATAAATCCACGCATCTATGGACACCTTATCTTTGACAAAGGATGCAAGAGTATACAATGGAGAAAAGACAACCTCTTTAACAAGTGGTGCTGGGAAAACTGGACAGCCACTTGTAAA
>ML660205.1:271296-338410 GCA_007570785.1 Antilocapra americana
ATTTCTATATCTACATCTAAATCTGTGTTTACTTCTTTGTATCTCCTAAAGAGGAAAAGACCACCGAATGCCAGCATTAAAAGTTATTGTTCACTTGATATACTGTCAGCAAGTTAGTAAAGGCCTCTTGTCTTGAAAAGAACCTAATCTTATCTTCCGGACAAAGCCATAATTTTTCCTTTGGGTCTAAATTCATCTAATGAAAGCATTGTTTAACTAAACACAGAAATACACACATACACATACATGCACACACAGCTTTTTTTTTTTAGGCCAGTCTTTATCTCATATTCTTTAGTGTAAATACTTTCACATTTTATTTAAAAGTTAAAGCTGAAAAATGCATCCAGTGTTCATAGGTAGAAGAAATAGCATCATGAATGTGTAAAAAGATAAAAGTTTGGAATATCAGAGGTCCCAAGGCACAGTGTGCATTTTTTGTAAACATTTATTCTCATATAAAATTTTAAGTCTGTTCTAAATAGTTAAGATTTATATTTATGAATGAAGAGAAGTCCAACATTGCTGTAGCTTGATGATGATGGTCAGTTTTGCAAACTTTTACACTATTGCTATATTTGCCTTTTCCCAGAAGACTAACAAGGGATTTTGCAAGAAGCATTTATATTTTAATGTAAAAAAGACACACAGGTACAAAAAAGGAAATACAGATCAATGGAACAAGATAGGGAGCCCAGAAATAAACCCATGCACATACAGTCAATTAATCTACAAAAAAGGAGTTAAGAATATACAATGAACAAAAACAGTCTCCTCAATAAATGATTCTGGGAAGCTAGATAACTACATGTAAAAGAATGAAATTAAAACATTATCTAACAACACAGACATACAAATAACCTCAAAATGAATTAAAGACGTAAATGTAAGACTGGATACTGTAAAACTCCTAGAGGAAAACATACCCAGAACCTCTTTGATATAAATCATGGCAATATCTTTATGAATTTGATTCCTAGAGTAATGGAAATAAAAATAAACAAATGGGACCTAGTTAAACTTAAAAACTACTGCTCAGCAAAGGAAACCAAAAACAAACTGAAATGACAACCTACAGAATGGGGGAAAATATTGCCAAATGATGTGATTAATCTCCAGGGATTAATCTCTAAAATATAAAAACATCTCATGATGCTTAATATAAAAAATAAAAACAACAACCCAATCCAGAAATGGGCAGAAGATCTAAATAGGCATTTCTCTGAAGAAGACATACAGATGGCCACCAGACACATGAAAAGGTGCCCAGCGTTTCTAATTATTAGAGAAATGCAAATCAGAACTACAGGGAGACACCACCTCACACCAGTCAAAATGGCCATGATGGAAAATGTACAGATAACAAAGGCTGGAAAGGGTGTGGAGAAAAGGGAACCCTCCTAAGCTGTTGGTGGGAATGTAAACTGCTGCAACCAGCGTGGAGAACAGTATGGAGGTTCTTTCAAAAACTAAAAATAGAGCTACCATATGACCCAGCAATACCTTTCCTGGGCATAAATCCAGAGAAAATCATAATTTACAAAGATACCACGCACCCCGAATTTCAGTGCAGCACTTTTATAATAGCTGAGATATGGAAGCAATCTAAATGTCCATCAACAGAGGAATGGATAAAGAAGAGGTGGTACGTGTATACAAGGGCATATTTTTCAGGCATAAAAAATGAATGAAATAATGACACTTGCAGCAACATAGATGGACACAGACATTATCATACTAAATGAAGCCAGACAAAGACAAACATCATATGGTATCGCTTATATGTTGATTCTTTTAAAAAAGAGATACAAACGAACTTACAAAACAAAACAAACCTAAAGACATGGAAAACAACCTTATGGTTACCAAAGGGGAAAAGCAGGGGGACTAAATTAGAAGTTTTGGATTAAAATGTACACACTACTATATGAAAAATATACAGCTGTCAAAGACATACAATGTAGCACCAGAAATTAATATTTTGCAGTATCCTCTAAGGAAAAAGAGTCTGAAAAAAACAGAGACGTGTGTGTGTGTGTGTGTGTGTGTGTGTGTTTAGTTGCTAAGTTGTGTCTGATGCTTTGTGACCACATGGACTGCAGCCCTGCCAGGCTCCTCTGTCCATGGATTTCCCAGGCAAGAATACTGGATCAGGTTGCCATTTCCATCTCCAGGGCACCTTCTGCACCCAGGGCTTGAACCTTCACCTCCTGCATTGACAAATAGATTCTATAGTACAGAGCCTCCAGGAAAGCCCAGAGATACATATGGATATATATAAAATTGGCTTAAAGCTCAACATTCAGAAAACTAAGATCATGGCCTCTGGTCCCGTAACTTCATGGGAAATAGATGGGTAAACAGTAGAAACAGTGTCAGATTTTATTTTGGGGGGGCTCCAAAATCACTGCAGATGGTGATTGTAGCCATGAAATTAAAAGACGCTTACTCCTCAGAAGGAAAGTTATGACCAACCTAGATAGCATATTGAAAAGCAGAGACATTACTTTGCCAACAAAGGTCCATCTAGTCAAGGCTATGGTTTTTCCAGTAGTCATGTATGGATGTGAGAGTTGGATGGTGAAGAAAGCTGAGCACTGAAGGATTGATGCTTTTGAACTGTGGTGCGGGAGAAGACTCTTGAGAGTCCATTGTACTGCAAGGAGATCCAACCAGTCCATCCTAAAGGAGATCAATCCTGGGTGTTTATTGGAAGGACTGGTGTTGAACCTGAAACTCCAGTACTTTGGCCACCTCATGCGAAAGGTTGACTCATTGGAAAAGACCCTAATGCTGGGAAGGATTGGGGGCAGGAGGAGAAGGGGGCAACAGGATGAGATGGCTGGATGGCATCACTGACCCTATGGACATAGGTTTGGGTAGACTCTGGGAGTTGGTGATGGACAGGGAGGCCTGGCATGCTGCAATTCACGGGGTTGCAAGGAGTCAGACACGACTGAGTGACTGAACTGAACTGATATATATATATCTGTTATATATATATATATATATTCAGTTATATATATGTATAACTGAATCACTTTGCTGTACACCTGTGATTAACACATTGTAAATCAACTATACTTCAATAAAAATGAAATATTAATTCAAAAAACAAAATTTTAAATAAGCTACAAGTGATTTGACTCCAAGCAAAGTAAGCAATAATTCAAGTATCAGCCTTTATATATCTCCATTATATAAGGCTCTTCAAGTGACCCCTGCTCTCTACCCACTGTTTGCTCCTACCTCTATCTCTAGTCTAGGCCTCAGTCTGATTCCAAACACTACAAGTGCACAGCTTGCATTGTGAAGTCTTGGAGAAGGAAAATCCCAGTTTTATTGTTTAATAGCCATATGAGTATTCTGAACTTAATTTTGTCCTCCTACACTTTTCTGTTGAAATCTTAATTCTGTACCTGCACAGAGAGAAAGCCATGAGAGAACCCAATGAGAAGGCAGTCATCTCAAAGCCAAGGACGGACTGCTCAGGAGAAACCAACTCGCCTTAAATACCAGCCTCCAGAACGTGAGGTTGTCTTTTAAACAACCAGGTCTGTGGTATTTTGTGATGGCAGCACTAGTAAACTAACACAAGACCCTGAAACATCTCTGAATCTAAACTACTTTAGCTATTTATATAACTTATAATTACAATAGATTGTATGGACTAACGACTGAAATAATCTAGAGACAATGATGTACATACCTATAAATTTTATTTTCTCTTGGTATGTTTTTCCTGCTACTTCGAAGTCCAATTAACTACTCAGTGAACTCATTCCCAGGGCTTCCCTGATGACTCAGAGGTAAAGAAACCACCTGCCAATTCAGGAGACATGGATTTGATCTCTGGGTTGGGAAGATCCCCTGAAGAAAGAAAAGGCAACCCACCCCAGTATTATTGCCTGGAAAATCCCTCAGACAGAGGAGCCTGGCAGGCTATACTCCATGGGATTGCAAAGAGTTGGGCACAATTTAGCAACTAAACAACAACAAACAATCCAATCAGTGGTTCATGTTACAAAATAAGGAGAGAAAATGAAAAGAGAAAAAGTTAATAGTCCAAGGCATCTAGAGAAAGTTTGCTTACATAAAATTTACAAAATATTATTCAAATAATATCTTGTTTTATTTTTACTTTCCTCTAGTTCTGGTAATACTGTTTTTCATGAATATGACTGTTGGAATATTACATTTTTAATGAAAAATTTTGAAATGAATAACACCCTTAGAAATTCTTACAGTATTACAATGTAAGTAAATATAAAAGGAAAATAACTTCATCTTGTTGTATAAGCAATTAATGCCTTTTTGGTCTCATATTCAAATGTCAGTTTGTTGGGGCCTCCAAATCTTCTCCCTGGAACTTGTGAGTATATTCAAGTGTGCTGTCAAGTCAAGATCTTTCTCTGCCCCCGTTTGCCTCACTTCATAGTCCCATAGACACCTTACAGTTTTTTCTTGACAAAAAGCTGATAATTATGATTAATCCCTCACATTATTTCCCCTCCCATTTCACAAGTTAGTTCCACCTTCAGAATGTGACCACCCACCCTACCTCCATCTCCATCAGTTCTGATTCAAATCTTCCCTGAATTATTTTAATTGCATTAACTTAACTATTTTAATAGATACACATCTGTTACTGCCCTTACCCTCTTTCTGACTCCTTCCTCACAATATGTTCTTTTCAGTCCTTGAATAGAATCCTGGAAAGAATCAGACCACACACCTCAGCTCTCCTCCAGCAAGGGAGCTTTGCCTCACAGGGCAGTCCACACATGCTCTCTTTCTCCATCCATTTCCCCAAAGCAGGTTGAATCCACACTTGATCCCCATTGTCTCTAATTAAAGGTAGAGAGGAGAAAGGAACTGATACTTTCTACATCTGGTGATTCTAGGCTACGTTTTTACTTCTGTGTGTGCCCACGTGCACACACACTTGGTTGTGTCCACCGCGTTGTGATCCCATGGACTGTAGCCCACAAGGCTCCTCTGTCCATGGATTTCTCCAGGCAAGAATACTGGCTTGGGCTGCTATTTCCTTCTCCAGAGGATCTTCCCAGCCCAGGGACTGAACCTGAGCCTCCTGCCTCTTCTACATTGAAAGGCAGATTCTTTACCTCTGCACCTCTTGGGAAGCCCATCTTTACATACATGAAATTATTACACTCATTTCCTAGACAATGAAACCAGTGAGCATCTGGACAAGTGTCAATCTAGCTAACTAGTAGCAGCACTGGGATTCAAACCAAGATAAATCTGGAGCCAGTCTCCACACACTAGCTACCACATGCTACCTTGAAGACATCCTTTAGTGCTTCCCATTGGCCTCACTGGTATTCCAGAATGACTGTTCTGGCAGCTAGTAAGAGGATGTGTTTAGGAAGCAAAAAAAAAGCAGAATTTGGAGACCATATCTTTATTTGTGAAATAGAAATAAACATTTCTACCATGGAATGCTCTTTAATTATATCAAAGAATCCAGATAAAGAAGTTAGCACTTCTTTAGAAGACTAAGTTAACACTTCTTTAAAAGACTAAGAACACATACCCAGAAACACACTTTGCTACTTCTCTTATCCTCTTTCTCACTCAGTTCAGTCCAGTCACTCAGTCATGTCTGACTTTGCAACCCCATAGAATGCAGCACTCCAGGCTTCACTGTCCATCACCAACCCCCAGAGCTTCCTCAGACTCATGTCCATCGAGTTTGTGATGCCATCCAACCATCTCATCCTCTGCCCTCCCCTTCTCCTCCTGCTTTCAATGTTTCCCAGCATCAGGGTATTTTTAAATGAGACAGTTCTTCCCATCAAGTGGCCAGAGTATGGGAATTTCAGGTTCAGCATCAGACATTCCAATGAATATTCACGACTGATTTCCTTTATGATGGCCTGGTTGTATCTCCTTGCAGTCCAAGGGACTCTCAAGAGTCTTCTCCAACACCACAGTTTAAAAGCATCAGTCTTTTGGCACTCAGTTTTCTTTTTGGTCCAGCTCTCACATCCATAGATAACTACTGGAAAAACCATAGCTTTGACTAGATGGATCTTTGTTGGCAAAGTAATGTCTCTGCGTCTTAAAATGCTGTGCAGGTTTGTCATAGCTTTTCTTCAGAGGAGCAAGTGTGTTTTAATTTCATGGCTGCAGTCACCATCTGCAGTGATTTTGGAACCCAAGAAAATAAAATCTGTCACTGTTTCCATTTTTTCCCCATCTATTTGCATGAAGTGATGGGACCAGATGCCATGATCTTTGTTTTTTGAATGTTGAGTTTTAAGCCAGCTTTTTCACTCCTCTTTGACTTTCATCAAGAGACTCTTTAGTTCTTCTGTGCTTTCTGCCCTAAGGGTGGTGTTATCTGCTTACCTGAGGCTGTTGATATTTCTCCTGGCAATCTTTATTCTAGCTTGTGCTTCATCCAGCCCTGCATTTCACATGCTGTACTCTACATAGAAGTTAAATAAGCAGAGTGACTATATACAGCCTTGACGTACTCCTTTTCCAGTTTGGAACCAGCCCATTCTTCCATGTTTGGCTCTAACTGTTGCTTCTTGACCTGCATACAGGTTTCTCAGGAGGCAGGTCAGGTGGTCTGGTATTCTCATCTCTTTCAGAATTTTCCACAAGTTATTGTGATGCACAGAGTCAAAAGCGTTGGCATAGTCAATAAAGCAGAAGTAGATGTTTTTCTAACTCTCTTGCTTTTTTGATGATCCAACGGATGTTGGCAATTTGACCTTTGGTTCCTCTGCCTTTGTAACTGTCCAGCTCTCACAACTGTACATGACCACTGGGAAGACCATAATTATTTATTGTATAAATTTAATGAAAGAGGAAAATATTTATATCTGTTTTTGTGCAAATAAAGATGTTAAAAAATAAGATCAATGAGTCTCTGGCCATATAGTTGGCCAATTGTGTCTTCTGCCTGTAGTGTTAAGAGCTTTTAGTATGTCTCAGGTGATTGATCATTTGCAATAGAAGTCAAAATTGTCATCATATGATTGCACAGATTTCCTTGGACAGCAATAAAACAGAAAACTGATGCTGTTTGATATTTTTCACAGTTGTTCCTTTATGGAAAATAAACTTTAAAAATGCCATTATGGAATGTAGTGAAGTGATCTAAATATTTGCAGTTATAAGAAAAGGTTCAAGAATGGTGTATTTGGCAAGTATTTCTAAATTGTACACAAATTGTTAAAAACTAATAAAATACCATTTGTTATTAAAAAAAAGAAAATATCCAAAAAGTTGTTGGTAATTTTTCTTTATCTCTCTTTTTCAATATTGTTTGAATATAGTTTTATAATTTAATATGATGTTTTACTCTATTTTTTATATTAGTTCAATATTTTAAAAAAAGAATCACAGGTCCTTTGGTTCTCATCAATTAGACAAAAATTTTGGCTGCATATATTTAAATCTATCTATTTTTTGTATGGTTGTAAAATAAGGGAAGTTTTAGGACAATATTTACCTTGAAGATATTTGAGTTGTTGAAATTAAGTCTTTTCTTAGAAATATGATTTCTACTGCCAAGATAAGAGCAGAGAGTAGTACAGGGAATTTTTATTTTATTATTATTTTTCTTTCCAGTGGTATTTTTTTTCCAGTGAGGTATCAGGAAATTCCCCAGATTAATAAAACATCAGTATTAAAAATATAATAAATAATTATAGTATAAAATCAAATTACATAGGAGTTGAAAAATATCCTCTCTTCATTAAAACTTTTTAGGAATGGAAAGTTTATAAGGGATTATCTCTTGAATGCTGGAGAAAAATCATACCCCATACTCCGTAACCAAAAATAACATTATTGAAGACAAACAGCATTACTCAGTGTAATGATAAGGCTGACCATTCATAGGACAAATTGTATGAAAAAGTTAAGCCATTTATGACATATATGTGTGTGTGTCTCTCTATGTATTTTACATAGTCATATATATATATATACACACATATATATAGTAAAATCCATTTAATGCCATCATTTGGTGGTGTCAATGAAAATTCTTATTTTTAATTAGATTCAATTATTATTAGATTATTTTTTAGATATACCAATGGGTTTTTTTAATTTATTTTTTAATTGAAGGATAATTGCTTTACAGAATTTTGTTGTTTACTGTCAAACCTGAACATGAATCAGCCATGGCTATACATATAGCCCCTCCCTCTTGAGCCTCCCTCCCATCTCCCTGCCCATCCCACCCCTCTAGGTTGATACAGAGCCCCTGTTTGAGTTTCCTTAGACATACAGCTAATTCCTGTTGGCTGTCTATTTTACATAGGGTAATGTAAGTTTCCATGTTACTCTCTTCATATATCTCACTCTCCCCCTCCCTCTTCCCATCCATAAGTCTGTTCTCTAAGTCTGTTTCTCCATTGCTGCCCTGTAAATAAATCCTTTGGTATCATCTTTTAAGATTCCGTATATATGCATTAGTATACAACATTTATCTTTCTGTTTCTGATTTATTTCACTCTATAAGAGGCTCTAGTATCATCAATCTCATTAGAACTGACTCAAATGCATTCCTTTACATGGCTGAGTAATATTCCATTGTTTATATGTACCACACTTCTTTATCTATTTATCTGTTGATGGACATCTAGGTTGCTTCCATGTTCTAGCTATTGTAAATAGTGCTGCAATAAACACTGGGGTACATGTGTCTGTTTCAATGTTTAATTCCTCAGGATATATGACTAGGACTGGGATTTTTGAGTCATATGGTGGTTTTATTCCTAGTTTTTAAAGCAATCTCCATACTGCCTTCCATCATGGCTATATCAACTTGCATTCCTACCAACATTTCAAGAGTGTTCCCTTTTCTCCACACCCTTGCCAGCATTTACTGTGTGTAGGCTTTTTGATGATGGCCATTCTGACTGGTGTGAAGTGATATCTCATTGTAGTTTTGATTTGCATTTCTGTAATAAAGAACGATGTTGGGCATCTTTTCATGTGTTTGTTAGCCATGTGTAAGTCTTCTTTGGAGTAACATCTTTTTAGGTGTTTTCCCCAATTTTTCATTGGTTGATTATTTTTCTGGTATTGAGTTATATGAGCTGCTTGTATATTTTGGAAACTATCCCTTTGCCAGTTGTTTCATTTGCTGTTATTTGCTTCCATTCTAAGGGTTGTATTTTTATGTTGCTTATAGTTTTATTTGCTGTGCAAAAGCCTTAAGTTTAATCAGGCCCCACCTGTTTACTTTTGCTTTTGTTTCCATTACTCTAGGAGATGGGGCAGAGAGGATCTTACTTCCATTTATGTCATCAAATGTTCTGCCTATGTTTTCCTGTAAGAGTTTTATAGTTTGTGGTCTTACATTTAGGTATTTAATCCATTTTGAATTTATCTTTCTGTATGATGTTAGTTCGGTTCAGCTGCTCAGTCATGTCTGACTCTTTGGGACACAATGAACTGCAGCACTCCAGGCCTCCTTGTCCATCACCAACTCCCAGAGTCTACCCAAATCCATATCCACTGAGTCGGTGATGCCATCTAACCATCTCATCCTCTGTCGTCCCCTTCTCCTCCTGCCCTCAATCTTTCCCAGCATCATGGTCTTATCAAATGAGTCAGCTCTTTGCATCAGGTGGCCAAATTATTGTAGTTTCAGCTTCAGCATCAGTCCTTCCAATGAAGACCCAGGACTGATCTTCTAGGATGGACTGGTTGGATCTCTTTGCTGTCTAAGGGACTTGCAAGAGTCTTCTCCAACACCACAGTTCAAAAGCATCAATTTCTCAGTGCTCAGCTTTCTTTATAGTCCAGCTCTCACATCCATACATGACCACTGGATAAAACATAGCCTTGACTAGACAGACCTTTGTTGACAAAGTAATGTCTCTGCTTTTTAATATGCTGTCTAGGTTGGTCATAACTTTCCTTCCAAGGAGTAGGCATCTTTTAATTTCATGGCTGCAATCACCATCTGCAGTGATTTTGGAGCCCCCCAAAATAAAGTCAGCCACTGTTTCCAATTTCCCCATCTATTTTCTATGTAGTGATGGGACCAGATGCCATGATCTTAGTTTTCTTAATGTTGAGCTTTAAGTCAATGTTTTCACTCTCCTCTTTCTCTTTCATCAAGAGGCTCTTTTGTTCTTCTTTACTTTCTGCTATAAGGGCAATGTCATCTGCATATCTGAGGTTATTGATATTTCTCTCAGCAAGCTTGATTCCAGCTTGTGTTTCATCCAGCCCAGTGTTTCTCATGATATACACTGCATAGAAGTTAAATAAGCAGAAAGACAGTATACAGCCTTGATGAACTCATTTTCTTATTTGGAACCAGTCTGTTTTTCCATGTCCAGTTCTAACTGTTGCTTCCTGAACGGAGTACAGGTTCCTCAAGTGGCAGGTCAGGTGGTCTGGTATTCTCATCTCTTTCAGAATTTTCCACAGTTTATTGTGATCCACACAGTGAAAAGGTTTGGCATAGTTAAAGCAGAAAGAGATGTTTTTCTGGAACTCTCTTGCTTTTTCATGATCCAGCGAATGTTGGCAATTTCATCTCTGGTTCCTCTGCCTTTTCTAAAACCAGCTCGAACATCTGGAAGTTCATGGTTCATGTATTGCTGAAGCCTGTCTTGGAGAAATTTGGGCATTACTTTAATAGTGTGTGAGGGAGGAACTAAGATGGCAGAGGAATAGGACAGGGAGACCACTCTCTCTCCAATAAATATACCAAAAGAACTTTTAAAGGCCAAGCAAACTCCATAAAACAGGATCTGAATGCTGGCAGAGGACATCGGGCATCTGGAGGGGCGGCCCATTGCCGACGAGAGGAGGTAGGAAGAATAAAACAAAAAGAGTAAAGGGAGATACAAAGAGTTGGGGATGGGGATCCATCCCGGAAGGGGAGTCTGGAATAAAAAGGAAAAAAAGAGGAGAAAGGTTTCTGAATACCAGGGAGCATTCTCCCTGGCGGATCTGTGGTGAATCTTGGAGAGCAAGATAGCCGGGAGTAAAAGCAGATTAATAGTTAAGCTCTGCAAGGTACATCTCTGGCTGCAAGGCACAGCGGAGCGGCGGCCCGGGCGCCCCACCCCCCACTAGCCAAAGCAGACTGCTCAGGGAGGGGCGGGCCATGAGCTTAGGGAACGGAGCAGCCTGAGGGACCTAACCCAGGGGGCTAACCGGAGATAGACTGAGGAGTAGCTTTCCCCAGGAAGAGCACCCCCCCGCCCTGCCAGGCCTGCGCACAGAACAAAGGGCGGTGCGGAGTCAGCAGAGACGTGGCCAGCTGGGTGGAGCTGGGCAGTTGCCGGCTGCGGACCGGCCCAGCCCCCGCCAGAGAGCAGCGGGCATAACCCACCCCGGCGAGACTTCCGCAGCCAAATTGCGAGCAGAACTAGGTGCTAACCAAGACTTCTGGGGATTCTGGACGGATCGGCGCTCTACACACCTAAGAAGGTGTGCTCAGCTGCTAGGCTGGGGGAGGGGAGAAGCTGCACTCCCCAAATGTACAGGGCAGACGACCGAGAGCCTGAGCTGAGGGGGCAGGGGAAGCACACTTACCAGGAGAGGGGCAAACCCCAAAGCACTGAATAGACACTGAAGAGACCAGCAAACAGAAGATGCTAAAGCAAGCAGAGGAAACAGCTTTGGAACTGACAGGAATAGCAGATTAAATCCCTGCAGGTGGTGCAGACTGCATAGAAAGGAGTCTATAGACCGTGAGAAGTACAAGCCGGACCAAGGAATTATCTGAAAATGAACTGACCCCTCACTTTACGCATCAGCACCAGAGAAAGCCTTAGTTATAACTGTACTAGGAACATCTTTTAAATTTTTAAAACTTTTTTATACTTTTTTTTTTAGAATTTTTAAGTCCCCTATAAACTTGTTATTTTTTTTCTTTCTTTCCCTTTATTTTTATTTTCCTTTTTCTTTAAATCTCCTCTTTCTCCCTTATTGTATTCTCCATCCTATTTCTTTTCTTACCTTTTATATCTCTACTTTTTCCCCTTTTTAATTTTTAATTGATTGTTTTCTTATTTCCTCTTTATCTTTCTTTCTTTCTTTCTTTTTAATAGTATTTTTGAGAATCCAGTCTTTACTCTAGATTTTTAATCTATGCTTATTAGTATTTGGTATCAGCTTTGTACCTTTAAGGATCCAAGCTCCAGTACCCATTGTTACCTGGGAGTGATATCATTGGCTTGACTGCTCTCTCCCCATTCTTGTCTCTCCTTTTTATTTTTTTCTTCTCCTACCAAGACACCTTCAACATCCCCTTCCCCTGTATATTCTCTTCCCAACTCTGAGACTCTGGTTGAGTGTTACGAGCTGTGAAGAACACTGAAATAACTGACCACTGGCTGGATCTGTCTCTTTCCATCTGACTCCCTCTTTTCTCTCTCTGGTCACTTCTGTCTCCTTCCACCCTCTTCTCATTTCAGAATAACTCTGTGAACATCTCCGAGGGATCCAGGCTGTGGAGAGCACACAGGGGAGCAATCACTGGCCACTTCACTCCCTCACCATCTGATTCCTCTCTTCTCCTTCTGGTCCATGCCATGTAACTCTGTGTACCTGACAGGGTGTCCCTCACTGTGAAGAAATGTCTCATCACTAAACTAGAGGTTCTGCCACCATCAATGCATAGATGAAAGAGTCCTGAGGCTACTGGAAGACAGGAGGCTAAACCCAGACCTTGAGAATTCCAGAAAACTCCTGAATCCAAGAGTTAATTAATCGATAGGAACTCATCAAACTCCTCCATACCAAAACTGAAACCAACCAACCCCCAAGGGCCAACAAGCTCCAGAGTAAGATATATCGAGCAAATTCTCCACCAACGCAGGAACACTGCCTGGAGCTTCAATACAGATTGCACAAGGTCACACCAAGTCCACCTACACTTCAAACCTCTTTACTAGACACTCAATTGCTAGTAACAGTGAGGAAACCCATATCCACCCACCAGAACACCACACAACCTGTCCCATCCAGGAAACTTCGACAAACCACACATCCAACCCCTCCCATAGTGAGGAATCCCCTAAATAAAGGGACAATGGAGCAAGATAAACAAGATGAAAAGGCAGAGAAATACCCAGCATGTAAAGGAACAGGATAAATATCCCCTAGAACAAACAAAAGACAAAGAGATAGGATGTTTACCTGACAAAAAATTCCGAATAATGATAGTGAAAATGATCCAAAACCTGGAAAATAAGTTGGAGTTGCAGCTCAATAACATGCAGGCAAGGATTGAGAAGATGCAGGTAAGCATTAACAAGGACTTAGAAGAAATGAAAAAGAGTCAAAATACAATAAATAATGCAATAAATGAGATTTAAAAAAAACACCCTGGAGGGAACCAACAGTAGAATAACAGAGATAGAAGTCAGGATAAGTGAGGTAGAAGACAGAATGGCAGAAATAAATGAAACAGAAAGGAAAAATGAAAAAAGAATTAAAAGAAATGAGGACAATCTTAGAGACCTCTGGGACAATATTAAATGCACCAATATTCGAATCATAGGAGTCCCAGAAGAAGAAGACAAAAAGAAAGACCATCAGAAAATTCTTGAAGAGATAATTGTTTAAAATTTCCCTAAATTGGGAAAGCAAATAGCCACTCAGTTCCAAGAAACACAGAGAGTCCCAAATAGAATGAACCCCAATTGGAACACCCCAAGACAAATATTAATCAAATTAACAAGTATCAAATACAAAGAACAAATTATAAAAGCAGCAAAGGAGAAACAAAAAATAACTCACAAGGGAAATCCCATAAGGATAACAGCTGATCTCTCAACAGAAACACTTCAGGCCAGAAGGGAATGGCAAAACATACTTAAAGTCATGGAAGAAAACAATCTACAACCCCGATTACTGAACCCAGCAAGGATCTAATTCAAATTTGAAGGAGAATTCAAAAGCTTTTCAGACAAGCAGAAACTGAGAGAATTCAGCAACACCAAACCAGCCCTTCAACGAATGCTAAAGGATCTTGCCTAGATAGGAAACATGGATGGGGTAGATAATCTCGAACACAAAACAATAAAATAAATGGCAACGGGATCATACATATCAACAATTACCTTAAATGTAAACGGGCTGAATGCCCCAACCAAAAGACAAAGATTGGCCGATTGGATACAGAAACAAGACCCCTATATATGTTGTCTACAAGAGACCCACCTCAAACCTAGGGACACATATAGACTGAAAGTTAAAGGCTGGAAAAAGATATTCCATGCAAATAAAGACCAAAAGAAAGCAGGAGTGGCAATACTCATATTAGATAAAGTAGACTTTAAAATAAAGGCAGTGAAAAGAGATAAAGATGGACATTACACAATGATGAAAAGATCAATCCAAGAAGTAGAAATAACAATTATAAATATTTATGGACCCAACATAGGAGCTCCACAATATGTAAGGCAAATGCTAACAAGTATGAAAGGGGAAATTAACAACAACACAATAATTGTGGGAGACTTTAACACACCACAAACACCAATGGATAGATCAACTAGACAGAAAAGTAACAAGGAAATTCAAACTTTAAATGATACAATAGACCAACTAGACCTAATTGATGTCTATAGGTAATTCGACCACAAAACAAGGAATTTCACCTGTTTCTCAATCCCACACGGGACCTTTTCCAGGATAGATGACATCCTGGGCCATAAATCAAACCTTGATAAATTCAAAAATATTGAAATCATCCCAAGCATCTTTTCTGACCACAATGCAGTGGGATTAGATATCAACTACAGGAGAAAACCTTTCAAAGCTTCCAACATATGGAGCCTCAACAACACACTGCTGAATAACCAACAAATTACAGAAGAAATCAAAAATGAAATACATTTATGCATGGAAACGAATGAAAATGAAAACACAACAGCCCAAAACTTATGGGACACTGTGAAAGCAGTGCTAAGGGGAAAGTTCAAAGCAATACAAGCTCACCTCAGGAAACAAGAAAAAATCAAATAAATAACCTAGCTTTACACCTAAAGCGACTAGAAATGGAAGAAGTACAGAAGCCCAGCGGTAGTAGAAGGAAAGAAATCTTAAAGATCAGGGCAGAAATAAATGCAAAGGAAACAAAAGTGACCATAGCAAAAATCAACCAAGCCAAAACCTGATTCTTTGAGAAGATAAATAAAATTGATCAATAATTAGCCAGACTCATCAAAAAACAAAGGGAGAAGAACCAAATCAACAGAATTAGAAATGAAAACAGAGAGATCACAACAGAAAACACAGAAATACAAAGGATCATAAGAGACTATCATCAGCAACTATATGCAGATAAACTGGACAATTTGGATGAAATGGACAAATTCCTAGAAAAGTACAACTTTCCAAGACTAAACCAGTAAGATATAGATAATATTAATAGACCCATCACAAGCACGGACATTGAAACCGTAATCAGAAATATTCCAAAAAACAAAAGGCCAGCACCAGATGGATTCATAGCTGAATTCTACCAAAACTTAGAGAAGAGCTAACACCTATTCTACTCAAACTCTTCCAGAATATTGCAGAGGAAGGCAAACTTCCAAACTCATTCTTTGAGGCCACCATCACCCTAATTCCAAAACCCGACAAAGATGCCACAAAAAAAGAAAACTACAGGCCAATATCACTAATGAACTTAGCTGCAAAAATCCTTATCAAAATTCTAGCAAATAGAATCCAACAACACATTAAAAAATCATACATCATGATCAAGTAGGCTTTATCCCAGGGATGCAAGGATTCTTCAATATTCACAAATCAATCAATGTAATACGACACATTGACAAATTGAAAAATAAAAATCACATGATTATCTCAATAGATGCAGAGAAAGCCTTTGACAAAATTCAACATCCATTTATGATAGAAACCCTCCAAAAAGCAGGAATAGAAAGAACATACCTCAACATAATAAAAGCTATATATGACAAACCCACAGCAAACATTATCCTCAATGGTGAAAAACTGGAAGCATTCTTCCTGAAATCAGGAACAAGACAAGGGTGCCCACTCTCACTGCTACTATTCAACATAGTTTTGGAAGTCTTGGCCACAGCAATCAGAGCAGATAAAGAAATCAAAGGAATCCAGATTGGAAAAGAAGAAGTGAAACTCTCTCTGTTTGCAGATGACATGATCCTCTATATTGAAAACCCTAAAGACTCTATGAGAAAATTACTAGAGCTAATCAGTGAATATAGCAACGTTTCAGGATTCAAATCAACACACAGAAATCCCTGGCATTCCTATACACTAACAGTGAGAAATCATAAAGAGAAATGAAGGAAACAATTCCATTCACAATCGAAACAAAAAGAATAAAATACTTAGGAGTATTTCTACCTAAAGAATCAAAAGACTTGTATATAGAAAACTATACACCACTGATGAAAGAAATCAAAGAGGCCACAAACAGATGGAGAAATGTGCCGTGTTCATGAATTGGAAGAATCAATATAGTGAAAATGAGTATACTACCCAAAACAATCTATAGATTCAATGCAATTCCTATCAAGCTACCAGAGGTCTTCTTCAAATAATTAGAACAAATAATTTCTCAATTTGTATGGAAATACAAAAAACCTCGTATAGCCAAAGCAATCTTGAGAAAGAAGAATGGACCTGGATGAATCAACCTACCTGACTATAGGCTATACTACAAATCCACAGTCATTAAGACAGTATGGTACTGGCACAAAGACAGAAATATAGATCAATGGAACAGAATAGAAATCCCAGAGATAAATCCACGCATCTATGGACACCTTATCTTTGACAAAGGATGCAAGAATATACAATGGAGAAAAGACAACCTTTTTAACAAGTGGTGCTGGGAAAACTGGACAGCCACTTGTAAAAGAATGAAACTAGATCACTTTCTAACACCATACAAAAAGATAAACTCAAACTTGATCAAAGATCTAAGCATAAGACCAGAAACTATAAAACTCCTAGAGGATAACATAGGCAAAACACTCTCTGCCATAACCCAAAGCGGGATACTCCATGACCCACCTCCCAGAATATTTGAAATAAAAGCACGAATAAACAAATGGGACCTAATTAAAATTAAAAGCTTCTGCAGAACAAAGGAATCTATAAGCAAGGTGAAAGGGCAGCCTTCAGAATGGGAGAAAATAATAGCCAATGAAGCAATGGACTAACAATTAATCTCAAAAATATACAAGCAACTCCTGCAGCTCCATTCTAGAAAAATAAACAAGCCAATCAAAAAGTGGGCCAAAGAACTTAACAGACATTTCTCCAAAGAAGACTTAAAAGTGGCTAACAAACACATGAAAAGATGTTCAACATCACTCATTATCAGAGAAATGCAAATCAAAACCACAATGTGGTATCACTTTACACCAGTCAGAATGGCTGCAATCCAAAAACCTACAAGCAGTAAATGCTGGAGAGGATGTGGACAAAAGGGAACCCTCTTACACTGTTGTTGGGAATGCAAACTAGTACAGCCTCTATGGAAAACAGTGTGGAGGTTCCTTAAAAAGCTGCAAATAGTCCTGCCATATGACCCTGCAATCCCACTGCTGGGCATATACACCGAGGAAACCAGAATTGAAAGAGCCACGTGTACCCCAATGTTCATCGCTGCATTGTTTATAATAGCCAGGGCATGGAAGCAACCTAGATGCCCATCAACTCACGAATGGATAGAAAGCTGTGGTACATATACACAATGGAATATTACTCAGCATTAAAAAAAATTCATTTGAAGCAGTTCTAGTCAGATGGACAAAACTGGAGCCCATTATCTAGAGTGATGTGAGCCAGAAGCAAAAACAACAATACAGTATATTCACACATATATATGGAATTTAGAAAGACGGTAATGAGAACCCAACATACGAGACAGCAAAAGGAACGCAGATGTATAGAATAAACTCTTGGACTCTGTGGATGAGGGTAAGGGTGGGATGATATGGGAGAATGGCATTGAAACATGTTACTTGTCATATGTCTAATCAATCACCAGCCCAGGATTGATGCTCGGGGCTGGAACATCGAGATTTCCCCGGGGGAGGGAGGAGGTAGGGAGGAGGGAGGGGGTTTCTGGAGGGGGAGCATATGCAAACTGATGGTGATATCATGGCATTGTATTGCAAAAACAATAAAAGGGGAAATAAAGAAAAATATTTTTTGTATATGGTGGATGCTGTTGATCAAAGTTCGTTAGTTTGCATATGGATAAGCAATTGTTCCAGTTCCACTTGTTAAAAAGGCTATATAATACTCCAATAAATTGCTTTTGCAATTTTCTCATAAATCATTTGAGTATATATATGGGATCCAAAATCACTGCTGATGGTGATGGCAGCTATGAAATTAAAAGATGCTTACTCCTTGGAAGGGATGTTATGAGCAACCTAGATAGCATATTGAAAAGCAGAGACATTACTTCACCAACAAAGATCCATCTAGTCAAGGCTATAGTTTTTCCAGTGGTCATATATGGATGTGAGAGTTGGATGGTGAAGAAAGCTGAGTGCTGAAGAATTGATGCTTTTGGACTGTGATGTTGGAGAAGACTCTTGAGAGTCCCTTGGACTGCAAGGAGATCCAACCAGTCCATCCTAAAGCAGATCAGTCCTGAGTGTTCATTGGAAGGACTAATATTTAAACTGAAACTCCAGTACTTTGCCCACCTCATGCAAAGAGTTGACTCATTGGAAAAGACCCTAATGCTGGAAAGGATTAGGGGCAGGTGAAGAAGGGGACGACAGAAAATGAGGTGGCTGGATGGCATCACCAACTTGATGGACATGGGTTTGGGTATACTCTGGGAGTTGGTGATGGACTGGGATGCCTGGCATGCTGCAATTCATGGGGTTGCAAAGAGTCAGACACGACTGAGTGACTGAACTGAACTGAACTGAACTGATATTACTCTGTATATGTCTTTTCTATTCTGTTCCATTGATGTATTTATCTTAAGACCAATATCATACTAATCTTGATTACCATAGGTTTCTGAAAACCTAGCATATCTCCTCAAATTTACATCTTCATATAATTTTTAGAATCCCCATACCCCTTTTTCCAAAACAACAACACAAACAACAACAAAATGCACCACTGTCTTCATAGTGGAACATAACCACTTGAGAGTATTGAATCTTATAATCCATGATCTCTTCTCTCTCCATTTATTTATATATCTTCAATTTCTCTCAGCAATGTATTGTAGTTTTAAGTGTAGAAGTCTTGGACATTTTTTCCAGATTTACCTCTAAATATTTCATAGAGTTTATGCCACTTTATGGATACATGATAAAAAGCATGGTTTCTAAGCAGAATGTATATTACAGTATGAATTGGAAGAAAGATTTATGATGCAATGTTTTGTCAATTTAGTCTTCTCAGAGATCTCTTCCATTTTGTTGGAAGTATATGTTTTAGAATATTAAAAGTGTTTCTTGTATTAATTGCCAAAATGCCTTGTCATCATTCTCAAGCCACTGAAAGTTATAATGAATATCAAAATGGCACTAAATATGTCAATTCCTTGTTTAATGCTTCTGAAAGTTTTTCACATCATAGCTGCTGTAAGTTGAATATTTGTGACCAAATCCAATTTATGTATTGAAACCTAGTCCCCATTGTGATAATATTTAGAAATGGGATTTTGGGGAGGTGATTAGGTCCTGAGATTGGAGTCCTCATAAATTAGATGAGGGCCCTTGTAAAACAGACCCCAGAGAGCTCCATTGCCTGCCTGCCATGTGGAGACAGTGAGATGGTGGCTGTCTGTGAACCAGGAAGCTGGTCCTCACTAGACATGTACTCAACTGCTGCCTTGATCTTGTACTTTCAGCTTTCAAATCGATGAGAAATAAATGTTTGTTGTATAAGCCACCCAGTCCATGGTACATAGTTATAGCAGCCAAACCCAATAAATGAATTTCATAATAAAATGATGTTCTGTAATGATGTTTGTATGACGTGCTGGAATAAGCAGGAGAGTTGGATATATTTTTAGGATTAGTGAAAGTAAATTTATTATATTTCCATTTTATAATTATATTAAAATAGATAAAATTATTGCAGTGATCATATATACCAGAACATATGACGCTCAATATAGCTCTTAGGAGCTTATCTTAAATTCCTTATATTAGGGGAAATATAATCAACATACTTATAAGTTTTAGCAGTCTTCCAGTACTCTAAATGTGGGAAATCAAAATGACTGACAATAAATACACCTATGCTAAAGATATTAACAATTGTAAAATGGCAATGTAAAATTGTTTACTCCTATTAAGCAAAAAGAAAACATATTCTATAAGCATATTGATTTCTGTAAGTGCTAAAATATATTCTCAATACTTTTCATTAATTATGTGGCCAATTAGAACTTTAGGAAAACTCACACTGAAAAACTGCCTAGGTTCCTAAAAACATTGATGTTAGAAATGAATTACTCAGGGAGGGAATTGTGTGGTGTGTGGACTGGACATGGAGTCCCAGGGGCTTTTTAAACATCAACAGGTAAAATTTGCGTCACACTTGTGTTCCTTTTCATGGTGGTTGAGACAGCTGACAAGCAGTCTCCATGCTACAGCACACAGATTTCCCAGACACCATGGGCTTTCAACAATCTTAACCCATCTTGTTGGATTTCAAGAGTTTCAATAAAACAGAGAAACCAGCATGCTTGTTTTCTTCATGTGCACCCCATTAAGAACTATATTATTGCAAGACTGAAGAGGATTAGTGATTATACCATCTGGCTTCATTTTTAATAATAAGAATCATATTATTATTATTGTTAGAACACAGTTTTTATTTTCAAGTGAAATAAATTTAGGAATTCTTAACTCAGTATCAAAGTTCAACCATATCACAACGGAAACAAACCTGCTTTTCATTTGTTTTAACGTGATACACATGACAACAGCCTAGTAAAAGTTTGACTTAGCTACATTTCCAGGTAGTTCAAATGTTAAAAAATTTTCCCACAATGCAAGAGACCTGGGTTAGATCCCTGGGTCAGGAGGATCCCCTGGAGAAGGACATGGCAACCCACTCTAGTATTCTTGCCTGGAGAATTCCATGAACAGAGGAGCCTGGCAGGCGACAGTCCATGAGTCACAGAGTCCCACACAACTGAGTGATTTGCACTTCCACATCAATTTCACATTGGAGGTTAAAGTCTACTTTTCCTCTGATACAATTTAGGAAGAATATAACTTTGAATAATGCTTCTTGCAATTCCTCATCATCTTTCAGTGGACACATTGTTTGTTTTTCAATCGCTAAGTTGTGTCTGACTCTTTATGACCCCATGGAGTATAGCATGCCAGGCTGTCCTTCTCTCGCAGAGTTCACAGAAATTCATGCCCCTTGTGTCAGTGATGCTTTCTAACCACCTCACCTTCTGCTGCCCACTTCTCCTTTTGCCTTCATTCTTTCCCAGACCAGGATCTTTCTTTTCCATGAGTCGGATCCTCTCATCAGGTGGCCAAAGTATTGGAGCTTTAGCTTCAGCATCAGACCTTTCAATGGATATTCAGGGTTGTTTTCCTTTAGGATTTACTATTCTTTTGAATCTTGCATTCAAATGATATATCTTTCCTTTTATCCTTTGCTTTTTTGCTTCTCTGCCTTTCACAACTATTTGTAAGGCCTTCTCAGACAACCATTTTCCTTTCTTGCATTTCTTTTTCTTGGGGATGTTCTTGATTCCTGTCTCCTGTACAATGTCATGAACCTCTGTCCATAGTTCTTCAGGCACTCTATCAGATCTAGTCCCTTGAATCTATTTATCACTTCCACTGCATAGTCATAGGGGATTTGATTTAGGTCATACCTGAATAGTCTAGTGGTTTTCCCTACTTTCTTCAATTTAGGTCTGAATTTGGCAATAAGAAGTTCATGAGCTGATCCACAGTCAGCTCTGGGCCTTGTTTGTACTGACTGTATAAAGCTTCTCCATTTTTGGCTGCAAAGAATATAATCAATCTGATTTTGGTATTGACCATCTAGTGATCTCCACGTGTTAGGTCTTGTGTTGTTGGATGAGGCTGTTTGCTATGACCAGTGCTTTCTCTTGGCAAAACTCTATGAGTCTTTGCCCTGGTACATTCTGAACACCAAGGCCAAATTTGCCTGTTACTCCAGGTGTTTCTTGAGTTCCTACTTTTGCATTCCATTCCCCAATAATGAAAAGGACATCTTTTTTGCATGTTAGTTCTAAAATGACTTGTAGGTCTTCACAGAACCATTCATAGAACTTCAGTTTCTTCAGCATTGCTAGTCAGGGCATAGACTTGGAGTACTATCATATTGAATGGTTTGCCTGGGAATCAGACATCATTCTGTCATTTTTGAGATTGCATCCAAGTACTGAATTTTGGACTCTTTTGTTGACTATAATGGCTACTCCATTTCTTCTAAGGGATTCTTGCCCACGGTAGTAGATATAATGGTCATCCGAGTTAAATTCACCCATTCCACTCCATTTTAGTTCACTGATTCCTAAAATGTCAACATTCACTCTTGCCAT
Organism: Antilocapra americana; assembly: GCA_007570785.1. Classification (NCBI taxonomy): domain Eukaryota; kingdom Metazoa; phylum Chordata; class Mammalia; order Artiodactyla; family Antilocapridae; genus Antilocapra; species Antilocapra americana. The sequence goes on from ML660205.1 coordinate 293,849, forward strand.
CTCCTATCTGATCATTTCCAATTTGCCTGGATTCATGGACTAACATTCCAGATCCCTATGCAATATTGCTCTTTACAGCATCAGACTTTATTTCCATCACCAGTCACATCCACAATTGGGTGATTTTGTGTTTTGTTTTGTTTTATTTTTTTTGCTTTGGCTCTGTCTCTTCATTATTTCTGGAGTTAGTTCTCTACTGATCTTTAGTAGTATACTGGGCACTTACCAACCCTGGGGAATTAATCTTTCAGTGTCCTATCTTTTTGCCTTTTCATACTGTTCATGGTGTTCTCAAGGCAAGAATCCTGATGCAGTTTGCCATTCCCTTCTCCAGTGGAACACAGAACTCTCCACCATGACCTGTTTGTCTTAGGTGGCCCTACATGGTATGGCTCATAGTTTCATTAAGTTAGACAAGGCTATGCTTCATGTGATCAGATTGGTTAGTTTTCTGTGATTGTGGTTTTCAGAGAGCATATTGAAAACATCAGTTGGATCATTGAGAAAGCAAGAAAGTTCCAGAAAAACATATAATTCTGCTTTATTATGCCAATGACTTTGACTGTGTGGATCACAGCAAACAGTGGAAAATTCTTAAAGAGATGAGAATACCAGACCACCTGACCTCCCTCTTGAGTAATCTGTAAGCAGGTCAGGAAGCAACAGTTAGAACTGGACTTGGAACACCATTCTCTTTCCAGATCAGGAAAGGAGTATGTCAAGCCTGTATATTGTCACTCTGCTTATTTAACTTATATGCAAAGTACATCATGAGTAATGCTGGCCTGGATGAATCTCAAGACAGAATCAAGATTGCCAGGAGAAATGTCAATAACCTCAGCTATGCAGATAATACCACCCTTATGGCAGAAAGCGAAGAAGAACTAAAGAGCCCCTTGAGGGAAGTGAAAGAGAAGAGTGAAAAAGTTGGCTTAAAACTCAACATACAAAAAAATAGGATCATGGCATCTGGTCTCATCACTTTATGAAAAAAAGATGAGGAAACAATGGAAACAATAACAGACATTATTTGGGGGGGGCTCCAAAATCACTGCACATGGTGATGGCAGCCATAACCTTAAAAGAGGCTTGCTTCTCGGAAGAAAGCTATGACCAACCTATGCAGCATTGACATTATTTTGCCAGCAAAGGTCCATCTAGTCAAAGCTATGTTTTTTCAAGTAGTCTATATGGATGTGTGAGTTAGACTATAAAGAAAGCTGAATGTCAAAGAATTGATGGCTTTGAACAGTGGTGTTGAAATAGACTCTTGAGAGTCCCTTGGACTGCTGGAGATCCATCCAGTCCATCCTAAATGAAATTAGTCCTGAATATTCATTGGAAGGACCCATGCTGAAGCTGAAATTCCAGTACTTTGCTAACTGATTTGAAGAACTGACACTTTGGAAAAGATCCTGATTTTGGGAAAGGTTGAAGACAGGAGGAGAAGGGGACGACAGATGATGAAATGGTTGAATAGCATCACCAACTCCATGGACATGAGTTTGAGCAAACTCTGGGAGTTGGTGATGGACAGGGAAACATGGCATGCTGTAGTCCATGGGGTCGCAAAAATTCAGACACGACTGAATGACTGAGCTGAACTGAACTGTGAATATTAGCATCACCTTTTGCTTGGGTTAACAAAGTAGCCTCATTATCAGTCTTCCACCTCTAATTCCTATTCCATCCATAGGTGTCATTTGAAAATCTACATTAAAAAATTCTCTGCAGTCCAGTGACTAAGACACCACCATTCCAAAGAAGGAGACACAGTTCTCTTGGTTGGAGAACTAAGATCCTGTATGCGACAGTGAGGCTGAATAACAATTTTTTTTTTCAGTAAATGAGCAAAGATACTTTAAAAAATGAAGTTACATCTATGGACATTTTATCTTTGACAAAGGATGTAAGAATATACAATGAAGAAAAGACAATCTCTTTAACAAGTGGTGCTGGGAAAACTGGACAGCCACTTGTAAAAGAATGAAACTGGAACACTTCTAACACTATACACAAAGATAAACTCAAAATGGGTCAAAGATCTAATCATAAGACAAGAAACTATAAAACTCCTAGAGGAAAACATAGGCAAAACACTCTCCAACATAAACCAAAGCAGGATCCTCTATGACCCATCTCCCAGAATATCGGAAATAAAAGCACGGATAAACAAATGGGACCTAATTAAAATGAAAATCTTCTGCACAACAAAGGAAACTATAAGCAAGGTGAAAGGGCAGCCTTCAGAATGGGAGAAAATAATAGCCAATGAAGCAACGGACAAACAATCTCAAAAATATACAAGCAACTCCTGCAGCTCCATTCTAGAAAAATAAACGACCCAATCAAAAAGTGGGCCAAAGAACTTAACAGACATTTCTCCAAAGAAGACATAAAAATGGCTAACAAACACATGAAAAGATGTTCAACATCACTCATTATCAGAGAAATGCAAATCAAAACCACAATGAGGTATCACTTTACACCAGTCAGAATGGCTGCCATCAAAAAGTCTACAAGCAATAAATGCTGGAGAGGATGTGGAGAAAACGGAACCCTCTTACACTGTTGGTGGGAATGCAAACTAGTACAGCCACTATGGAGAACAGTGTGGAGAGTCCTTAAAAAACTGCAAATAGAACTGCCATATGACCCAGTAATCCCACTGCTGGGCATACACACCGAGGAAACCAGAATTGAAAGAGACACATGTACCCCAATATTCATCGCCTCATTGTTTACAATAGCCAGGACATGGAAGCAACCTAGATGCCCACCAACTGATGAATGGATAAGAAAGCTGTGGCACATATACACAATGGAATATTACTCGGCATTAAAAGAAAATTCATTTGAATCAGTTCTACTCAGGTGGATGGAACTGGAGCCTATTATCCAGAGTAAGTAAGCCAGATGGAAAAACAAAAATACAGTATACTAATGCATATATATGGAATTTAGAAAGGTGGTAACAAGAACCCTGCATGCAAAATAGCAAAAGAAACGCAGATGTATAGAACAGACTCGTGGACTCTGTGCAAGAGGGCAAGGATGGGATGATATGGGAGAATGGCATTGAAACATGTTAACTATCATATGTGAAATCAATCGCCAGCCCAGGTTTGATGCTTGGGGCTGATGCACCAGGATGACCCAGGGGGAGGGAATCAGGAGGGAGGAGGGAGGAGGGCTCTGGAGGTGGAGCATATGTATACCCATGGCGGATTCATGTCAATGTACGACAAAACCAACACAATAAAGAACATTTAAAAAAAAAGAAAAGAAAAGAAAATCCAATTGTGTTTCTTCTTTCTTTGAAATCTATAAGTTTCCATTTGCTTTTCTGCTGGGAATCTTTAAATCTTTGCAATTTGTATAACAATAGCCAAAAACCCTCTTATTGTTACAATGCCCACACTTAGTTCCAGTGTGAATCAGTGAATCTTCATGTACAAATTCTAGTTTTCTCTTTGCTTGGAGAACATCCTCCTCACATTCACCTAGCTCCACTTTCAACACATTCCTTAGTTCCTTAGGGTTTCCCAGGTGATTCAGTGGTAAAAAAAATAAATCTACCTGCTAGTGCAAAAAAATGCAGGAGACTTGGGGTCAATCCCTGAGTTGGGACGATCACCTGGAGAAGGAAATGACAACCCACTCCAGTATCCTTGCCTGGAAAATTCCATGGACAGAGGAGCCTAGTGGGCTACAGTCAAGTGGTTGCAGAGTCAGACAGGACTGAGCATGTGCACACTCAGTTCCTTATCTCAATAGTGCCATGATCAAGGAGCTTTTTCCTAACCTCTGATACTTAGCAGTTTCACATTTGATGGTATCACAGGAATCTGTATTTCTCTTTTGCAACAATTTTGAACCAGTAACTGTGTATTTAGTCAGCTGATGCCTACAGTTCTTGCTAGAATTTAATTTTGATGAGACAAATCTAGGGAACTGTCAGCACCATGCATAGTAGAAGCCCAATAAATATTTGTTGAATATGCAAATTAGCCCTATTCATAAATCCAACAGCCATATCAATGACAGTAAGCAAATGAATAAACTAACTTGTAGTTATCATCCTAAGGTGCCCAAAGTGCTGTCATAGAGAAGTTAGGTTGTCCCAAGAAATATCAAGTCCTTAACAATCAAAGTAGACTGTCATCTATAATACTACTGTTATTACTCCTACATACTAAACACAACTTAAAATAAAATTTCAGCCAGTTTAAATCAAATAGAAAACCCTGGTAACTCTACATCCTTTGTATGTATATATACTAAACCACTTGATTTTTCTAAACATTTTTTTCATAGCTGACACCAAAAAGAAAGCTTATTACATTAGAAAATTTCAACTTAGAATGATACAATTGACTATCAATTCCAGAAGAACAGGCTACAGACAGGAATGTCTTTTCTGGAAGAACAAAGGCACAACAAAATATAAAATATGGCATAAATATTATCAAATATGATTTAAGGACAAATAAAAAGCTCTGTATTTTGTGTTATTTAAAATATCACAATCATTATATGTGCCATTAAGTTTTTTATTTTATTTATTTGTTTATTTTAATTTTCTTTACATTATAGTGTTGGTTTTGCCATACATTGACATGAATCTGCCATGGGTATACATGTGTTCCCCTTCCAGAACCCCCCTCCCACCTCCCTCCCAATTCCCTCTCTCTGGGTCATCCCGGTGCACCAGGCCTGAGCATCAAACCTGAGCTGGCGATTGATTTTACATATGATAATTGAAAATAACCTACTGACATCTGTTAGAATGTTCATTATAAAGTTTAAGATAGAAGAGATTAACAATAAAACTAGAAATAATACATAGTTTTCACTTAACAGATGTTTATTAACATATGCAGTATCCCAGATATTATTTTGAGCATTGGGTGATAAAAGATGGGCAAAAGTTGATAATCACGCTACCTTCACTGTTCCTTATATTAGTTAAAAATCCAGGCATTAATCAAATTATAGTATCACAAAACTAATGGAAAAATTAATTGTTATAAATACATTAAGGAAGGGAACATGATGGTGTGAAGCATATTGCAGACACTTGACTTTTTCTGTGGATTTTGGAATGATTTGCCCGTATTTGAGGATGAATGTTTAGTTAAGAATTGACTCAGTGAAGGTTTATGAAAGCCTGGTAAAGGAAATACTGATGGATTCAACAACCAAAAAATTTCAAACCCCAGTTTGACAATTTAACAAGTTATATTGTATGTGATATAGAGTTGCTCAATTGGAGAATGGAGGATGTTTAGACACACAGACACTCACAATATACACATATAGATAATAGTACATACATGTACACACATATATAAATGAGAGAGCAAAGGGAATAATTCAAGAATTTAGAAGGAAAAAAATTAAAAAGACACACTCTCACCTCTGCAGTCTTACTAGAGAAAAATGGCCCTGACTAATGGCCCCAAAGATTTTAGCTTCCCTTATATTTTATTTTCTTTTTGGTTTCTTTGGTTTTGTTTTCCTCTTTGTCACCTTTTAGAAATAATCTATTAATCAGTTAGCTGTGTAAAGTTAATGTTATTAACTTGGTAATCTCCAAAATGCACTTATAGCTGAATATTTCCATTTTTACTGAAAAAAAATTATTGGATTATGCTTATGATAATACACTTGGTTCCTTATTACATATTGTTTACTAATGTTGTAATGAAATTTTATGATGCTTGTGAAGTCATAAACAAAGTTTCAACTTTTTAGTATCAAATTAGTCATTATTACATTAATATTTCATATGTTCCTATAAATGTTTATCCATCCCCCATGTGTGTGATTGGCTCTGCTCAAAAACCCGGTTTAACTGAAAAATTTCAGACTTGTTTTACAGGGTTATGCAGTGTGTAACTGTTTAAAATTCTGATTCCCCAGTGAATACTTCCTACAGAAAAATATCACCATACAAACTCTAACCCAAGACACATACAGATGTCTGACCACCATTGATTGCAAGAGTAAATCATTTAATTTATTTCAGCTACAGTCTTTCATCGGAAAATCAGGCATTCTAAAATTAAACTTCATAATTGTTTTAAGGACAAAAATAATGGTTTTACATTATCTTCCACTTGGTGTGTTTACTAAATGTGTCACAACAGATGCAAAATGGTGGAAAGAAGATTAAACTGGGGATGATGTAGTTTGGGTTTAAGTCTTGGCAAAAGCAATTAAATATTTGGTTCTTGCATATGATGCTTAACTTCTGAGCATTTGTTTTCTCATGTGTGTGTGTATATATATATATATATACATGGCGGTTTCATGTCAATGTATGGCAAAACCAACACAATAAAGTAAAGAAAAGAAAAAAATAATAAAGATATAGAATGAATGTAAATGTTTTACTTTTTAAAACAAAAGACATGAGCACAGTAGATATATTAAAGTCTTGCATTTATATTTGGAACTATATAAATTTTTCAATGATATTTCAGATCTGTATGAAAAGCTGTAGAGGAAAACCAATGAAAATAACCCCATTGTTCTTAATTGTTGCCTTTTAAATTCACATAATTTCCCTGATTGATTTCACTTCTCATATACCTATGTGATGGAGAATATATTTAAATAATAACAGAATGCTTCTTTGCTCCATCTTATTTAACACTGATGCTTCAATGTTTATGTCCATGTACATATCACAATCTGCACCATATCAAATACTCTCATAGTCATTATATATAATGAAACTTAGTGGCTACATGGCTTTATTGAAGACTGCATTTTTTAAAATTTTATTTATTTTTTATTGGTTTTGCCATACAATGACATGAAATCGCCATGGGTTTCCATATGCTCCCCCTCCAGAACCCCCCTCCCGCCTCCCTCCCGATTCCCTCCCCCTGGGAAATCTTGGTCCACCAGCCCCGAGCATCAGCCCTGGGCTGGCGATTGATTTCACATATGATAATTAACATGTTTCAATGCCATTCTCCCATATCATCCCACCCTTGCCCTCATCCACAGAGTACACGAGTCTGTTCTATACGTCTGTGTTCCTTCAAAGATCTAAGCATAAGACCAGAAACTATAAAACTCCTAGAGGATAACATAGGCAAAACACTCTCTGACATAAAGCAAAGTGGGATCCTCTATGACCTACCTCCCAGAATATTGGAAATAAAAGCACGAATGAACAAATGGGACCTAATTAAAATTAAAAGCTTCTGCACAACAAAGGAAACTATAAGCAAGGTGAAAAGACAGCCTCCAGAATGGGAGAAAATAATAGCAAACGAAGCAACGGACAAACAATTAATCTCAAAAATATACAAGCAACTCCTGCAGCTCCATTCTAGAACAATAAATGACCCAATCAAAAAGCGGGCCAAAGAACTTAACAGACATTTCTCCAAAGAAGACATAAAAATGGCTAACAAAGACTGCATTTTTAAAGAAACCATATAAACTTTTTTTTCCTTTTTCTGAGAATTAATATATGGCTTCAACTCTTCCAAAAGTTTCAACTGTGTGTACAAAAAATACAGCTTTGTAAAGTAAAACAAAATTTCTCTATGTAGTAGAAATGACAAATAGATTCACGGGATTAGATCTGACAGAGTGCCTGAAGAACTATGGCCAGAGGCTCATGACATTGTACAGGAGACAGGGATCAAGATTATCCCAAAGAAAAAGAAATGCAAAGAGGCAAAATGATTGCCTGAGGAAGCCTTAAAATAGCTGAGTAAAGAAGAGAAGCTAAACGCAAAGGAAAAAAGGAAAAATATACCCATTTGAATGCAGAGTTCCAAAGAATAGAAAGGAGAGGGAAAAAAGCCTTCCTAAGCAACGAATGCAAAGAAATAGAGGAAAACAACAGAATGGGGATACTAGAGAGCTCCTCAAGAAAATTAGAGATATCAAGGGAATATCTCATGCAAAGATGGGCATAATAAAGGACAAAAAATTCTATGGACCTGATAGAAGCAGAAGATATTAAGAAGAGGTGGCAAGAATACACAGAAACTATACATAAATGATCTTCATGATCCAGGTGACCACAATGGTGTGATCACTCATCTAGAGCCAGACATCCTCGAATGTGAAGTCAAGTGGGCCTTAAGAAGCATCACTATGAACAAAGCTAGTGGAAGTGATGGAATTCCAGTTGAGCTATTAAAAATCCTAAAAGGTGCTGCTGCTAAAGTGCTGCACTTAATATACCAGCAAATACGGAAAACTCTGCAGTGGCCACAGGACTGGAAAGGGTCAATTTTCATTCCAATCTCAAAGAAGGTCAATGCCAAAGAATGTTCAAATTACTGCACAATTACACTTGTCTCACACACTAGCAAAGAAATGCTCAAAATTCTCCAAGCAAGGCTTCGGCAGGATGTGAACCAAGAAATTCCAGATGTTCAATCTCGCTTTAGAAAAGGCAGAGGAACCAGAGATCAAATTACTGACCTTCGTTGGATCATAGAAAGAGCAAGAGTTCCAGAAAAACACTTCTTTTTTATTGCCGATGTCAAGGCTTTTGACTGTGTGGATCACAACAAACTGGAAATAAAGAGATGGAAATACCATACCACCTTACCTGCCTCCTGAGTAATCTGTATGCAGGTCAAGAAGCATGAGGTAGAACCAGACGTGGAACAACAGACTGGTTACAAATTGGGAGAGGAGTACATCAAGGCTGTATATTGCAACCCTGCTTATTTAACTTATATGCAGAGTACATCATGAGAAATGCTGGCCTGATTGAAGCACAAGCTGGAATCAAGATTGTTGGGAGAAATATCAATAACCTCAGGTATACAGATGACACCACCCTTATGGCAGAAAGTGAAGAAGAACTAAAGAGCCTCTTGATGAAAGTGAAAGAGGAGAGTGAAAAAGTTGGCTTAAAACTCAGCATTCAAAAACTAAGACCACGACATCTAGTCCCATCATTCCATGGCAAATAGGTGGAGAAACAATGGAAAAAGTGACAGACTTTATTTTGGGGGCCTCCATAATCACTGCAGATGGTGACTGCAGCCATGAAATAAAAGATGCTTGCTCCTTGGAAGAAAAGATATGACCGACCTGCTGCTGCTGCAGCTGCTAAGTCACTTTAGTCATGTCCGACTTTGTCTGACCCCATAGACAGCAGCCCACCAGGCTCCGACGTCCCTGGAATTCTTCAGGCAAGAACACTGGAGTGGGTTGCCATTTCCTTCTCCAATGCATGAAAGTGAAAAGTGAAAGTGAAAGTGAAGCCGCTTAGTTGTGTCAGATTCCTAGCGACCCCATGAACTGCAGCCTACCAGGCTCCTCAGTCCATGGGATTTTCCAGGCAAGAGTACTGGAGTGGGGTGCCATTGCCTTCTCCTATGACTGACCTAGCATATGAAAAAGCAGCAGCTTTACTTTGACAACAAAGATCCATCTAATCAAAGCTATGGTTTTTCCAGTAGGCATGTATGGACGTGAGAGTTGTACTATAAAGAAACCTGAGGGCCTAAGAACTGATGGTTTTGAACTGTGGTGTTGGAGAAGACTCTTGAAAGTCCCTTGGACTGCAAGGGTATCCAACCAGTCCGTCCTAAAGGAAATCAGTCCTGAATATTCACTGGAAGGACTCACGCTGTAGCTGAAGTTTCAATACTTAGGCCACCTGATGCAAAGAACTGACTTATTGGAAAAAACTCTGATACTGGGTAAGAGTAAAGGCAGGAGAAGAGGACGACAGAGTATGAAATTGTTGGATGGCATCACTGATTCTATGCACATGAGGTTGAGCAAGCTCTAGGACTTGGTGATGAGCAGGGAAGCCGAGCATGCTGCAGTCCATGGGGTCGCAAGGAGTTGAACATGACTGAGCAACTGAACTAACCTGAAAGAAAAAAGAGGAAAAGATAGAAATTTGGACAACAAGGTTTTTAACTAGAAAAGAAACTGTGAATTTCTCTCTGACTGTATCACTTGTGCTAAATATCCCTCCTGGGCATGTGTTAGACACTGAGGTTTGTTAGAAGTCAGGAAGCCTAAATGAAAGTAGATATGCGTAGTCAAATTTAAAAATAGGAGATATTTGAAAGAAAAATCCTTCAGTGATCAGACACAGGCTCACCTGTTTCCTTTGACCCAAATAAATGAACATCACTTTTCCTGGTCATTATTATCGATTAATCCTGGATCAATTGTAGCAAGATGCATTTCAGATGAATAAGGGTAATTATTAGGAAAGTTTCTTCTCAGATAAATGGTCTATGATAGCCATTTCCCTATGTTTTGTTAGTATGACTTTTTAAAACAGTATTTTAGTGAAGATTAGAGGAGAAACAAAAGACTCAAAAACTGAACTATCTCAAGGGTTTAAAATTAATTTCATATCTGTCAGAGCTAATGCATGAGAAATCAAATAATATATGTTTACACTGCTATAGAATTCCAAACAAAATATATTGGCTATCTGTTCTGTATTATTCATATTTGCCCTTGTGAATTGGCTTCTTTCTAAAAAATTTCAAGCCCCATTTTTAAAGCTACAGCTTGAATGCAATACCTGATTACCACTGGATGTTATGATTATTCCTTTCTAATAATATTTTATTGGTCCCTATGCTGTTATTTTTTCTTTGATAAAAAGATAAATACTGTTATCATAAATTTCAAATATTCATAAATTATTTATCTATTAAAACAGAAATCATAAAATCTGAGGATTCTACAGATATTTCCTGAGAATTTCTCTGTGGCTTTTGGGATTTTTGGCCCTGATTAATACAAAATGGTAATGGCCTCCATGATTTTATAATCTATTCAAAGAGTTACACAAGCAAATATCAAAGTGCTCAGAAGTATTAATTCAGCACTATGGACTATGAAGAACATTCTCAGTGAGATGAGGAAGCAATAAAGTACATTGTTTTTGGAAAGTGAGATGAGGTTGTTCTGGGGGGAAATTATGGATGGGAGCCCAAAAGTTCTAGGGAGATAAGAATAGGATATCGTGTCAGAAATACCTGTAAACTGGTTGAGGCACTGTGACTTGGGGTGTGATTTACCCACTCTTATATACCTCATATACATGAAGGCAAGAATGCCTCTTTTACAGAGATAATGAATCAGATGTAAAATTGGATGCTTACTGCCTGACACATACAGAAGGTCAGTAATTTCTAACCATTAATTTTAATCACAAAGAAAGTAACATTTCAAGTGAAAGTGACTTGACACATACAGTACCTTTTTGTGATTAAAATTAGCACTAATTTCTAACTTAATTTTAAGCATAAAGAAAGTAATATTAGAACTCAACCTAGGAAATGAAAACTATTTCTTCAGATAGAGTCTGAAAAGTTAATTTTAATTTGAAAGAAAGCATAAACAGTTGGAAATGGAAATATAACACATGGGAGTGAAACATTAAATATTCTCTTGCGAGTAGAAGCTGTACAGAGATAGTGGTGGGAAATGATGCTGGAGAAGTACACTGGATTGTGATAGTAAAAAATTTAAATGCCTTACATTTTGGTGTGGGCTATGTAGTATAGAAAATAGGAACCAAGAATAAGTATTAGAGGACTAAAGTGGGTAGTGATGTTATCTATAAATAGACTTAATTTTTATTAATTTATGATATGAGCATTATGATCCCTATATTTATCTATATTATACAGAAATAGAAAACAATCCTAAAAATAATTTGGAACCATTAAAGACCCCAAATAACCAAAAGCACTTTGAGCAAGGAGATATACTTCCTTATTTGAAAATATGCTATAAACCCACAGTAATCGAAACAGTCTGGCACTGGCATAAAAACAGATACACACACCAATAGAACAAAATAGAGACATTGAAAAGAAATTCACCCTGTATGATCTCCTGATCTTCAACAAGTGTGTCAAATACATACAATGGGGAAAAGATCATCTCTTCAACAGTGATAGTAAAATTAGATATCCATAAGAAACAGAATGAAAATGAATCCTTATCTCACACCATAGAAAAAATCAACTTAAAATAGATTAAAGAGATAAACATTAAGACCTGAAATCATAAAATGGATAGAAAAAATAAAAGGATAAATAAACAAACCAGGGGGACTACATCAAACTAAAAAGTTTTACACAGTGACGAAAACAGTAAATGAAAACAACCTATGGGGTGGGAGAAAATATTTGTATACCTTATGTCTGATAAGGGGATAAGAGGATAATATAAGCCCAGGATTGATGCTCGGGGCTGGTGCAACGAGATTTCCTGGGGGGAGGGAGGAGGAAGGGGGGGTCTGGAGGGGGAGCATATGTAAACCCATGGTGATATCATGTCATTGTTTGGCAAAACTAATAAAAAAAATAAAAAAGAAAGAAACATAGAATGCCTATAATTCAGTAGAAAAAGAACAAATAGTTTCACTTCAAAATGAGCAAAGAGCCTGAGTACTTTTTCCTAAGAAAGAAATACAAATGAGTGTGTGGAAAGATGTTCAGCATTGATAATCATCAGGGAAATGCAAGTCTACAGAAATAGTGTGGAGATACTCCAAAATTTAAAAATCGAGTTACCATTTGATTCAGCAATTCCCCAAAATCTAAGGGAATGGACTTTAGGATTTTGAAGACATAGCTGTATTCTCACATTCATTGTAGTCCACAATGGCCAAAGTATGGAAACAAGATAAATGTTCATTGCTAGAGCAATGCATAAAGAAAATTGGATACACACACACACACACACACACACACACACACACACACACACACACACACACGTATCAGTTCAGTTCAGTTCAGTTGCTCAGTCATGTCTGACAATTTGCGAGTAAATGAATCACAGCACACTAGGATTCCCTGTTCATCATCAACTCCCGGAGTCTACCCAAACCCATGTTCATCTAGTCAGTGACGCCATCCATCCATCTCATCCTCTGTCATCCCCTTATCCTCCTGCCCAGCATTAGGGTCTTTTCCAATGAGTCAACTCTTTGCATGAGGTGGCCAAAGTATTGGAATTTAGCTTCAACATCAGTCCTTCCAATGAACACTCAGGATGGATCTCTTTAGGATGGACTGGTTGGATCTTCTTGCAGTCCAAGGGACTCTCAAGAGTCTTCTCTAACATCACAGTTAAAAAGCATCAATTCTTAAGTGCTCATCTTGCTTCACTGTCCAACTGCCACATCCATTCATGACTACTGGGAAAACCATAGCCTTGACTAGACAGACCTTTGTTGACAAAGTAATATCTCTGTTTTTCAATATGCTGTCTAGATTTGTCATAACTTTCCTTGCAAGAAATAAGCATCTTTTAATTTCATGGCTGCAATCACCATCTGCAGTGATTTTGGAGCCCCCCAAAATAACGTCTGACACTGTTTCCACTGTTTCTCCATCTATTTCACATGAAGTGAAGGGACCAGATGCCATGATCTTAGTTTTCTGAATGCTGAGCTTTAAACCAGTTTTTTCACTCTCCGCTTTCAGTTTCATCAAGAGGCTTTTTAGTTCCTCTTCACTGTCTGCCATAAGGGTGGTATCCTTGGATATCTGAGGTTATTGATATTTCTCCTTGCAGTCTTGATTCCAGCTTGTGCTTCCTCCAGCCCAGTGTTTCTTATGATTTACTCTGCATAGAAGTTAAATAAGCAGGGTGACAGTATACAGCCTGATGTACTCATTTTCCTATTTGTAACAAGTCTGTTGTTCCCCATCCAGTTTGAACTGTTGCTTCCTGACCTGCATACAGATTTATCAAGAGACAGGTCAGATGGTCTGACATTCCCATCTCTTTCATAATTTTCCACAGTTTATTGTGATCCATACAGTCAAAGGCTTTGGCATAGTCAATGAGGCAGAAATAGATGTTTTTCAGGAACTCTCTTGCTTTTTCAATGATCCAGCTGATGTTGGCAATTTGATCTCTGGTTCCTCTACCTTTTCTAAAACCAGCTTGAACATCTGGAGGCTCACGGTTCAGGTATTGCTGAAGCCTGGTTTGGAGAATTTTGAGCATTATTTGACTAGCGTGTAAAATGAGTGTGATTGTGTGGTAGTTTGAGCATTCTTTGGCATTGCTTTTCTTTGGGATAGGATAGGAATGAAAACATACCTTTTTCAGTCCTGTGGCCATTGCTGAGTTTTGTCCATTTGCTGACATATTGTGTGCAGCACTTTCACAGCATCATGTTTTAGGATTTGAAATTGCTCATTTGGAATTGCATCACCTCCACTAGCTTTGTTTATAGTGATGCTTTCTAAGGTCCACTTGATTTCACCTTCCAGGATGTCTGGCTCTAGGTGAGTGATCACACCATTCTGATTATCTGAGTCATGAAAGTATTTTTTGTACACTACTTCTGTGTGTTCTTGCCACCTCTTCTTAATATCTTCTGCTTCTATTATGTCCATACAAATTCTGTCCTTTATTGATCCCATTTTGCATGAAATGTTCCCTTGGTATCTTTAATTTTTTTGAAGAGACCTCTAGTCTTTCCCATTCTCTTGTTTTCCTGTATTTCTTTGCATTGATTGCTGAGGAAGGCTTTCTTATCTCTCCTTGCTATCCTTTGTAACTCTGCATTCAAATGGGAATATCTTTCATTTTCTCCTTTGCTTTTTGCTTCTCTTCTTTTCACAGCTATTTGTATGGCCTCCTCAGGCAGCCATTTTGCTTTTCTGCATTCCTTTTACTTGGGATTGTCACAAACCATCATCCATAGTTCATCAAGCACTCTTTCTGTCAGATCTAGTCCCTTGAATCTATTTGTCACTTCCATTGTATAATCATAAGGGATTTTCTTTAGGTCATACCTGAATGGTCTAGTGATTTTCCCTACTTTCTTCAATTTAAGTCTGAATTTGGCAATGAGTTCATGATCTGAGCCACAGCCAGCCCCTGATCTTCTTTTTGCTGACTGTATAGAGCATCTCCATCTTTGGCTGTAAATAATATAATTAATCTGATATTGGTGTTGACCATTTGCTGATGTCCATGTGTATTTAATTTGTAACAATTTAATATTGCTATTCCTTGGTAGATTTTATGATAAAAATGGCAACTATGACTTGTGATCATTGTTATATTACCTATTAGGAGTCAGGCAAAAACAAGGAAAAACTTTGTGAGCTAAAGGCTGCCTGTTTTCTCTCAACATTCTCCTTCCAGACAAAAGATAAGTCTGAGTCATGAGGACAAGAGGGTCAATACTGAAGATGTGTGAGACTGTCGGTATCACTGGGCGGAGTGAGCACAACCAACCATGAGACAGAAAAAAGGCATGAAATGTTTCAGTAGTTGATGAGAGAAATTGCTAGGCCAAGCAGGCTGCTCACACCTGATGCCCAGTGAGAAGTGGAATAGTGCTCACAAGATGCCACGGAAGTGGCAAACTTCGTGTTTGATGCAAAACAACAGTGACAGAGATGTATTCATAAATCAACAGATATATGACTTGGAGTCTTTCCAAAGTACAACTTTGGCATTAGATCTCAGACCAAACAAGCAAAAAAAACCCTTCAAGAATGTTTTCACATTATTATAACTTATTTCCAGATATTGCCTCCTTATACTCACATACACATATCCTGCTCAAAATACAACCCATTGTGACCTTACAGTCATGAGATACACATTTTGGTCAGGATCAAAATCATCATCAATTCTAATTTAGCTGTAATTTTAGGCAATTCTTAAGAGCCTAATTTGAAGATTTTATGGAATACAAGCCAAAAATTGTTCACAATTTTTTAACTACAAAATTTTGTATTTTATATTTTTTCCTTGAAAATATAATGTCCATATCAACTAGGGTAACAATGTAGCAATACAATTAGATGCAAAAATGTTTACAAATCACTTTGTTACATCTGAGCAACTAAAGTTTTCAACTATGCAAGTATTAACATTTATTCTTCCAAGAAGAAAAAAACAGTCAGAATCTGGATATATATTTATAGATCTATTATGTGCCGTGGGCTAAGTTGCTTTAGTTCTGCCCAAGTCTTTGCAACCCAATGGACTGTGACCTGCCATGTTCCTTTGTCCATGGGGTTCTCCAGTCAAGAATACAGGAGTGGGTTGACATTTCCTTCTTCAGAGGATATTCTGACCCCAGGGACTGAACCCACATCTTTCATGTCTCATTCATCCACATGCAGGTTCGTTACCACTAGAGCCACCTGGCTATGCGGGATTAAATCTCAGATATTTTAGTGGGGAAATACTGTTTGCACTAAGCTCTCTAGCAGGCTGTTTCCTTCTTTGGACATATGAATGTTTCTTTTCTGCCTTTATGGAGATATTGTAACAGAGAAGAACAACCCTGACTCCATACTGAATCTGTTCATTTAACACTTGTGCTCTGTTGCCTGTGCTTAGAAATGCTGGCTCTGTAAATTTTGTGAAAGAATGTTGCCCATAGCCTGAAATATACATTCTCAAGGTGCTGACCTTCGCAAGCATAATACTTCAATCCACGTAAAGATCAAAAGTTACAGAACATAATAGCTGAAAACTTCCTTACATGGGAAAGGAAATAGTTGGCCAAGTCCAGGAAGCACAGAGTCTCAGGCAGGATAAATCCAAGGAGGAACACACCAAGGGACATAGTGACCAAACTGACAAAAGTAAAAGACAAAGATGAAATAGTAGCAATAAGGGGAAAATGACAAATAATATACAAGGTGCCTGTCATCAGGCAGCTGATTTCTCAACAGAAACTCTACAAGCCAGAGGGAATGACACAGTATATTTAACGTCATGAAAGGGGAGAGCCTACAGCCAAGATTACTCTACCCAGCAAGACACTCATTCAGATTTGATGGAAAAATCAAAAGCTTTCCAGACTAGCAAAACTTAAGTGAATTTCACACCACCAAACAGCTTTACAACATATGCTAAAGGAACTTCTCTAGGAGGGAAACACAGAGCAAGGAAAAGACCTACATAAAAGAAAACCCAAAACAAATGAGAAAATGGCAATAGATTTCTAATGAGCAATCATGGTTAAAAACAACTGGACTATATGATGATCTTTTATTTTTATCTAGCTTGTTTCATTTTTTTCTATTTCATATTCAGTGGTTCTATATCATTTAGTTTATGTTTCCCAATATTTCCATCTGTTATTTTTCAATGTTCTTTCTCAAGGCTTCATCAAGTGTAGTAGAAAAGCCTTTGTATACATACATATATATGTGTATATATAATATGTACAATATATATATTTTAGAAAACATGAATTTTTGCCCAAAAACTTTATGACATTTTGATTCTAGTTGTTTGACTTGGCATGAATAGAATACTAGGTTTCTAAGTATAAAATAGATATGCAACAAGCAACAAAGGTTTATTGTATAGCTCAGGGAACAATAATTAGTATCTTACACTGGAAACTAATATCAAAAATAAATATGTATATATGTATAGCTGAATCACCTTGCTGTGCACCTGAAACATTATAAGTTAAATATACTTCAATTAATACACACACACACACACACACACACACACACACACACACACACACATTGGTCAGTTCAGTTCAGTATCTTAGTCAGGTCCAACTCTTTGCACTCCATGGACCGCAGCACATGAGGTGCCCCTGTCCATCATCAACTCCTGGAGTTTACTCAAACTCATGTCCATTGAGTGGGTGATGCCATCCAACCGTTTCACCCTCCGTCGTCCCCTTCTCTTCCTGCCTTCAATCTTTCCAAGCATCAGAGTCTTTTCAAATGAAGCAGCACTTTGCATCACGTGGCCTAGTTTAAAAAGTTTCAGAACAGCGAATATCATTTGTCTTTTGGGAGGTTTATAAGAACACTGTGACCACATCTTCATGAACAGCTGCAAGAAATAAAGATTCTGGTACCAAGAAGTTTGCAACAACCAGCAATAATTTTTCCCCCTTTAGTGTAAGAAAAGCCTGAATTATAGACTGAGTAAGATGGTTCTTTGAAGTTAAACTAGTTCATCACCGTCTCCATCAGCTAGATTTCTGAAGAAATTTGTTATTCCTCACTGTAACAACTTATGTCTGGAATTATTGTTCTGTTGTGTGGTGAGCAGGATGAACTTGGTCTCTGCAGTAAAATTTACACTTTAGTGCATTCCCACAGATTCTGTGTCTCTTTTCTCCATAATTTGGAACTCCAAACATTATCCTCCGAGCTGAGCCAATGACACCAAAACAAATTTGCTTTTTAATTGAAATGTTTTCATTAAAATTGCTTCTACAATTTTTATAGGTATCTTAGTGTCACTGTAATTCAGTTACAGAAAATAGCAACTTTAGGTATTTAGATGTGTTATTGGGTAATGTCTCAAGTTATATACACTAAGTATGGAGTTTTTCAAAAATAATTAAAAATAAAAATACCATAAGATCCAGAAATTCCACTTACAGGTATTTTTTCAAAGCGTGTATTAAGAGATGAATGGATAAGATGTGATATGTATTGATTATTACACAGGCATAAAGAAAAATGAAATCTTGCCATTTGGGACAACATGGATGAACCTAGAGCATATTATGCTAAGGAAAGTAAGTCAGAGTGACAAATACAACATGGAGTCACTTGTATGCGGAAACCAGAAATCAAAACCAATGAACCAAACTACAAACAGAAATGCAGCCATCAATACAGAGAACAAAAAAGTGGTTACCAGAGATGAGAGGGTTGTGGTGATGAGAGAATTAGATGAGACAGATTGACTTAAATACTTCCTTTATAAAATAAATGAGTTTAAGGGGCAA
Organism: Antilocapra americana; assembly: GCA_007570785.1. Lineage (NCBI taxonomy): Eukaryota > Metazoa > Chordata > Mammalia > Artiodactyla > Antilocapridae > Antilocapra > Antilocapra americana. The sequence continues at coordinate 312,591 of ML660205.1, forward strand.
AATGTACATCATAAGAATACAATGAGAACAGCCCTTGGGGCAGCTGGAATAAAAGAGCAGAAGTATAAGGGAATAAAAACTAGAATTTTAATAGGCTTTTCAGAGAGAAATTCTCTGTGTTAGAAGAAAAGAGAGAAACACGTTTAAGTTACACAAGAAGATCAGTGATGAATCATAAAAGTTTTATCCCAAAAGCAGACTGACTGAGTTTCAAAAATTCCTGACAGGCAAGTCATGAAAGACCTAGGATAATATTGATCTCCTATGACTAGTGGACTGAGCAGATGTGAGAAAACAGAAACCTTAAAGACAGTGACATAAGGACAGATGTATGAAATAATCTGCAGTTCCTATCTCAGCAAAGACGGAGTTGTATGAAAAGGAGAATGATCCTGGTGGCAGATGCTAGGGTGACTGGCTCACGCCAATTCATTAAGTTCTACCTCTGCTGAGGGTGCTATTCTTTACATGTGTGTTTTTACAAAAAAAATTAAAATAACAAGTAGATTTTAAAAATTTAATGAACAAACTTATAAATATGGAATATATAGATGTATATGACACATGTAGATAAAACTATAGACAAAATTAATAGTAAATCTATGCAGCTGAACAAGTGAAGCTGTACTAAATGAGGGCCCTCAGGAGAGGCACTGAGGTCTCCCCTGGTGTGGTCCAGATGAGGCTCCTGGTGCTGTGGGGGCTCCATCCCCTTTGGGATCCAGGATGATGTCCAGGTCCAGGTCTTCAAGGATTCAGAGCAGGGCCTACAACAGCAACACAGGTGATGGAGCCCCTGGGAGGTGCAGAGTCAGACAGAGGAGGGCTCCCTGGGGAGGGAGTGCAGGACCCAGAAGACCTCCCAGGATCTAGACTTGGCTTTGGGGCTCAGATGTGCAGGGCTTGGGTCTGTTTGCTGCTCTTTGCTGAGAGTGTTGTCTGTTAGTGGGAAGTGTTTAGAAATGTCCCACAGGAGCAAGTACACCTGGGCATCTGGCCAGCAAACCTCAACTGATGGGTCCCCTGGACAGTGAGACTCAGGCGGAGGAAGAGGGCACTCTGGGATCCAGGACTGAAAGGTTGGGTCTCCCCTTCCCTCTAGGTCCTAGGAGGAGCAAGGGTCCCAGAGGGAAGGAGAACCTGCCCACCCAGCCCACACTCAGTACAGCTGCTCCTGAGACCTGAGCGATGGAATTGGACAGAAACCTCATTTCTAACCCCCAGCCAAATTCTCCTGAGGTTTATGATTTTAAACTGGTAATATGTTGTTATAATAAAAAGGTACATTTTATTTTATTAGCATATTACAACATTAAAATTTGAGAGAAGGCACTTCTCTTTAAACTGTAATAATATGTAAACCCATGGCGGTTTCATGTCATTGTATGGCAAAACCAACACAATAAAGTAAAGAAAATTAAAAAAAAAATAAAAAAATAAACTGTAATAAAACAAGATATGTTATTAAGGACAGCATTGGAAAAAAAACTAAAGGAAGATGAGTAACATAAATCCTGTCCCTCGGGAATCGGAAGGGAGGAGGGAGGGGGGTTCTGGAGGGGGAACATATGTATACCCATGGCGGATTCATGTTAATGTATGGCAAAACCAACACAATAAAGTAAAGAAAATTTTAAAAATAAATAAATAAATTGATAGAATCCTAAAAAAAGAAAAAAATTTGCCCCTCATCCCAAGTGTGCTGCTCAGTCACTTCAGTCATATTTGTGTCTGTGCACCCTACAGATTATAGCCCACCAGGTTCCTTAGTCACCAGGATTCTCAGGCAAGAATACTGGAGTGGCTTGCCATTTCCTTCTCCAGTCTTTCCTACCCAGAAGTTGAACCCACCCTCTTGTGACTCCTGCATTGACAAGTTGGTTCCTTACCACTAGCACCACCATCCCAGGAGCACACTGCACTGAACTCTTTCTGGTGTTTCTTCAGTTGGACACATACAAAGAAGAATCTACAGAACCTCTAACTTCAGGTTGAGAGATGCTTCCCTGAGGTGACCCAGGACTCCAGAGTTCTAGATCCTGAGGGACCCCAGACTTGGGCACCCCCCAGGCTGACCGGCACCCTCAGGACCAGGGAGCACCCACAGGGAGGCAGAGTTGCCAGGTGAACCCCCTGCACAAGTTCTGTGCACCTGTGTCTCCTTCACTCTGTTCCCAGAGCCCAGGACTGGGGTGGGCAGGGCTGTCTCAACATCTCTCTGCAGCTGGTGATGAACTAGTGGTGCCCCCTGCTGTCTTTAGGGGGTTTGGAGGGCAGCGCTGGGTCCTGCAGAGGGAGATGAGGAAGCCCCCAGGGGGGACCTTCAAAGAGAACATGCTGGAAAAGCAGCTACTGGACTCCTGCACACAGTGGCCACACAGTGCCCCCAGCCTCCCCGCAAATGGAGCTGCCAGAGGGGCCAGCCCAGCAACCTCGAGGCATCTGGGGATGGGACCTGTGCCCTGGGGAGACAAGCTCAGGGCATCCTCCACTAGTCTGCACATACTGTTAACACCCTCTTGGCTCCACTTTTGTGGTCACACTCAGCAGCAGACCCCAGGGTTTTTGCTGCTGCTTCTGAAGCACCAGAAAGTGAGCTGAGGACATGATGGAGACATGGGCCCTCGTCTGCCTCACCTCTTCACTCCAGATCCCACTTTCACTTGCTCTTTCTGGTTGTCTTTATCATCATCATTGACATCTCCGAAAGTATTCTCCAGGAGAACACTCAGAGAATTTTCTGATATCTAGAAGGAAGAGATGGGTCAGGCTGGCCCCAGGGGGGCAAAGCAGCCATCTGGGGTAACTCAGGGCAGTGAAGCCTTCGTGGGGACCCTCAGCTGGTGGGTCCAGACCTGCTGACTCCCACTTCAACTCCTGCTCAGGCCACTCATGTTGACAAAGCCAGGTTCAAGGGTAAAGATGTGAGGCTAGGAGACAGGGCTATGCTAAGAAAATGGGGAAAGGGGCTACAGACAGGTTTCATAGATTTTGTATAAGCTTCCAGGACCCTAAATGCCTACAAGAGACCAGGTCCTCCAGAAAGTTAATCAAAAGAATTTGGAAAGAAGACATAGTGAAGGGTTACAAGGAAGAGTCTATGGATCAGAGAAAGAGAACATTTTTGAAGGATATGAAAGAAGAAATAAATGACCTCAGTATTCTTTGTATCCTTCTCGGAGTCTTCATTATCTGTCATGGAATCTTCTGGCACTGCCAGGCAGCCATCATGTGGAGAGGCTGTGGGAAAGCAAAGGGGAGATTTAGAGTCAGGATGTGACCGGAGGACCCTGGTGTTCCTCACAGCCTGGCGTTGGGACCCCTGGAGTCTTTGTCTCTGGGGAACTCCCAGGGCCTCGATGTTTCACCTCTTCAGTGAAAAAGTGGGTCTTTGACCTGCAGCTTCCTATTGCCACCTCGACCTGTCTACATGTGACCAGGAATGAGGCCATGTCAACCTGCTCCTACTCCAGGCGGTCAATGTCTCCACGCATCTCTGCCCATGACCTTGCTTTACTCCTTCTCCCGCTGCTTCCCCTCTACTTCCTTCCTCATTTCTCTCCTCTAGTCACTGTTCCTTTCCTTCCTCCTTGAACCTCCAACCAACCCTAGAGGTTACAATGTGGGAACATTGGAAGAAGGACCATGGGTGTATGGCCCTGAGCTCCAGGAGACCGAGCCCAGGCAGGGACACCAGAGCCTGTGTGCTGTGACTCATCCACCTCAGGAGCGACCTCTACATGAGGAATTACCAGTGAGGACAAAGAAGAAAGGAAGCCACAAGTACTGACAGTGCAGGAAGAGAGTGCATGTCTCACACACTATCTCACATGCACTACAAGGACGTGGTCTCCAGTGTCAAGTGACAAGGAGAGTTTTGTGTACACTAGGATATGGCCATCATAGTTCAATATGCAGTAGAAAACAGAGTCTACAGTGCACAGTACCCCAGATGTGCTGACCAGAGACTTGGCTTCCATATTAGTCAGTGACAGAAGCAGGAGAGGGCAGCTCTTAAGAGAAAAATAATTTTTGAAGAGCAAAGCAAGAAGAGGTGATTATGAACAGAGCACAAAGCAAGTCCAGAACACAATTTCTCTATCATATCATTAAAATATTAAAAGAGTAAGTCAGAGCTCTACACACATTTCCTTTTCCCCAGTTTCATGTTCTCCTTACTTAGCCTCCAAGCAGAGAATTTATCCCTAAAGTTCCAGGAATCCTCTCCCATCAGATCCATTCTCAATGTTGTTTCCTACCTGTGTCCCTTCCTCATCACTGCATCAAATGGTCTCCACAATGCCTTCCATAGCAACACAGCCATGAGCAACTGATGATTAGAGTGAGCGACCCACCCACTTCTGTTCCAGTTGAGGCTCTGCTGGCTCTCATAGCATCACCTTGACCTTTCCCTCAGGGTCCTGAGGGGACACCCCACTGTGGATAGCAGATGGCAGTCATCTATGCTCTGTGCAGGCAGAGCCCTTCAACAAGACACTGATCTCAGCTGCAAACCTCTTAAAGACAGATATGAGTCAATTTTCAACTTCTCACTTCCACAGGTCCAGTAGAGCTCTCATGTTTACTAACCAATCTGAAATTCCAAGTGTTTTTGACACATTTAAAACATGCCTTTGGAGGGAACTAAGATGGCGGAGGAATAGGATGGGGAGAACACTCTCTCTCCAATAAATATACCAAAAGAACTTTTAAAGGCCGAGCAAACTCCAAAAAACAGGAACTGAATGCTGGCAGAGGACATCGGGCATCTGGAGGGGCGACCCATTGCCGACGTGAGGAGGTAGGACAAAAGAAAGAAAAAAAAAGTAAAGGGAGAGACAAAGAGCTGGGGATGGGTTCCATCCCGGAAGGGGAGTCTGGAATAAAGAGGAAAAAAAAAAGGAGAAAGGTTTTCGAATAACAGGGAGCATTCTCTCTGACAGATCTGTGGTGAATCTTGGAGAGCAATATAGCTGGGAGTAAAAGCAGATTAATAGCTAAGCCCTGCAAGGTACGTCTCTGGCTACAAGGCACAGCCGAGCGGCAGCAGGGGTGCCCCACCCCCCACTAGCCGAAGCGGACTGCTCCTGCTCAGGGAGGGGCGGGCCGCGCGTTTAGGGAACAGTGCAGCCCGAGGGACCTAACCTCCCAGGAAAAGCACCCCCCCCAGGCCCGTGCACAAAACAAAGGGCAGTGAGGAGTCAACAGAGAGGCAGCCAGCCGGGTGGAGCTGGGCAGCTGTGGGCTGCGGACCAGCCCAGCCCCCGCCCGAGGGCAGTGGGCATAACTCAGCCCCGGGGAGGCTAACCAAGACTTCTGGGGATTCTGGACGGATCGGTGCTGTACACACCTTAGAAGGCGTGCTCAGCTGCACGCTGAGAAAACCGAGCGGCTGGGCCGAGGGAGGGGAGAAGCCACACTCCCCAACTGTGCTGGGCAGACAACAGAGAGCCTGAGCAGAGGGGGCGGGGGAAGCCCTCTTACCAGGAGCAGGGCAAACTCCAAGGCACTGAATAGACACTTAAAAGACCAGCAAACAGAAGACGCTAAAGCAAGCAGAGCCAACAGCTTTGGAACTGACAGGAGTAGCAGATTAAATCCCTGCCGGTGGCACAGACGGCATAGAAAGGAGACTATAGACTGTGAGAAGGACAAGCCCGAACCAGAAGTCCTGCTCTCAGCTGCACGCTGAGAAAACCTAGCTGCTGGGCAGGGGGAGGGGAGAAGCCCCACTCCCCAACTGTGCTGGGTGGATGACAGAGAGCCTGAGCAGAGGGGGCAGGGGAAGCCCTCTCACCAGGAGCAGGGCAAACTCCAAAGCGCTGAATAGACACTTAAAAGACCAGCAAACAGAGGACGCTGAGGCGAGCGGATCGAACAGCTTTGAAACTGACAGGAGTAGCAGATTAAATCTCTGCAGGTGGCACAGACTGCATAGAAAGGAGTCTATAGACTGTGAGAGGGAGAAGCCAGACCAAGGAATCATCTGAAAATCTACAGACCCTTCCCTTTGCTGTACGCATCAGCACCAGAGAAAGCCATAATTATAACTGTACTAGGAACATCTTTTAAATTTTTAAAACTTTTATATATATATATATTTTAGAATTTTTAAGTCCCCTATGACCTTGCTATTATTTTTTTTTTCTTTCTTTTCCTTTATTTTTATTTTCCGTTTTTTTTTAAATTTCCTCTTTCTCCCTTAATGTATTCTCCGTCCTATTTTTTCTCTTACCTTTTATATCTCCACTTTTTCCCCCTGTTTTTATTTTATTTTATTTTTTAATTAATTTTTTAAATTTTTTTTCTTTTTTCTCCTTTAGCTTTATTTATTTATTTTTTTAAGTCTTTTTGAGAATCCACTCTTTACTCTAGATTTTTAATCTTTGCTCAGTAGTACTTGGTATCAACTTTCTACCTTTTAAGATCCAAGCTCCAGTACCCATTGCTACCTGGGAGTGAGATCATTGACTTGACTGCCTTCTCCTCATTCTTATCTCTTGCTAGTAACAGTGAGGAAACCTAGACCCACCCACCAGAAAACCGCACAAGCCTTCCCATCCAGGAAACTTCGACAAACCACACATCCAACCCCTCCCACAGAGAGGAATCCCCACAATAAAGGGTCAACACAGCAAGATAAACAAGATGAAAAGGCAGAGAAATACCCAGCAAGTAAAGGAACAGGATAAATACCCCCTGGACCAAACAAAAGATGAAGAGATAGGAAGTCTACCTGACAAAGAATTCCGAATAATGATAGTGAAAATGATCCAAAACCTGGAAAATAAGTTGGAGTTGCAGCTCAATAACCTGCAGGCAAGGATTGAGAAGATGCAGGTAGGCTTTAACAAGGACTTAGAAGAAATGAAAAACAGTCAAAATACAATAAATAATGCAATAAATGAGATCAAAAACACCCTGGAGGGAACCAACAGTAGAATAACAGAGATAGAAGACAGAATAAGTGAGGTAGAAGACAGAATGGCAGAAATAAATGAAACAGAAAGGAAAAATGAAAAAAGAATTAAAAGAAATGAGGACAATCTTAGAGACCTCTGGGACAATATTAAACGCACCAATATTCGAATCATAGGAGTCCCAGAAGAAGATAAAAAGAAAGACCATCAGAAAATTCTTGAAGAGATAATTGTTGAAAACTTCCCTAAATTGGGGAAGCAAATAGCCACTCAGTTCCAAGAAACACAGAGACTCCCAAATAGAATGAACCCCAAGCGGGACACCCCAAGACACATATTAATCAAATTAGCAACTATCAAATACAAAGAACAAATATTAAAAGCAGCAAGGGAGAAGCAAAAAATAACTCACAAGGGGAATTCCATAAGGATAACAGCTGATCTCTCAACAGAAACGCTTCAGGCCAGAAGGGAATGGCAAAACATACCTAAAGTCATGGAAGCAAACAATCTACAACCCCGACTACTGTACCCAGCAAGGATCTCATTCAAATTTGAAGGAGAATTCAAACGTTTTTCAGACAAGTAGAAAGTGAGAGAACTCAGCAACACCAAACCAGCCCTCCAACGAATGCTAAAGGAACTTGCCTAGATAGGAAACAAGGATGGGGTAGATAATCTGGAACCCAAAACAATAAAATAAATGGCAACGGGATCATACTTATCAATAATTACCTTAAATGTAAACGGCTGAATGCCCCCAATGAAAAGACAAAGATTGGCCGATTGGATACAGAAACAAGACCCCCATATATGTTGTCTACAAGAGACCCACCTCAAACCTAGGGACACCTGTAGACTGAAAGTTAAAGGCTGGAAAAAGATATTCCATGCAAATAAAGACCAAAAGAAAGCAGGAGTGGTAATACTCATATCAGATAAAGTAGACTTTAAAATAAAGGCAGTGAAAAGAGATAAAGATGGACATTACATAATGATCAAAGGATCAATCCAGGAAGAAGAAATAACAATTATAAATATTTATGCACCTAACATAGGAGCTCCACAATATGTAAGGCAAATGCTAACAAGTATAAAAGGGGAAATCAACAACAACACAATAATAGTGGGAGACTTTAATACACCACTCACACCAATGGATAGATCAACTAGACAGAAAAGTAACAAGGAAATTCAAACTTTAAATGATACAATAGACCAACTAGACCTAATTGATATCTATAGGTCATACCACCCCAAAACAAGGAATTTCACCTTTTTCTCCAGTGCACAGGGGACCTTCTCCAGGATAGATCACATCCTGGGCCATAAATCTAACCTTGATAAAATCAAAAATATTGAAATCATCCCAAGCATCTTTTCTGACCACAATGCAGTGAGATTAGATATCAACTACAGGAGAAAACCTTTCAAAACTTCCAACATATGGAGGCTCAGCAACACACTGCTGAATAAACAATAAATCACAGAAGAAATCAAAAATGAAATTCAGTTATGCATGGAAACGAATGAAAATGAAAACAAAACAGCCCAAAACCTATGGGACACTGTGAAAGCAATGCTAAGGGGAAAGTTTATAGCAATACAAGCTCACCTCAGGAAACAAGAAAAAAAACAAATAAATGACCTTATTTTACACCTAAAGCAACTAGAATGGGAAGAGGTGCAAAAGCCCAAGTCTACTAGAAGGAAAGAAATCTTAAAGATCAGGGCAGAAATAAATGCAAAGGAAACAAAAGTGACCATAGCAAAAATCAACCAAGCCAAAAGCTGGTTCTTTGAGAAGATAAATAAAATTGACAACCATTAGCCAGACTCATCAAAAAACAAAGGGAGAAGAACCAAATCAACAGAATTAGAAATGAAAACAGAGAGATCACAACAGAAAACACAAAAATACAAAGGATCATAAGAGACTATTATCAGCAACTGTATGTAAATAAACTGGACAATTTGGATGAAATGGACAAATTCCTAGAAAAGTACAACTTTCCAAGACAAAACCAGGAAGAGATAGATAATATTAATAGACCCATCACAGGCACGGAAATTGAAACTGTAATCATAAATCTTCCAAAAAACAAAAGCCCGGGACCAGATGGCTTCACAGCTGAATTCTACCAAAAATTTAGAGAAGAGTTAACACCTATTCTACTCAAACTCTTCCAGAAAATTGCAGAGGAAGGTAAACTTCCAAACTCATTCTATGAGGCCACCATCACCCTAATTCCAAAACCCGACAAAGATGCCACAAAAAAAGAAAACTACAGGCCAATATCACTGATGAACTTAGATGCAAAAATCCTCAACAAAATTCTAGCAAATAGAATCCAACAACACATCAAAAAGATCATACATCATGATCAAGTAGGCTTTATCCCAGGGATGCAAGGATTCTTCAATATTCGTAAATCGATAAATGTAATACACCACATTAACAAATTGAAAAATAAAAATCACATGATTATCTCAATAGATGCAGAGAAAGCCTTTGACAAAATTCAACATCCATTTATGATAAAAACCCTCCAAAAAGTAGGAATAGAAGGAACATACTTCAACATAATAAAAGCTGTATATGACAAACCAACGGCAAACATTATCCTCAATGGTGAAAAGCTGGAAGCATTCCCCCTGAAATCAGGAACAAGACAAGGGTGCCCACTCTCACCGCTACTATTCAACATAGTTTTGGAAGTCTTGGTCACAGCAATCAGAGCAGATAAAGAAATCAAAGGAATCCAGATTGGAAAAGAAGAAGTAAAACTCTCTCTGTTTGCAGATGACATGATCCTCTATATTGAAAACCCTAAAGACTCAACGAGAAAATTACTAGAACTAACCAGTGAATATACCAAATTTTCAGGATACAATATCAACACACAGAAATCCCAGGCATTCCTATACACTAACAGTGAGAAATCAGAAAGAGAAATTAAGGAAACAATTCCATTCACCATCGAAACAAAAAGAATAAAATACTTAGGAGTATTTCTACCTAAAGAATCAAAAGTCTTGTATATAGAAAACAATAAAACATTGATGAAAGAAATCAAGGAGGACACAAACAGATGGAGAAATGTGCCGTGTTCATGGATTGGAAGAATCAATATAGTGAAAATGAGTATACTACCCAAAGCAATCTATAGATTCAATGCAATTCCTATCAAGCTACCAGAGGTCTTTTTCAAAGAATTAGAACAAATAATTTCTCAATTTGTATGGAAATACAAAAAACCTGGTATAGCCAAAGCAATCTTGAGAAAGAAGAGTGGAACTGGAGGAATCGACCTACCTGAATTTAGGCTATGCTACAAATCCACAGTCATTGAGACAGTATGGTACTGGCACAAAGACAGAAATACAGATCAGTGGAACAGAATAGAAAGCCCAGAGATAAATCCACGCCTCTATGGACACCTTATCTTTGACAAAGGTGGCAAGAATATTCAATGGAGAAAAGAAAATCTCTTTAACAAGTGGTGCTGGGAAAACTGGACAGCCACTTGTAAAACAATGAAACTAGATCACTTTCTAACACCATACACAAAGATAAACTCAAAATGGATCAAAGATCTAAGCATAAGACCAGAAACTATAAAACTCCTTCTGCCATAACCCAAAGCGGGATACTCCATGACCCACCTCCCAGAATATTGGAAATAAAAGCACGAATAAACAAGTGGGACCTAATTAAAATTAAAAGCTTTTGCACAACAAAGGAAACTATAAGCAAGGTGAAAAGACAGCCTTCAGAATGGGAGAAAATAATAGCCAATGAAGCAACAGACAAACAATTAATCTCAAAAATATACAAACAACTCCTGCAGCTCCATTCTAGAAAAATAAACAACCCAATTAAAAAGTGGGCCAAAGAACTTAACAGACATTTCTCCAAAGAAGATATAAAAATGCCTAACAAATACATGAAAAGATGCTCAACGTCACTCATTATCAGAGAAATGCAAATCAAAACCACAATGAGGTACTACTTTACAACAGTCAGAATGGCTGCCATCCAAAAGTCTACAAGCAATAAATGCTGGAGAGGATGTGGAGAAAAGGGAACCCTCGTACACTGTTGGTGGGAATGCAAACTAGTACAGCCACTATGGAAAACAGTGTGGAGGTTCCTTAAAAAGCTGCAAATAGACCTGCCATATGACCCAGCAATCCCACTGCTGGGCATATACACCGAGGAAACCAGAATTGAAAGAGCCACGTGTACCCCAATGTTCATCGCTGCATTGTTTACAATAGCCAGGACATGGAAGCAACCTAGATGCCCATCAACTGACGAATGAATAAGAGAGCTGTGGTACATATACACAATGGAATATTACTCAGCGTTAAAAAAAATTCATTTGAAGCAATTCTACTCAGATGGATGAAACTGGAGCCCATTATTCAGAGTGAAGTAAGCCTGAAGCAAAAACAACAATACAGTATATTAATGCATATATATGGAATTTAGAAAGACGGTAATGAGAACCCAACATGCGAGACAGCAAAAGGAACGCAGATGTATAGAATAGACTCATGGACTTTGTGGATGAGGGTAAGGGTGGGATGATATGGGAGAAGGGCATTGAAGCATGTTAATTGTCATGTGTCTTATCAATCGCCAGCCCAGGATTGATGCTCGGGGCTGGTACAGCGAGATTTCCCGGGGGGGAGGGAGGAGGGAGGGGGGTTCCAGAGGGGAAGCATATGTAAACCCATAGTGATATCATGACAATGTATGGCAAAAAAATAAAAAAATAATAAAAATAAATAAATTAATTAATTAAAAGGAAAACATGCCTTTAAGCAGTTATAAAAGTCTCATCTGGCCAGTGGCTACCACACTGTAACACACAACAACCACTATATAAGTTTACACATGAGCATGTGCTTAGTCACTGAGTCATATTCAACAATTTGTGACCCCATGAACTGTAGCCCTCCAAGCTCCTCTGTCATGGATTTCTCCAGGCAAGAACACTGGAATGGGTAGTCATTTCCTTCTTCAGGGGATTTTCCTGACCCAAGGGTCAAACTCAGGTCTCCTGCGTTGCAAGTGAACTCTTTACTGTCTGAGTCACCCAGAAAGATTGAATGAATCTTAAGATCAACACCACTTATTTGATCACTTCTAATAGGTTATGGGGAACATAACCACTACCCACAGTGGGTGTCTCTCCAGGACCCTGGCAATTCAGATATGGAGATCATCCCATCTGTTAAACCTTTGATATCTTTGTCAACTCTGGGATCTTTCTTTGCTCTGAAGTCCAGGTAAATACAGGGCTTGCAGTCCTGTGAATTGTAGCACAACATCTTCAAAAGTGTTTGGCTGGCCTGAGTTGATGATTCATTTTCAGGTATTTCCCAGACTCATGCATACATCCCAGTACTTATGAGCATTTGGGACACTGAAAGAACAATGTCAACACCCAGATCTTAGAGGAATTCCCAGCAGGTGTTCCACTTGAGGGGACTGGTATGGACACAGGGTGCCCGTGCTGAACATCATCAGAGAAGAGGTGAGGAAGGAGAGAGGGACACTGCATCTCCTCACGATCCCATCCCTCCACCACTGACTCTGAGATCAGGGAGGGAGGGACACAGGGCCTTCAGAGAGAGACAACCAGCACACTGAACATTAACCACCACACTGAGCGAGTGACACAAGGCTGAAGGAATTAAAATAACATTCCATGCTCATAGACTGTAGACTTAGTACTGTGGGTATTTCTACACTATTCAAAGCTAAGTAAAGATGCATTGCAACACCAATCAAAACAGTAATGTCATTTTCATACAAATAGAAAAATCTAAAAATATATATGGAACCACTAATGACTCCAAATAGACAAAAAAAATCTTGAGAACAAAGGTCAAATTTCTTATCTCCTGATTTCAAAATACACTGCAAAGATATAGGAATCAAAGCTGTATGATATTGACATAGAAATAGATGCATGGTCCTAACGATCAGAATAAAGAGCCCCAAGTAAACTCAAGGATACAAGGTCAAATGAAATTTACGAAGATTCTAAGAACACAAAATAGGGAAAGGGTAGTCTCTTCAACAGTCAGTGGGATGAAAAGATAACTTGCAGAAAAATTACAAATCATATATCAGACAAGATGCCTATATTCAAAATATATATGCAAATACCACAACTCAAAAGCAAAACAAATAAAAAAAATAAAAGGTGAATAAATGAGTTGAGGAGTGTGCATAGATGGTGATCAAATCCATTTGGATCTTTGATGTGGAGGAAGTAGTGGGTTTTAAAGGGAGCAGTCACCCCAGGTCCTGCTGCTCTGAGTCTCTGACCTAGGTCTGGTCAGTCCCAGGAGATCTGGTCAGCAGGGCTTCATGAGCAAATGTATAAGGAAAGCCAGCGGCCCCTTCACAGTCTCTAGAATCCATGGCCATGCTGGTCTCTAGGGGGACATGGACTGCTCTCAAGAGGGAGCACCTTCAGCACAGCATCCTTTGGTGGGGGTTGCTAAGATAAGCTCCAGGAGGCTCAGCCCAGGCAGGGACGCCAGGGTACATGAGCTCTGACTCATCCAGCCCTGAGAGCACCCTTTACACGAGGAATAAACAGTAAGGACACACGTAAGGGGACAACACACATCCTGAAAACGACCAGGGAGAGAGTTCACGTCTCACCCACCACGTGACACTCAAGACCTTGGTCTCCAGTGTCAAGTGACCATGAGACTTTTGTGCCCACTAGGATATGGCCATCATAGGAGAATTTAAACACGAAACCAAAGTCCCTTGTGCATAATACCCTGCAGGTACTAACCAGAAACCAAGCACCCATATTGGGCAGTAAAAGGACACGGAAAGAGTAGTCTTGTGAGAAAGGACATTTCTAAATGGAAAAGCAAGAAGAGATGACTGGAAAAGCACAAAATACCACATGGAAAAGCACAATATAGCACATGGTCACATAGCTCTATTATATCATTAAAATATGAAAAGAACAAATCACAATTCCACACAAATTTCCTTCTTATTCCTCAGTTTATATTCAACACCCTTCATCGCCAAAGAAGGAGGTGTAACCCGTGGGGTCCAGGGACCCTCTCCCTCTAAATCCCACCTGAGAGTTGTTCCCTACCTGAGTTGTCTTCCACGTCACTGTTACTAATACTCTCCAGAAAGCAGTCTGTAGAAAGACAAACATGAGCGATAATACAGTTTACAAGTTGACCCAACCAGGTCTCCTCCTCAACTTGGCTCCCACAGCATCTCCCTGGTCTCCCCTCCAGGTCCACAGACCTCCCCTGTGCTTTGGTGGAGTCACAGCCCTTCAACATGTGTTGATCACAGTTGCAAATTTTCACATGAGAGATACTGAGAGAATCAGCTTTTAACCTTACACTCCACACACCCAATATAGCTCTTACCTTCAAGGTTATGAAGCTGAAATTCCAACACATATGGACACACTTGAAATATGGCTAGTGTGACCAAGCAATTGTATCATTTTTGTGAAATTTTTAATATAGTAAGTTAATTGTTATTTGAAATATGTTAATTATAGATATACTTTGGCCATCTGATGGGAAGAGCTGACTCATTTAAAAAGACCTTGATGCTGGGAAAGACTGAAGGTGGGAGAAGGGGACAACAGAGGATGAGCTGGTTGGATGGCATCACCGACTCAATAGCATGAGTTTGAGTAAACTCTGGAAGTTGGTGAAGGACAGGGAGGCCTGGCATGCTACAGTCCATGGGGTGTCAAAGAGTCAGACGCAATTGAACTGAACTGTGATTTTATTTTTACTATAACAAGCGAATTATTATTTGAAATATGTTAATTACAGATAGGCAGATCTAACTACTGGCTATTATATTGGAAATTTCAATACTAAGAGCCCCAAAGACAAGGAAAAGCAACCAATTTGCCTGTTCTGGTTTTTCTTTATTGCAGATGATTTGATGGCCTGATAAGATCATTCACAAGTAGGTATACCTGGGGCTCTTGAACCCAAGCCAGGCACTGGGACAGTGCTTGTGGACACTTCAATAGTAAGGTGAACACTCAGATTCAAATGGAATTCCCAGAAGGGGGCTCACTTGTATGCAGAGATGAAGGGCGTAGTCTGGTGCTCCTCTACTACAAGTAACTAGAGAGTAGGTACAGACAGGAGGGAGGACATTCACTCTCTTCATGAGCCCAGCTTTCCCATCCTTGAGTCTAGAGAACCCAAGCAAGACAGTGGAAAAGACTCATTAGGAAGTGAAATATTCGTGCACTGAAAACCATGGAACACTGCTGAAAGAAAGAAAAGACAAGTAATTGGAATGACAGAATCACTGCAGATGGTGACTGCAGCCATGAAATTAAAAGACACTTACTCCTTGAAAGAAAAGTTATGACCAAGCTAGACAGCATACTAAAAATCAGAGACATTACTTTGCCAACAAAGGTCTGTCTAGTCCAGGCTATTGTTTCTCCGGTGGTCATGTATGGATGTGAGAGTTGGACTATGAAGAAAACTGAGCACTGAAGTATCAATGCTTTTGAACTATGGTGTTGGAGAAGACTCTTGAGAGTCCCTTGGACTGTAAGGAGATCTAACCAGTCCATCCTAAAGGAGATGAGTCCATCCCAAAGGATATTAGGAGGAAGGAAATGAAAACAGAGCAGTGGCTTTTTAGCAAGGAAGAACTTAATCAAAAAGAAATAGTCAATCTAAAAAAATGAAAATTCTAAAATATGTGTACTGTTCAATGAAAGAGACCCATAACTCCTCCTGCTTAATTTGCTGCTGCTGCTGCTAAGTCGCTTCAGTCATGTCCAAGTCTGTGCGACCCCATAGACGGCAGCCCACCAGGCTCCTCCATCCACGGCATTTTCCAGGCAAGAGTACTGGCATGGGGTGCCATTGCTTTCTCCACCTGCTTAATTTGAGCTCCTGCTAAATTGCCACTGTCTCTTGATTTTTCCCAGGTCACTCCTCCTCCAGGATCCACAGTTGCTGCTACTCTACTCAGCGTGTTTTCTATGAGACTTTGTACTTGATTAAAAGCAAACTTTGTTGGAGGACTGAATTCAATCTTGGGAACAGTATGCTATTCTATTAATTCACTAATCACTTGTCTTCAAGAAAAGCAAATATACAAGGTCTGATAATACTGAATTCCTACCATTTAAAAACAGCCACTATGAATAATATCATAATTTTCTATCAACATTTGTTTTCTATACAGTGTGTGCATGTCCACGAGTTAGCTGTTGTCCATACTCACAGGCAGCATATGTTTAGTGGGATAGTTGATTATAGAAAGCACAGTTCCTCCACCAGGCCTTCTTGGGGAGCTAGAGGGACACAGAATAGCTGTCTGGATACTGGGGAGGCTGCTCACCAACCACTCACATTTTTTTTTTTGGTGACTTGGGGTACAGTGTATGCATGAGGGAGATTAGTAAATATGGATCAAGTTACTGTTGAGTAACCCTCTTTGCTGGAGGACAGCAAAGGAGAGGAGCAGAAAGAAATTAAACAGAGATTCCCCACTTTAACATCTGATACCCTAACCAATATGGGAAAAAAGAAACGATAAAATGCATACCAGCTTCAATGACAGAGACCCATAACTCTCCTGCCTGTTTCAGGCATCTGCTAAATCGCCTGTCTTCTTGATTTCTTCCTAGACCATTGCCTCCCTAAGATCCACAGATGCAGCTATTGACCTGACCAAGTCTTCTATTAGACTTTGTTCTCGATTAAAAGCAAACTTTGTTAGAGGACTGAATTCAATCCTACCTTGCCAATTAGCTAGTATCAATCATGCAATATTCTTTCCTAGCCTTCATTTTCCAAACAATGCTTGCATGTCCAGTGAGTCAGTGGCTGTCCAGACTCACAGCAATCAAACATGTAGTAGAAGAATTCATTGTGGAAAGGAAGAATGGGGTGAATGCTGACTGTCTGTGACCCAGCTGTGCAGGAGATTCACAACAAGAGTCATGGTCAGCGGTGTGACTATCAAGCTCCACTGTGAGATCTACCTGATACCTTCCCTTGAGTGTGTGCTACAGGGTTTAATCAACGTAAGGCTTATGGTAATGTCACCCAGTACAATGAAATATTTCCCTGACCATAATCTGTTCTTGTCCTTGTTTAAGCAAAGACTATAGCACCAACAGATATGGCCTACATTGTCTACACAAGGCAACACAACCATCAGACTCTGTGAGATGACCAGGAGGATGCAATCCTGAAATGTCTTTCACACTAATAACATTCCCAAGTTAGCTGTTAATCCATCTATGGCTGCCCTGAGTTCCATGACCACTGAGCCCACCTTATAATGATGGGCATGTTCTGGACCTCTAGAGGTGCTAATACCTCCACGTGTGGGCATAGATGCAGGGACTCCCTTGCTCCATCACTAGGATTTCAAGGAGAAGTGATAAGTGCAGGTCAGGCGTCCAGAGAACACACACTGGGAACACCCCTAGGTTCTCAGTTTGGCTATTCTACTGAAGAGGCTAAGAGCTTAGGCCATTTTTCTCAGCACCATTTCCATTTGGGGAGGGTGAATATTAACCCAACTTGAGGAATGGCTAAGTTGAGGAAAGAATCAGGTAATGTATAGTCAGTTGCTGTGGTGATGAGAATTGTTTAGACAGTTCCCAGTTGACTTGTGATGTGTAAGAGGGAAACATCTCCTGAGGAAACACACATACACAGAGAGTTTCAAAATCACACTACATGGGCCCACACATGGGCCTCAAAGCTGATTCACACAAACCCACAATATCTAAATGATATAGTTTTTTCCACAGATCATAGAACACATACATTGGTCTTTCCTGGGAGATCAGTCTCTTCTCTGCACCCCAAGCCCTCACCTCCTGCAGGAATGCAGCATCAGGGCGACTCTCCAACCAGAGCTGGCAAGAGAACCCCATCATCATCAGCTAGATTGTTCCTCAGCTGAGGGATGATCCCTGAATACTTACCATGTTCATAGACTACTCCACATGCCTGTGACTAGAGAAAAGAAAACAGTGTCAGGATACTGGATCTTGTATTCTCTGGAGTAAGCTTTCTGTTCTCTGATTTTGGACCTCAGAAACCAAAACTCTTTAAGTCAATACCCCAAAACAAACAAACAAACAAATCAAAAAACAGAGAGGACCAATGCTGAAAAATCTGGACTCTTTCACGTAAGATTTCTCATTTCCAATTTGACCAACAATTACAAAACTATTTTTTAAGTAGGAAAAATTTCTACTGAGGAAAATACCTACAGCAGTAAGTGGTGCTATCTTTTTTATTATTATTTTATGTTTTTCTTATTTTTTTCCTCCCTTTTATTGTTTTTGTCATACAATGCCATGATATCACCATGGGTTTACATATGCTCCCCCTCCAGAAACCCCTCCCTCCCTCCTCCCTCCCCCCCCGGGAAATCTCGATGCACCAGCCCCGAGAATCAATCCTGGGCTGGCGATTGATTAGACATATGATAATTAACATGTTTCAATGCCATTCTCCCATATCATCCTACCCTTTCCCTCATGCACAGAGTCCACGAGTCTATTCTATACATCTGCATTCCTTTTGCTGTCTCCCATGTTGGGTTCTCGTTACTGTCTTTCTAAATTCCATATATATGTGTTAATATACTGTATTGTTGTTTTTGCTTCTGGCTTACTTCACTCTGGATAATGGGCTCCAGTTCGGTCCATCTGAGTAGAATTGATTCAAATGAATTTTTTTTAACGCTGAGTAATATTCCATTGTGTATATATACCACAGCTTTCTTATCCATTCATCAGTTGATGGGCATCTAGGTTGCCTCCATGTCCTGGCTATTGTAAACAATGCAGCGATGAACATTGGGGTACAGATGGCTCTTTCAATTCTGGTTTCCTCGGTGTATATGCCCAGCAGTGGGATTGCTGGGTCATATGGCAGGACTATTTGTAGCTTTTTAAGGAACCTCCACACTGTTTTCCATAGTGGCTGTACTAGTTTACATTCCCACCAACAGTGTAGGAGAGTTCCCTTTTCTCCACATCCTCTCCAGCATTTATTGCTTGTAGATTTTTGGATTACAGCCATTCTGACTGGTGTAAAGTGATACCTCATTGTGGTTTTGATTTGCAGTTCTCTGATAATGAGTGATGTTGAACATCTTTTCATGTGTTTGTTAGCCATTTTTATGTCTTCTTTGGAGAAATAACTGGTGCTATCTTTTTTTAAATGTTCTTTTGAATCAGTTCTGTCCGGAAAACAGATTTATCTGCAATATATCACCACCCAAGGAATTACATATACCAGTGATAATATACATTGACAGATTACTATAACTATATTCGTTTGAAAAAAAATAAGTGAAGCAACAGTCTTACCTATGATACAGACAGGTGAGCTTACTGGCAGGGTATTTAGACATTGTTCCTCTGCCAAGGCAGGCTGCCCTTTCACCGCCAGGGTGTTTTCAGGAGCTAGAAGGACACAGAATAGCGACCAGGACACAGGTGAGGCTGCTCACCAATCTCTCAGTGTTTTGGGTTTGCTTTTATCTTATGGGGATGTGGAGTGCCGTTAGTAACTATGTTGTGAGCTGCTGTTGAATCATCCTCTTTGCAGAAGGAAGGAGAGCAAAGGAGAGAGCAGGAAATGAATGAAATGGAGCTTATATCTTTTATCTAGTGATGACTTAACCGATGAGGAAAAAAGAAACATTAAAATGCATGCTAGTTTTCAATGACAGAGGCCCAACCCTCCTGCCTGGTTAGAGCTTCTGCTAAATCTCCCCCGTCTTCTACATTTCTTCCTAGATCACTGCCTCCCCAGGATCCACAGTTACACTATTGTTCTTCCTAAGTATTCTGTGAGACTTTGTTCTTCATTAAAAGCAAACTCTGTTAGAGGACTATATTCCACCTTTCCTTACCAAAATGCTATTACCAATCTCATATTGGGTTTTTTTTTCCAATTTTCATTCTCCAAACAATATTTGCATGTCCACTGACTCAGGGGCTGTCCACACTCATAGAAGCCTAACATTTCTGGTAGAAGATCAGTCTCTTCTCCGCACCCTCAGCCCTCACCCCCTGTAGGAATCCAGCATCAGGGCACCTCTATAACCAGAGCCAGCAATAAAGTCCCCGCTTCATGACTAGATGGTTCCTCAGCAAAGGCACAATCCCTCAATACATACCGTCTTCGGAGACTGCTTCATAGGCTTGTGATTAGAGAGAAGGAAACAGTGTCAGAGGGTCAGTGTCATGTGTTCTCTGCCAGAAGTCTTCTGTTATCTGATTTTTGTCCTCAAATAACTAAAGTTCTTTAAGTCAGTGGCTCCAAAAGAAAACAGAGAGGACTCATGTTGAAAAGATTGAACTGTTTCAAGAAAGAGCTCTCAGGTTCAAAGTGACCAAGAATTACAAAACTAGTTTTCAAGCAGGAAAAATTGCTACTGAAGAAAACACCCACAGGAGTATCTGCTGCTGTCTTTTTTTAACACCCTTCTGAATCGCATCTGTTCTTATGAAAGATTTATCTCCATATTCCCCCAGCCAAGGTATTGTATACATCAGGGATAGTGTACATTGTCAAATGACTATAACTGTATTCCAAGGAATAATAAACAAACAAGTGAAGAAGCAGGCTTCTCTGAGATAAAGACAGTGGAGTTTACCTCCTGGGGCCTCAGAGGCTCTTCCTCAGCCCAGAACCAGTGCACTTTCACCACCGTCTTCTTCCGGGAAGCTACAGGGACAAACAATAGTCATCAGGACGCAGGTGAGGCTGCTCACCAATCTCTCAGTGTTTTCGGTTTGCTTTTGTCTGATGGGGATGTGGAGTGCAGTTAGCAACTATGGTGTGAGCTGCTGTTGAATCATCCTCTTTGCGGGAGGAAGGAGACCAAAGGAGAGGAGCAGGGAATGAATGAAATGGAGCTTATGTCTTTTATCTAGTCATGACCTAACCGATGAGGAAAAAAGAAACACTAAAATGCATGCTAGTTTTCAATGACAGAGGCCCAACCCTCCTGCCCGGTTAGAGCTTCTGCTAAATCTCCCCCAACTTCTACATTTCTTCCTAGATCACTGCCTCCCCAGGATCCACAGTTTCACTATTGTTCTTCCTAACTATTCTGTGAGACTTTGTTCTTCATTAAAAGCAAACTCTGATGGAGGACTGTATTGCATCGTTCCTTTCCAAAATGCTATTACCAATCACATGTTGTTGGTTTTATTTTTTTTCCCAATTTTCATTCTTCAAACAAAATTTGCATGTCCACTGAGTCAGTGGCTGTTCGCACTCACAGAAGCCTCACTTTTCTGGGACAGTTCACTATGGACAGAAACCATGAAGTGAGTACTGATTGTCTCTGACCCAGCTGCGCAGGAGATTTACAACAGAAGTTATGGTCACTAGGCGAACTGCCAAATTCTACCATGAGATCTACTTGACACCTTTCCTTGAGTGTGTGCTACCAAGTTTAATAAACGTAAGGCTTATGGTAAAATCACCCAGTACAATAAACTATCTCCTCGACTATCATCTGCTTTTGTGCTTGTTTAAGCAATGACAGTAGCACCAACACCTATGACCTACATTGTCTACACAAGGCCACACAACCCTCAGAATCTGTGAGTTGACCAGGAGGATGTGAGTCCCAACGGCCTCTCACACTAATGACTGTGCCCAAGTTGGCTGTTAAGCCACCTATTGTTGTCCTGGGTTCGTTGACCACTGAGCCCATCGTATAATGACAGGCAGGATCTGGACATCTGGAGCTTCTCGTACCTGCAGGTGTAAACACAGACACAGGGACCCCGTTGGTAAATGACTGAGGATGCCACTGGGACCACTCCTAGGTTCTAGGTTTCGCTTTTCCACTTAGGAGGCCAAGAACTTGGGCCATGTGTCTCATCACCATCTCCATTTGAGGAAAATGGATATTAACCCAACTGGAGGAGTGGCCACGTTGAGGAAAGAATCAGCTAATGTATAGCCAGTGTGCAGTGTGATGAGAAGTGTTCAGAATGTTCACAGTTGATTTGGGCTGTCTAAGAGGGAAACATGTCCTGTGGAAACACACACACACAGAGATTCAGAATCACACCACATGGGCACATACTTGAGCCCCCAAACCTGATTCACACCAACCCACAGCCTCCAAATAATGGAGCTGTTTCCAGAGACCGTAAAACACAGACCTTGTTCTTGCCTGGGAGATCAGTCTCTTCTCTGCACCCCCAGCCCTCACCCCCTCTAGGAATCCAGCATCAGGGCAACTCTCCAACCAGAGCCAGCAATAGAGTCCCACCTTCATAACAAGGTTGTTCCTCAGCAGAGGGATGATCCCTGAATACTTACCTTGTGCATAGATGGCTGCGTATGCCTGTGACTGTAGAGAAGAAAACAGTGAGAGTATATCAACATCTTGTATTCTCTGAACTAGGTCCTCTGTGATCTGATTTTGCCCTCAGATAACTAAAACTATTTCGCCAACAGCCCAATAAAAAAACAGAGGGGTGCCCTGTTGGAAAGGTTAGACTGCTTCATGGAAGATCTTTTAGTTTTAATTTGACAAAATTACAAAATTATTTTTCGAGAAGGAACCATTTCTGCTGAACAAAGGAGCTGGTGCTGTCTGATGTAGTAATCGATGCTGTCTTTTTTCAATGCCCTTTAAAGTAAGATCTGTGTTGATAATACATCTATCCCCAATATTTCAGCATCCAGAGAAGTGCATACACCAGTGATAATATACATTGTCGAATTACTATAACCATATTCAGCTGAATAAACAATCACGAATTTAAGCAACAGTCATGTCCCAGCTTACCTTCAGGGGCCTCAGAGACTGCTCTTCAGCACAGGCCTGTCTCAGTTCCTCAGTCACGTCCTTCGGTGTATCTGAAGGGTCACAGAGTAGCTATCAGGACATTGTTAGCTACTGTTCACCAATAACTCGGCAGTGTTTTGTTAAAATGGGGACATGCGGCACAGTATATGCATAAGGGAGCCTAGTCACTATGGACTGAGCTGCTGCTAAATAATCCTCTTTCCTGGATGAAGGAGAGGAAACGAGAGGAGCAGGAAAAAAAATGAAACAGAGCTTCTGCGTTTAACTAATGATAACCTAACCAAAGGGGAGAAAAGAAACACGAAAATGCATGCCAGTTTTCAGTGACAGAGACCGATGACCCTCCTGCCTGGTTAGAGCTTCTGCTAAAGTGCTCCTCTCTTCTGGATTTCTGGATTTCTTCCTAGATCACTGCCTTCCCAGGATCCACAGTTCCACTATTGTACTTATCAAGTTTTCTAGGAGACTTTGTTCTTCATTAAGAGCAAACTCTGTTAGAGGATTGATTCTCATCTTAACTTTCAAAATGGGTATAATCAATCATGTGAAACTCTTATCAGTTTTCATTTTCAAAAACATTTTTGCATGTCCACTGACTCAGTGGCGGTCCACACTCACAGAAAGAATTCTTACACATTTAGGACAGCTAATTATGGAGAGAAACCATGAGGGGAATGCTGACTGTCCCTAACCCAGCTGTGCAGGGGACTTCAACAAAAGTCATGGTCACTAGGCAGACTATCAAATTCCACTGTGAGATCTATTTGACACCTTCCCTTTAGTGTGTGCTACAGGGTTTAATCAGTGTAAGGCTTATGGTAATGTCACCCAATACAATAAAATAACTCCCCAATTATAATCTGCTTTTGTCCTTGTTTAAGCAATGACAAAATGACCAGCAGACATGATCTACATTGTCTACACAAGGCCACACAACCCTCAGAATCTGTGAGCTGACCAGGAGTCTGTGTGTCCCAAGGTGCCTTTCACACTAATGACTGTGCCAAAGTTGGCGTTAATCCACCTTTGCCTGCCCTGGGTTCCATGACCACAAAGCCCACCTGATAATGATGGAAGGGCACGGTCTGGAACTCTGGAGGTGCTAGTACCTCCAGGCATGCACATAGATACAGGGACCCTCTTGTTCCATCACTAGGATTTTAAGGCTGAGTGAGAAGGGCAGGTCAGGGGTCCAGAGCAGACACACTGGGACCACCAATAGGTTCTCAGTTTGGCTTTTCCTCTGAGGAGGTCAAGAGCTTGGATCATTTTTCTCAGCCCCACCTCCATTTGGGGAGAATGAATATTAACCCAATTTGAGGAACTGCTGAGATGAGGATAGAATCAAGTCATGTCAAGCCAGTGTGCAGTGGTGATGAGAAGTGTTTATAAAGTTCCCAGTTGACTTGTGCTGCGTAAGACGGAAACTTCACATGACGAAACACACACACACACACACAGCTTCAGTGGCACAACACGTGGTCCCATACATGGGCCCACAACCCTAATTCACACAAACCCACAGCATCTACATGCTGTAGATTTTTGTAGGGACCCTAGCACACAGGCATCCTTGTATATCAGTCTCCTATCTGCACCCCCAGCCCTCATCCCTGTAGGAATACAGCATCAGGGGATCTCTCAAACCAGACCTAGAAAGGGAGCCACACTTTCATCAACTACATTGTTTTTCAGTAGACAGAAAAATCCCTGAATACTTACCACTTTCATCAGCTGCTTTGCATCCCTGTGATAAGAGAGAAGAAAACAGTGTGAGGGTGTCAACATCTTGAGTACCCTGCATTCAGGTCTTTTGTTCTCGTTTTGTTCTCAAAAAACCAAATAGGAAAGTATTGTTGAGTCCATAGCCCCCCCCCCCAAAAAAAAATCATAGAGGACTTCTGTAGGAAAGCTCGAAGCTTTTCCTAGATGATTTCTCAAGCCGATTTTGACCAGCAGTTAAAAAATTTAATTTCAATAAAGAATATTTTCTGCTGAGGAAACTGCTCCTGACTACAGTTTTTAATTAAGGTTGTCATTTATTAAATATGCCCTTTTGAGTTATTTATCCTCTGGAAAAGACTCCACATTCATTCATCGAATTAAAAACTGTATATATCAGCTGTCTTGAAATATTTTCAACCTTTATTTGAATTCAGCTAAAAAAAAAATAAGTCATGAAGCAATACTTTAATCTCAAATAAATAAGGAGTACTTACTGAAGAGGTGTGCCAAGCCTCTTCCTCCAACTTTGAGTTGGATTCCTCCTCCACCTGGTCCTTAGGATGCTCTAGAATGACATAGAGGAATTGTCAGGACATCTGTGATGCTGATCGGGAAGACCTTGTTAACGTAGATACACAGGAGAAGTCTGTGGACGTGGCTGGTTAATACATGTGGGCTGAGATGTGTTGGACAACCTTCTTCATGGGTGGAAATAGCAAAGGAGATGAACGTTTTATAAATGAGTCAGAGAGCCTTTAACTTTCTTGCTAAGGGGAACCTGCTGAGGAAACTGCTTCTGACTACAGTTTGTAATTTACATTGTCATTTTTTTAAAAATGCCCTTTTGAATTATTTATCTGCTGGGAAAGACTCAACATTTATCCACCAGATTAAAAACTGTATATATCGGCTGTCTTGAATAATTTGAACCTTTATTTGAATTCAGCTAAAAAAGTCATGAAGCAACAGTTTTCCACTTGAAATTGTCAGTCTAACAAAGGGGAACACTAAAAATCACACTATGTTTCAGTAGTCATGGACAGTTGAGAAACTTGCAACATAAAGAAGGCTGAGTGCCAAAGAACTGATGCTTTAGAACAGTGGTGCTGAAGAGACTCTTGAGAGTTCCTTGGGCAGCAAGGAGATCAAGCCAGTCAATCCTAAAGGTAATCAACATTGAATATTCATTGGAGGGATGAAATATCCTGTGAAATGCATTAAAATGGAGAGATCTGTCGACATTTTGCTGGGAGAAGACCACATGGGAACTAATAATCATTGACCCACAGTTCAATCCT